>JASDQU010100976.1:442887-536483 GCA_032191745.1 Picea mariana
CTCCAAGTAGCTTCCTTAAAAACATCTTCTAGGTCACTTGGCCCACTTTCCTTATTTTAGGGTTGGGTCCACTTCTAATTTCACCATTAAATTTATTATTGAAATAATTTATTTTGTATTCACTTTGAATTATAATACACTCATCACTTCACTTTATTATTTACCTTTTAAAATCTCTTAAACCACGTTGACTACTTTGACCTTTTGGGGATTCTAGATGACATATGGGGGTCCTCCAACTTCGTAAGGCCATAAATCTCAAACCGTGAGGAGTTATATGACGTTCTACATACCACCAGAAATGGCATGACATGTACTATTCATATATAATAGTATTATCTGAAAATATATCATAACTCATACCGTTACCCATCAAACAAACTTAGGTCCATTACCCAAACCTGGGGTCTCCAACTTCTCATGGCCATAACTCTCTAACCGTGAGGAATTATGTGACGTTCCACATACCACCGGAAATGAAATGACAAGCACTATCCATCTAGGATATTTTCCCTGACAAAATCACTTTCCTTCATCTCATTATTCCACAATTAAGCATGGGTTCTCTTACTCCACAAAGCGTCTTCCCGTGAGGGCTTTCACCATAAGGGGACAACTTTGGAGTTCATCCATATTTACTTCTTATCAACCATGACAAAACAATAATGAGTCATATTTACATCAAAAAATATTGGGTCCATTACCCAAGCCTTTGTGCTACGGGGCTTTCTTCAAGGGTTGACATCAATGAAAACCAACCTTAATCAACATTGTTATGAGTGTAGTAGGTACTAGGTACCAGATCTTTTCTAGGAAAATCATAGAACTTATAAAATGTATCATTAGGCTCAAGAATTCCCTTAGGGAAAACAATGAATTTCTTATGCATATATTTCACAACTAACCGATCTTGCCAAAATTCTACCTTCTCACTAGTCAAAGTTAGTTGGGGTACACACAACAAATTGTCAATCAAACTAGGTACATGATATAGGTCAACGATCACATCAATTTGACATTCAATTTTACCATAACTAACAACAATAAGACCATCATCATCAACAAAAAGTATTTATTTTTTGTATCCTTACTCGACGAGGAAAAGAGAGAAGCATCTTTAGCCAAGTGATGGGTAAAACCATAGTTGACTATCCACTCACTTTTAGAAGTGTGAGCATGATGCCTTGAGAATAACTAACATAGAATGCATAATTATCTACCTTAGTTTTTGAAGTTCAGTGTTGTAGGGTGGTTGATCATCCAATCCATATGTCTCCTTCAAGCTTCTTGAATTTCACTTCTAGTTATTTTGTCTTCTGCTAGCAAGCCTTCTCCATATGTCCTAATTTCCTTCATTAACACCGGGTCTTCTTATTTGTATATTTCTTAGTTGATGCTTGATCATTATGCTTCTTCTTAATAGTCTGGTTGACACAATACCATTATTTCCTCTTGATTTCTTACTCAACCTCTTTCTCTATAGTGTTGTCGATCATTGCCCTTTAATAAATGGGATTGTTTTTTTAACTTTAAGTTTCCCTTCATCAAGCATTTTTTCTTGTTCTTTAACTATAAAATCATAGAAAGAGTCAAAGGAATAATCCTTATCATATTCTTTTATGGACACCCAACTAGTATAGAATTTCAAACATAATACATCATACAATATATTCCTATACATCGAGATCAATTTTATGAGTTGACCATTCTTCTTTGGAAAAGAGATTTCACATTCACCCAACTCTAATTGTATCTCCTTCACCTAAGCCAAATAATATTCAAGTCTTTGAAGGGAGAGAGGGTAGAGAGAGATCAACTCTTTCTCAATCTACATAGCTCGACTTTCGTCAGTATTATCAAACAAAGTCTTCAACTTCTTGCAGGCTTAAATAGGTCAGTCAATCCTACTTGTATGGAAGCAAATCTCCCTAGAGGTGTAGTTCAGTATAACTCCTATAACTTCATCCTTTGGATATGGAACCATAGTTTTCATGAATTTCCAAAGTGCCTTACTCTTTAATAATGTTTCCATGTCTTGTACCCACATACCATAATTGTGTCCATTCAAAACCACAAGTTCTTTCTTGGAACTCATGTTCTTGATATATAGATATAACCCTTCTTTAATTTGAAATCTTGCATCAACATACATAAGTGATCTATCTTATTAGGAGCACGCATAATTGATAACATCTAAAAGAATTGTAGACAAAAAGCTATATGTCACACCAATCACTCTAATACTGTGTTGGAGAATTAGGGAATTAGATAGATCAAGGAGATATACATTCCAAGAAGATGTGTTGCCTAAATGAACTATTACAACACTTAAGCACAAGTGAGGATAGCTCACGAAACAATATGGAACACAAGTAATCCAAAAAAACTTCTATGATAGATCGATCCATAAGACCATCTATATATAACACAAAAGTGTAACTAACTCCCTTGAAGCAAGAAATACACGATTTTCTTTGATTGGGAAAGTTTCATAACAAGCTCCTTGAATCCTGCCTGAACCTACTGACTAGTCGACTGCCCTGGTTGACCTAATGAACCAATTGAATGCTCAGTCGACCACTTAGTTGAATCTTCTAGTTGATTATTGACCATTGACTAATTATCTTCAGAAGATCCAAAGGTGTGATGAATCTACTTAGCATGTTGTTCCAAAATAATATAATATAAGTTATTATATGAGTTTATGGATTAAGGAATTTGTCAAAATAAGTTTTCTCCATCTAAACCAACCAATGAGATCTATAAAAGAAAGAAAGAAGAATGTTTAACTTTGGTAACTCCCTTTCACATCCACTTCTTCAAATGTGAATTTTAAAATCTAGGTTGGATTAGTATCTAGAATCTCATAGATAAAGATGCATGCATTTCATTCTTTCCTTATATATGTCATTATGGATTGGGCATTCATTCCCCCAACAAACACAAACACTCATGAAGTATTTGATACAATAGAGTAATAAATCATAAGAAAATATATATGTCTTTCTTTTTGAAACATTTTATGACCATAAATTCAAATTCAGATAAGGAATTTTGAAGTAGATCTCCTAAAAACAAATATTAACATCATACCTAAAGACCATCCACCTAGTATAGATTTAAAGCAAACTAATGACTCATATGCTTTGAATAACTAGAGATAGCATAGAGCCCTATGAAACTCCTACTGTTTTTAAGTTGATGATATCTTTTAATTATTGAATCTTATCATTTCAATAACTAAAGAGATAAGAAACAAAAAACACAAAACCAAAATGATATTTTAATAGATCGATTCTATGACAAATATCTTTTCAGTAATGACTCAAATAATGTCAATAATTAGAGATGGTATAAAGAATGAATACAACGCCAACTAAGTCTTTTAATAGAATTTGAATGTATGATGAATCTCTTTTAAGTAATCACTCATCATTAGAGAAAATTTGAGAACTAATGTTAACATAGAAGTCTTAGCCACCTTCCATGTCACACTATAAGGGCCAATATAAATGTTTTACATTTCAAACCATGTCACACTATAAGAGCCAATAGAAATGTTTTACATTTCAAATAAGGTGAATGTTGAGAATTTTGGAGGGAAAAATATAAATAATTTTTTTTCTGCGTCTATTAATTTATACCCAATGAGTACCCATACTTGACACTTTTAGTGTTCCTGTAGTGAAATAAATGAAAATATGTGAAAATCTATTTATGTTTTTCCCCTAAAAACATGCTAATTTAGGTTTTAGCCGATAAAGATGACAATTTGTTTTTCCCTTTAAGTGTGTTAATTCAAGAGGAAACATGTTGGTAACTAGAGAGATAATAAAAATGAATAATTCCATACTTGATAAGTCTTTCCCAGGTCTCTAATATTTATGATGAATCTCTTTTAAGTAATGAATTGTATAATGTCGATAACCAGAGAGATAGTAAAAGGGGAATTACTTTTTCAAGTATTTTAATATACTATTATTCAATGATGGATCACTTCTAATTAATGACTCATATCATGTCAGTACCTAGACATGCTATGAAGAATGAACACATATTGGGTAAGTCTTTTAATAAACTCTGATTCTATGACACATATATTTTTAAGTAGTGGCTCATTTCACGCCAATAACTAGAGATGTAATTGTTATGAACCAAATGCTTAAGATATGATAAGAAACTAGAATACACACCATGAACACCAAATGTGAGTGTGGAGCACAACCCCAATATAGATAAGAGAGATGAGTTAATCAATAAATCCTTAAATAATAGGAGAACCTTCTCCAAATACCCCAATACATTCATACATCTAAATCACATATTCCTCAACAATGACTACATTATCTCTATACATACCTATTCACACATTGCACATGCGGCCCCTTTATTAATCCAACCACAATTACGTATATATTTTCTCCATAACATATACATTTAACCACATATATGCTCCCTTAGGGTCATATCATATACATTTAACCCCATATATTCCCCCCTCGGGGTCATATCGTAGTACCCTCCTTAAAAAATATTTGTCCTCAAAGATTTGCAATTAAGGGTGTTACATGTGATGAAACCAAGTAATATGATTTCCTTATATTCTTGATTTCTTATTTCCACCAATGATGATCAATCCATTCAAACTCAATTATTTTTGGTCTTAATCCTTGATAGTTAGTTGTTGCATAATTTTCTTTACTTTGATTCCATGTGTTGTTGTTGTGACCTATCCAATTTGTTGTAGTTGTTGGTCTTTGATAATATCCCATTGAATAATGGTTTGTGATGCCCTATTCCATGAATATCATTGATTATTCCATCTTTTTCCTTGATAATGTCTATGTCTATATTCTTGTCTTTCTTTAAAACTTTCTTCATAATGAGGGTGTTGATATTGTTGCACATCTTAATTATGCACACCCATTACATCGATCTTCTTTTCAGAGACAATATCATCCTCTATCCTCTTTGCTTAGTCTTTGATTACTCTATAATACCATCATATTTGACATGTACATCCTCTATATGGAGTTCGAATTATTCAAGTATCTTTTGGTGACTTTCTTGAATCTTATCTTTTTTCTCCTTTTGAATATGTAATGTGACCCCATCTATCAAATTTTGATGTCCTCCTTCAATTATAGATTGCATTTCTAATTTTGTCTCATCAATATTCAAGTCTTCGTCAATCTTCTTACAAATTTCCTCTTCAAGTCTTCTGGTAGTATCTTCATCCAAGATCCTCGTTTTTTCTTGATTTTGATAATTCTTCTTTTCTTCTTTCAATCACCTGACCTCATATAGTAGTTTTTTATTATGGTTACATAATAAACATATTTCTTCATCTTTCTTTTCCAATTTTTCTCTTGACTTGTCCTTTTCCCACTTCCCTTTGCTATTATTTCCTTGTTTTATTTTTTGAACCTCCTTAATGACCGATTCATTAAGGTCTCATATCTTAGATAGCTCACCACCCTTCTTCTTTGTCTCTTCTTTTGTTCCTTTTAACTCATCTTGAATTTTATACATTGCCTCCATTTCTGTATCCCTATTCCATTTATTTGAGAAGAGTTCTTCAAATACTTCCCATGTGATGTTTCATTTAGTATCATTAAAAACACTCATCCAACACTCTCAAGTTTTGGGAAAGTTATGGTAACTTTCCCAAAACTTGCTATTTTTTTCCCCTTTCTAGAAAATGCACTTGTATGGCATGCTAGGTGTCCAATTTTTATGATCTAATTCTAAAATTTTTACCCATAATATTGTGGTGTATATTATTTCCAAAGGAACTAGTGGTATTCAATTTGGACTTTTATAGCTTCAAACATGACAAATGGTACCAAGAACACATGTTTGAGACTAGTTTTAGGAGTAGTTAAAAACTCTAATTTCCACAACCTACACTTATGAAATTATAGTGAATCAAAACCTGAATTATACCACAATCACTTCGCTATGTATCCTTAGATTGCTATTTTTTTTTACAATTTTAAACGTCACCAAAAAATATTATAGTAAAAATGACAAGATGACTCGTTTGAGACTAATTTAATGACTAGAAAAAAACAATAACTACCATAATCTATATCTTAGAAAGTATAGTGATCCAAAACCTTAAATTTTTACCACAAGTACTTTTCTATGTCTCCTCAAGACATTGATCATTTTATAGTCTGAAACTTCACCAAAAAACACTTATAGCAAAAATTCCAAGATGACTAATTTGAGACTAATTTTAGGACTAGTAAAAGACCATAACTTCCATAGCCTATAACTTACAAATTACAACTCATGATAATATGGAATTTTTACCATATGTTATGAGATATGTCCCCTAAGGATACTAAAATTTTCACAATTTGATATATCTTAGAAACAAAGTTACAATTATTTTACTAAAAACACATGTTTGGGACCAGTTTTAGGACTAGTCAAAACACTAACTTCCATAGCCTATAGCTCTGAAATTATAGTGAAAAAAATCCAAAATTTTAACCATAGTTACTTGTTATGTCTTCTCAAGCTTCCAAAAATTTCATGGTCTAAAAAATTCCATAAACAAATTATAGTGAAAACTCCAACATGACTTGTTGGAAGGAGCCAAACCCTAGGATTGTATGTTGTGATACCAAATGTTATGTATTTGCTTAAGATATCATAAGAAACTAGAATACATGCCATGTACACCAAATTTGAGTGTATATCACAACCCCGATATATATAAGAGACACGAGTTACACTACTCCTTAAATAATAGGATAACCTCCTCCAAATACCCCAATACATTCATACATCCAAATCACATCTCCTCAATAATAACTACATGATCTCTATACATATTCACACATTGCACATGTGGCTCCTTTATTAAGTCGACCACTATTACATATACATTTACTCCATTACATATACATTTAACCCCATATATGCCCTTCTAGGGTCATGTACATTTAACCCCATATATGCCCTTCTAGGGTCATATACATTTAACCCCATATATGCCCCCCAGGGTCATATCATATACATTTAACCTGGTATATGCCCCCCTTGGGGTCATACTAGTAATAAATAGGAATAACTCCATATCTGGTAAGTGTTTTCCAAGTCTCTTGTTTTACTATGTATCTTGTATAATGTTGGTAAATAGAGAGATAATAAAGAGGAATAACTTATTCTGGTCTTTAGGTTGGTACTTAATATATAATGGATCTATTTTAACTAATGACTCATATCATGTTAATAACTAAAGATAACATAAATAGAAAATAACTCCATGAAATGTTCCTTTAATAGACTCTTATTCTACGAGGAATATTTTTTAATAATGACTTGTATAATGTTGGTAAGTAGATATACGATCAATAATGAAAAAAACACTAAGTAACTTTTAAATAGACTACAAATTTGTGATGGGTCATTTTTAAGTAATGGCTTGTATCATGTTGATAACTAGAGATATCATAAAGAGAAAATAACACTTGGGAAATATTTAGTAGAATCTCATTCTACGAAGGGTCTCTTTCAAGTATTGGCTCATATGCTTATAGTAACTGGAGAGATAATAAAGATGAATAACACTTTTTGGTATTTAATAAATTTTGAATTTAGAATGAATCTCTTTTAAATAATGACTTATATCATGTTAGTACCTAGATATAACATAGAGATAAAATAACTCCTCCCACTCTTTATGTAGGCTATAGAAAGTCTTTTAGTAGTCTCCAAATCTACATATCACAAAGTTATTCCTCTTTCTTATCTCTCTAGTTACATGTGTCATATGAGTCAATACATTAAAGTTGAGTTGGTGTGTAAAAGCACAAGACATGTCTCTGTTTATCTTAGTAGTTTTTTAACCCACTTAATTAAGTTGTTAGGCGAGGTAGTGTGAGAATGTACATGACAAACATTTTCTTTTATCTGACTTAGCTATATAATTCAATTAATCCATTTAGTGAGATATGTTAAGATATTTAGACACTTAGGAGTTAGTTAAGATCAACTTGGTCTAATGTTTTGTTAGGTAAAAGTGTGTTTCTTAGCATGTTTCTTTAGTATGAATTTGTAGTTAGGTAGTCCAACGGTCACAATATGTTCCCGACATAGAGTGATATGATGGATCATATTCTCCTCGATCTTAACAACTACATTGATTCATGGTTTAACACCCGATTAGTCCATGATCTCTATTTAAAGAACATGGAGGGTCATTTTTTTATGATGGATTGTAAGAAAATCACTTGTAAATCTCTTTGTAACATTTTTCTTTTGCATTAATAAATTACACCAAGTGGCCACATTGGATGGGGCCGTGGATGTTTCTCCATAGGGGTTTTACCACATCAAAACATTGATGTGTTGATATTTGATCTGGTTGTGTGAGTGGTTACTGAAGGTGTTCGTCCTCTCTTGGGATACCTATGTTGTCGAACAAGATAGATGTTACCCATAAACAAATATCTCCTTCTATTCCTCTTACCTACCAAATTCAATCGAGTCATTATGTACACACTTTTTTACATAAGTCATAGTAAGGCCTTTGGAAGCCAACATTAGTTGTATCAAGGCATTCCCTTTGGAAAGCACATGATATTTAAAGCATAACATGTTGTAAATATGAGGTTAACAAAGGACTCTCCTTGATCTCTTTTCAGTAATGGATTCCAGATTTTGGTAATGAGGGAGATAATAAAGAGGAAACAAAACACTTTGAATCCATATGCAATGTCTCTTTTTAGTAATGACACATATGTTTTCTATAACTAGAGATATCATAAAGAAAAGACACTCCATAATTTGGACTTTACATAGTATCTTATTAAACAAAGTGTTTCAATAACATATTGACTCTTATGATTTCTATAACCAAAAAAAGAGTAAAGGGAAGATACAACCCCATAATTTGATCTTTATATAGAGGCTAAATTTGTGATGGATCTCTTTTAAGTAATGGCTTGTGTCATGTCAATAACTCGAGATAGTGTAAACAAATGACACAACACCAAGAAGGGTTTTATCTATACTCGTAATCTCTAACATATATCTTTTAAGTAATGACCCATACCATGTTGGCAACTAGAGATAACATAAAAAGAAAATAACTCCATAATTTGGTCTTTAATTAGACTTTAAATTCACGATGGATATTTTTTAAGTAATGACTTGTATCATGTCAATAACTAGAAATAGTGTAGAGACAAAATAGATCCATGATTTTTTCTTTACGTAGGTTCTTGGTCTACAAAATATCTCTTTTTGTTGGGTATGTGTTATATTCTTTGCATGACTAACCCTAGTGTTTGCTATGTTGTGGTGGGCACAGATGGGAGGTTTGAGGGCAGCGCCCTCAAGAATTTTTTTTTGCCTCGAGAAACATGTTGCATTTTTGGCTCGATTTTTATGTCGCCTCGATTTTCATGTCCATTATTGGGTGGTTTTTCGGCACATGGTTTTTGTCGATGCTTTTCTATTTCTGGTTAAGGAACTAGGGTTGTTGACTAATCCAGGTCATTGGGTTAGGGTTTTGGATGTCGCTGGCTCCTATATGTATATTGTATTGTAAACAATGTATCACTATGAATGAATATAAAATATGTTTGTTTTCCCAGTTTGGGTTTCCAAGGGAAAATATCTGTGTAATATGTGTATTTTCCATTGTATATTTTCTGTTCTTTTATTGAAAATCTGTTTGCAGTAAAATATTGTATAAGGTTAAAACATACATTTGGTATTAGAGCGACGTTGGCTTCAGGGGGACGCCTTTGTGGTCAAGGGTTTGGCTTGGGACTGTGATAAGCCGTGTTACAATGGGAGATCTGTGGTATTGATTTTTCAGGTGAAAAGAAATGGCAAGCAGTTCGAAAATGGAGATCGAGAAGTTTAATGGGAAAAGTTTTGAGTTGTGGAAGCTCAAGATGGAATATTTGTTGGTGGACAAAGATCAGTGGATCGTGGTGCATCCATGTACTTCGCCTACAAGAACTTCGACAGATGATCGGAAAAAGTTGGATCGGAAGGCGAAGAGCACAATCCAACTGTGTCTCTCAAATTCAATATTACTGAATGTGTGAGAGGAAGTTACAACCAAAGATTTATGGGATAAGTTGGGGAAGTTGTATCAGTCTAAGTCCCTAGTAAATAAACTATTCTTGAGAAATAAGAAGTATAACCTGAGGATGAGAGATTGAGACTCAGTGGCAGAGCATTTGCACGCCTTCAGTACTGTGGTAAGTCAGTTAGTATCTGTTGAGATTAAAATTTTAGATGAAGATAGGTGTATAAGTTTACTGTGCTCTTTACCAGACTCGTGGGATAGTCTGGTTGTGGCCATAGGTAGTAATACAACTTCCTTGAAGTTTGATGAAGTGGTCTCATCCTTGTTGTTGGAGGAGATGAGACGAAAGAACATGGAAGGACAGAGCACATATGCATTATTTGCAAGAGGATGCTCCCAGGAAAGAAATATATCTAAGTCCTCAAGTGGGAGATATCATTCCTCAAGTGGGAGATCTAATTCCTCAAGTGGGAGATCTAAGTCTAAGGGTAGATCTAAATCTCCTGGAAAGTTTGTAAAGGTATGTTGGAGATGTGGAAAAGAAGGGCACTATAAGAAGCAATGTATATCCAAAGTTGAGAAAAAGAAGGGATCTGAGGAAGCTCCTTCTACAGAAAAAAATACCTCCAAGGAAGAAGGAGGGGATGTGTACTTGGATTCTTCAAGCACACATGTAGATCATGAGGCATGGTTGGTTGACTTAGGTGCATCCTTTCATATGAATCCCCATAGGGAGTGGTTCTGTGAAGATGAAAGGTATGATGGAGGTAATGTTTTCCTAGGTGATGAATTGACAACCAGAATCATAGGTCGAGGTAAAGTCAAGTTGAGTCTCATATATGGAAGGATTAGAAAACTACCTGTTGTTTTGCACATCCCAGGATTTGCCATAAATTTAAATTCTGTAAACAAAATGAACGATGTAGGGGTAAAAACAATATTTGAAAAGAAAACCTGCAAGATGGTTCGAGGAGCAATGGTGTTGCTGAAGAGAGTTCGGGTTGGAACTCTGTATAAGATGCAACGAAGCACTATTAGTGATGGGTGTAATGGTTCCATTGTTCCTGATATTGGAGTTGAAGAAGAAAGAACTCCTACACTCTCTGTAGAAAAGGTTATGCTATGGCATCAAAGACTGGGGAATATCGGAGAGAAGGGTCTTCGACTACTACACAATAAATGTATGGTTAAAGGTATGTCTAACTGCTTTCTGGATTTTGATTTCTGTGAACATTGTGTATATGGTAAGAAGAATCGGGTAAGATTCTTCTCTAGTGCAACGAGGGAAGAATGAATTTTACAGTTAGTTCACAATTATGTGTTTGGACCTGTGTTAGTTCCATCATTGGGAAAATCTGTGTACTATGTCTCATTTATAGATGAATCCTCGAGGAATACTTGGATATATTTCCTTAGGAAGAAATCTGAAGTCTTTGACAGGTTTAAAAAGTTTAAGGCTCTTGTTGAGAATCAAACAGAGAAAATAATTAAGGTGTCGAGGGCAGATAATGGCGGAGAGTTCTGCGGGAATGAATTTGAAGAATTTTGTAAGAAGTGCGATATAGCAAGAAAAAATACTACTTCATATAGACCTCAAAAAAATGGAGTTACAGAAAGGATGAATAGGACACTGATGGAAAAACCAAGGTGCATGCTCAGTGGTGTCTGGTTAGAGCAAGAAGTCTGGGCAAAGGCAGTGGGTATTGCATGTTACCTAGCAAATAGATCACCCTCATCAGTGCTAGATGATAAGACTCCATAAGATGTATGGACTGGTAAGAAACCTTCTCTCACGCATCTCAAGGTATTTGGTTGTGAGGCCTATGTTCATGTTCCAAAGGAAAACATGAGGAAGCTAGATAAGAAGGCTGAAAAGTGTATCTTTATTGGGTATAAAGATGGTCTCAAAGGTTATAATCTTTGGAACCCATAAACTAAGAAGGTTGTGTATAGCCCAGGTGTGGTATTTAGAGAAATGAAGGATGTTGTTAAACAAGAATTCCTACCAAGTAAGGAAGAACTAGAGAAAATAGAGTTTTATTTAAAAGATGATGAATCAGACTCTACATAAGAACAAGATTAAGAAGAAGAAGATCCCCATACTCTAATATTGAGGAGATCGATTCGAGAAAGAAAGCTACCAGAAAGGTATACTCCATTTGATTTCCATTCAAATTTTTCTTTGTCTATTATTGATGATGATCTTAGAACTGTCAGGGAGGCAGTGGATTCAAAGGATGGAAAACTCTGGAAAAATTCCATGGATGAAGAAATGGCAGCCTTGGATAAGAATGCAACTTGGGATATAGTGGAGTTTCCGACTGGAAGAAATCCCATTGGAAACAAATGGGTATTTAAAAAGAAGTTGAATGCAAAAGGAAAAGTGGAGAAATACAAAGCTCAGTTAGTAGCAAAGGGTTATTCCCAGGTTGAGGGAATTGATTTTGGTGAGACTTTTTCTCCTATTTCCAAGTTAACTTCTATAATATTTCTATTTCCAAGTTGCATTTGATTTTGAAGTAGAACAGATGGATGTGAAGACAACATTCCTACATGGGGATTTGGAAGAATAAATTTATATGAAGCAACCATAAGGTTTTGCTTTGAAGGGAAAGAAGGAACTGATATGCAAGCTGAAAAAGTCCCTGTATGGTTTAAAACAATCACCAAGGACGTGGTATCAAAAAATTGATACTTATATGCTGGGACTTGGCTTCACAAGAAGAAAAGAGGATCACTGTGTGTATTTTAAATTAATTGGTGATATTTTGATTTATTTGGTCTTGTATGTGGATGACATGTTGCTGATAGGAAACAACAAGGAGATTATCCAGGATGTGAAAACTCAGTTGTCCTCTAAATTTGACATGAAGGATCTCGGTGCTTCAAATTTCATTTTGAGCATGGAAATTAAAAGAGATCGGAAAAAGAGGAAACTCTGGTTAAATCAGAGAAAATATTTCAAGACAATATTGCAAAGGTTTAATATGCAGGAATGTAAACCAGTCAAGGTCCTTATTCCTGTTGGTGTAAAGTTATCTACGAATTAGTGTCCCAAGACACATGAAGAGAAGGAGGACATGTCTCATGTTCCATATGCGAGTGCGGTTGGTAGTTTGATGTATGTAATGGCCTGTACTAGACCAGACATTGCACATGCAGTGGGAGTTTTGAGCAGGTATATGTCAAAACCAGGGAAGGAGCATTGGAAAATAGTAAAAAGGGTTTTCAGGTATTTGCGTGGCACTGCTAGCTATGGATTATGCTACTAATGAAGACCAACATTGAACAAAGTGTTGGACATACATAGCTTTGTGGATGAAGACTGGGCTGGAGATTTGGATTGTAGGAGATCTACATGTGGGTATGTGTTTAACCTATTTGGAGGAGCAATCAATTGGATGAGCATTAAAAGACATGCTGTAGTGGCACTTTCAACTACAGAAGCTAAATACATCTCAACCACTCATGCAAGTAAGGAAGCAATATGGTTACAAAGATTTTTTTCAGGTATTGGGTTGGTACAACAAGAAGTAAGGATAGATTGTGACAGTTAGAGTGAAATTTTTCTAGTGAAGAACTTGGCTTATCATTCAAAAACAAAGCATATTGATAATCAATATCACTTTGTGAGAGACATGGTTGAAGAAAATAAAGTGTTGCTGATAAAAGTGGACACTTTGAAGAATGTTGCAGATTCATTAACAAAATATGTGAGCACTGATAATTTCTCTTGGTGTATAGGATCCAAGGGACTTTTTTCCCTAGATTGTTGACTATGTAACCCTGTAACCCCCTATATGCAAAAAAAACAACAAGTGAGAGAATGTTGGGTGTGTGATATATTCTTTGCACGACTAGCCATAGTGTTTTCTATGTTGCGTCGGGCGTGCAATAAATTTTTTGCCTCAGTAAACGTGTCACATTTTTGCCTTGTTGTTCATGTCGCTTCAATTTTCGTGTCCATTGTTGGGCGGTTTTTTGCCACATGGTTTTTGCCGATGGTGACTATTTCCGGTTAAGGAATTAGGGTTGTTGACTAATCCAAGTCATTGGGTTAGGGTTTTGGATGCCGCTGGCTCCTATATGTATATTGTATTGTAAACAATGTATCACTATAAATGAATACAGGATATGCTGGTTTTCTCGGTTTGGGTTTCCAAGGGAAAAATATCTATGTAATGTGTGTATTTTCCATTGTATCTTTTCTGTTCTTTTATTGAAAATATGTTTGCAGTAAAATATTGTACAAGGTTAAAATCTACACTTTTAAGTATTGACTTGTATGATTTCAGTAACTAAATATAAATAAAGAGAAGACACAACTTAGTCTCGAGGGTTAGCTCAATTGGTCTAGAGAAATATGTGAGTTTTTCATGCTTTTAGTTGGCATGAGTTCGACTCTCTTGATTCCCCTGTGGTGAGGCTCTGTAATCAGAGCCAACAATTTACCTTTCTTACAATCTATGGAACACAAGGAAGTATTCGAAGGGTTTTTCGTGAGTGTATTTACTTGAAAAAAGAGAAGACGCAACTCCATAATATGGTCTTTCAATATTTTAATTAATGATGAAACTCTTTTAGTAACGACTTGTCTCATTTTAGTAACTAAAGATAACATAAAGATAAAATAACTCTATAGTTTGGTTTTTATGTTGGCAAGACCATGTGCACGTGCCACAAGTGTCCTGAGATCTATGCATGACATAAGTTTTTTTTATGTTTGCATGCACCACAAGTTTTCTACTGCTTATCATCAATATTCAACGCATACCAACTAGTTTCTATTGCACCCATGCCAACCATTTTATAGGGCGCAAACTGACTCTAATACTGTGCAAGGACTTGTAAGAAATCATGTGTGCATATCCAATTGTAATGATTAGTAACCAATTTTGTGACCGATCGATTGGTCGTGCTGGAGGTTGTTAATGAGATGGAAAAGTTGCTATCATTGTAGTTCTCATGGAGAGATAAAAGGAATGCACATGAACCAATGAGGGACATTGTTCATTATGGTTGTTGTTTGTTAGATTTCCTTAGTTCGATTGTTCAATGTAGTTATTGAGTTGTTATTATAATATGAGAGAGAAAGTAGACCTAGATCTGAGTTCTTTGGTCTCTGGTTAGAGTTTAATGAGTCTTTGAGAAGGCTACGACCTAGTATGTACCTGAATTTTTATATGAGATTGACTAATGAAAAGAATGAGACCCGAATTGGTTCTTCATGCCATGACCTTTGTTATGAATGAATGATTTGTATATGTGTTAGAATGTAATTTACGTATACGAATGTTGATGTGAAATCTAATGCACAATCATGGGTTATGTGTTTCCAGTTTGTAATATTCCTTCATGCAATGCATAAATGTTCGGTCTCTGTAATTCTCATGAGAATCTAGGGTGAGATCTTATTCAATTCATGAATATTGAATACGCCGACATTGATGGGTTATTTGTTGGTAACATCTTTCGAACCCTGGGTGTGAAACCCTAAGCCAAAAATTGCGTCCATTGTTGGGACCTAATGATTTTGTGTTTCATGTTGGAGTAAGGACATGATGTGAAAGCCTTCAAGAAAATAGATAGAAGAATGGATATCTGAAACCAAATTTAGTGAAACTTTGCAAGAAATATTGTCAGCACCTATAGGACCAAGTAGAAACCAGTTAAGAAGATAAAGTTCTAGATCAATTTCTATTTCAAGTATGGCCACTCAGACGAGGGATGATTTAACCCTCAGGCTCCCCATGTTTAATGGGATGAGAAGAGATGATGTAGAACAACATTGGTTCACATGTGAAGTGATATAGTCTGTGAATCAGATCACAAACGAGGCAACTAAGATTGCACAATTAGAGACTACCTTCAAAGATAGATCTCTAGAATGGTATATGAAGTATAAGGTTACTGCGCCAATAGGACGCGCAAGGTCCATTACTAAGATAAAGAGATATTTACTTAGAGAATCCCATAAGCAAAAATCCAAGTCACAATGCATAATGGAGATTAAAGAGATCAAACAACAAGCTGGATAAATTGTGTGGGACTACAACCAATGATTCAAAATTCTGTTGGATAGATTACCCTTCCAGATGTAGGATGTCCAACATAGAGAGTGGTTTATTTCCAGACTCCTCCCACACATTCGGGTCCCACTCACGCAACAAAAGGTGACGACTCAGTCAGAAGCCTTAGAGATTTCAATGCACCTGGATTCTATGCCAGGAGGTGGAGAGATGTCATCAAGGTTATCACCGGTGCAATCTCAACTTGTGACCCTCACCATGTAGTCGCAAGATATGGAAAAGGGAATATGGTGCATGTGAATGTCTAGTGCACCTTGTGTTGTGCAGAGTGCCACCATTAGAACGAGTGTCCTGTGTTGGGAAACTACACGATGAATGGTGCACCAAAATCGTTTCCTACCAGGCCATAGATTGAATGGTGCGATATTTATAGACAATGGGGCCATGTAGCTCCCCATTTCTTGATGTTGCAAAAAAACTAAAAGACTATGCACACCCCATTATGTGAGTTATGGAAATCCATGGGGCATGATGTAAACAAATGTCGATTGTTGCAGTATATGAAGGAGCATGTTGTAGATGCATATAGGGTCCAAGATGAGAATAATGGTGGAGACTGTGGAGGCTTCCAAGGAGACCATAGAAGAGGATATGGAAGAGGAAGAGGCAGAGGATACGGTGGGGAAGGAGGAAAACAATCCACTTTCTTCAACTGTGGTGAGATAGGCCACTTGGGAAAATTCTGTACCAAGCCCCACACATTGTGTGGATATTTCCACAACGTAGACCATGTCACAAAACATTGCCTGGATTTTTTGGTGAAGTGGGAAGACAAAAAGGGGTGTTGTAACATGGTGATTTCCGTGTCATGAGAAGAAAAAAAGATGAAAGAAAAATCCCATGTATGGGTAGTAACTTATGGAGGTATTTGCACATGAACTGACCTGAAAAAAGGGGAGTAATCAAGATAGATGTTAGAGGGAAATATTAGGAAAGCAATGCATGGACCTCCCAATTTTGACACTATGCAAAAAAAACGTTATTACATGATGCACAAAAGGTGATAAAAAAGGTAGCTGTGTGTGAGGAGTTGTGACAAACGATGCAATATGAAACACTATGCAATGCTTACCCCTAAACTAACTTGAAGAACCAGGTAAGTGAATTATTTTGTTGTTGTCTTAAAGTTTTGGGTGATTCTCTAATTACCAAGAAGTTGAAACACATGTTGAGGAGATGGATCAAGGAATGTGAGAATGAAGGTTCTATTTCTTCCCCACTACCTCAACGAGATGTGCACCATGTCAATAGGATCAAGCGCACGAGAAGAGAGTTAAAAATGACAACAGAGTTAGGCAACTATGAGATGGAAGGTATTATGTTGGGCCTGGGGTCTAATGTGAACAGTTTCCCAAAGAATTCATAGGATTTGATGAGAAAACCTAAGCTAGCATGGTATCCCATCCAACTTAGGCTCGCAAATCAGTATAGGATTTCTCCCATTGGAAGGTTGGAGAAGGTTGAAGTTAACAATGATGGGGTCAAGACAAAATAATATTTTAAGGTGATATAAATTATGAATGATTTGGACCCACATCTGGCTTTTCTTGGGATTGATTAGGTGTTTGATAACAATTATATCTTGAAATTGAAACAAAGTAAGATGTCATTTGAGATGGACACCTTACACATAATTTCTCTCTAAATTCGGCCGAGGGTGACAATATAACGAACCAATGAATGAGGATGTGCAAAGCTTGATTATTGAGAACATCTACAACATCACAGGGCGCAAGGAGGATTACATGAACCCAACAGTTGATGATGAGCTAGGGTGGAAGACAGTTTCAGTTTTGCAAAAATTTTAGTACCAGTTTTGACATTTTTGCATGAGGACATGCAATGACTTAAGCATGGGGAAAAATATTGGGTCTCAGTTTTGACACCGATATTACCTTATCTTATCTTATAGCTTGTTCAATTTTACCTCTGACATATGCATATTTTGTCTATTTCTTCCACAAACCTACCTTGTGACCTTATTCATATGCATAATGAGGTAACCCATGTTAAAAACATGAATTGTTTGATTTCTTAATTAATTGGGACTAAATTATTGTTGTTTATGCTTCTAATTACTTTGATTACGTTAAGCATCTTTCATGACAAGGATTCATCTCATTCGAGATTTTTTCGGTACTTTCGTTGGTTCAGTACTGCAACATTGCAACTGTTCTATTATGGTACTCCTCCTATTCCGGTACCAACTTTGCGCTGATCCGGTACCAAGATCTGTTACTGTGTTAGTCCGGTACTAAACCCGCTTCTATAGGATTGACGTTTTGAATGAGTACACTGGCGATGGATCCAAGAAATTGGTTGGCTAGAAGCATCCTTGGTTTGTTTGAAGACCATGATAGACTTCATCACTCATGCACTTCGTGTCATGAGGATGAAGTTCATTCCTTGAGATACGCTATGTTCACCAATTATAATATTTTGTAAACATTCGTTGATTATCTTCAAACTTTGATTGTAACGGCTGACCTTGTTTAAAAGGGACGTTGTGTAGATGATCGATAGAGATAATATACATCGTTATGCTGAAAATTGAATGTTGAATCACTGATTCACTCGTTTAATTGAAAGAATACGAATGCTAGTTTTTTCAATTCATGGATGTGAGTAAAGTATCTATTCTGTAACTTCTTTAGAGCTACCTTGTTGGTTCGGCAAGGGCCCATTGCCCCAACCAAGGTAATTCTCCCTGTTTATGTGTGAACCACTACCTATTGGTGAAACCTCCCCTTCACTTTATAGAAGGTTGTTCGAAGATATGGCAGATGAGGATGGAAATGCAGCTAATGAAACAGAGACATTCAGATTCTCGATACTAGACATCACCAGATATGTTGCTATGAAGAATATTCCATTTTCATCACTACCTCACTTCCACGGTATGTCAACAGAAGATCCTGATTCATTTTTGTTTGAATTTGATATACTATGTAGAAGTTACAATTATGCTGATAGTGCACAAAAATTAAAACTCTTTCCAACCACACTAAAAGATTTAGCATTGAGATGGTTCATGAGTCTAGGGGAAAATAGTATCTTGTCTTGGGATGGTATAAAAGAAACTTTCCTCCTAAAATATCAAGATTATTGCAGACCTAAAGATGCTAGGAATGGCATATTTAAAATGCAACAAGCTGAGGAAGAGAGTCTAGAAGACTACTTAGAAAGATTCCTATACAACTATCAAAAGACAAAACAATTTGCCCACAGCCATAATCAGGACCATCTTTCTGAAGGGTATAAGGGATGTATGTATTGAAGTATTAAACCTTATGAGCTCTGGGGATGTATACCAGAAACCATTTGCAGAGATTGTGGAATATTGTAAAAGGTATTCCCACAACCAAGCCAAAACCCAGAAAAGTTTAAGGGATCCTATAAACATAATTACTAAACTGACACTAGGAGGTGTTATTAGGACATAATTGGGGAATCTTCTACAAAACTTCAAAACAAGCATCCTCAACACTATAAGCACCCAACTTGATACCATTAAAATCAAAAGAAAACAAGAAGAAGAAAATGCTACTTTGGAAATTTTATGTCCTAGGTGTAGGAAAAGGCATCCTGAAAAGGAATGTCCTATTAATTTCATTGAAGTTTGTGGAATATGTACATAGGATCACCCTACTGAAGAGTGTCCTTCCTTATCTGTACTACAAGCCATCCTTAAGGGATAATCTCAAGAAACATCATATCCCCCTAAGATGGTATGGAGGCAACATAATCCTAATATGTTTGTAGATCCTACCACACAATATTCACAACAACAATGGGTACCTGCAATGCCTTACCCTCAATGGTCACCTTAGCAACCAAAAATCCATCCTTGGCAACGAGGATGGAGGGGGATTGCATATGGGAATGTTACCTTTCAGCCATCAACCTTTCCCACTTACCCACAATACCCTTCCAATATCTCTCAGTTTCTACTAGGATTTAATCCACCTGTTCTCCCTCCACCTCCACAACTGCAACAACAACTTACATTGCCTATGAACCCAAATCTGCATCAACAAATGCAACCTGCACCTATCCCAAACCCTCCTCAACCTACCTCTATTCCTTCACAATCCATTCCTAATCCAAACAATAGACTTACACAACCTGTACAAAATCTTGAAGTACAAACCTTCCCCACTTATGTGATAACTCCTATTTCATTTAATGAAATTCAATTAAGATCAGGGAGGGTTTTGAATAAATGAAACCCTACTGTGATTATTCAAGAAGAAGAACAAGTAGACAACCAAGCAGTTGGAGAAGAAGAACAAATGGATAACCAATCAGATGAAGAAAGAGACACCCCTGTACAACAGGAAATTCCTCCTCACATTCCTCATCCATGAGAAATGCCTCAAAAAATTAATCCTCCCCCTTATCTAGAAAGGTTACTTGTGAAGAAATATGAGGTACCTCTAGGGCATGATCGAGCGACTGAACTTAGAAACATGTGTAAATATCCCCCTACTTCAAGCCATCATAGACATTCCTATTTATGCTAAGATTGTAAGGGATATTTGCATTAAAAAGCCAGGGAGGAAGAGGAAGGAGCCTCCTATTATACAAGTGGTTGGACAATTATCATAATTTGTATAAAAAAATTCATCTAAATATAATGATCCAGGAAATCTAGTGGTGACCATAGAGATTAATGGTGTTTCTTTTCCAAACACACTTATTGATCTAGGAGCAACAATAAATGTTATGCCGGTTGACACCATGAAAACGCTGCAACTAAATCACCTAAGACCAACATAGACTTTGTTGGAATTAGCAGACAAATCAGTTATCAGTCCAGTAGGAAGTCTAGATGATGTAACAATCACTTTGGCCTCTTGGGATTACCGTGTGGATTTCTTAGTGATTCATCCTAAATCCTCCAAACCAGGACATCTGGTGGTGCTTGTCTGACCTTGGTTGGCCACTGCTGATGTGTTTATTAGTTGTCGGTCTGGAGAGATGACAATCTCCAATGGGATCCAAAGTCAAAATCTTATTCTCTTTCCTCCTTCCCAACCAGCCACTGAAGTTCCTTTTTGGTTCGAGAATCCCCGTTGGGAGGAGGACTGTACTCAACCCTTGTTAACACTCGAGCAAGTAAAAGGAATTCAAGAGCAAACTGAAGAACATATTTTAATCTTGTTTTTGGTTGATACCGAATGCATTGAATACCCTCAATCTTTTCTAGAATATACACATATCTTCAACTCTTAATTTCAGGAAATCTGGCACTCCTCCACCTCTAAAGTGTCCACCATTTCACAAATAGATGAAGGGAAAGAATCAATTGTCTAGATTGTTGAAATCAGTCCTGGAAAATCCTTGTATATCAATGCTAGCTTAGAAACAAATTAACAACAAAAAATGATTCAAATGATTCAAGGATAATCTGGTGCTTTTGAATGGGATTACTCCAACATGAAAGGGATTCACCTAGACACTTGTATGCATCATATTTACACCAATGACCAAATCAGTCCCGTTAGGAAACCCCAAAGAAGAATGAATCCAGCCTTAAAAGACATACTGAAAGAAGAACTCCAAAAACTCATATATGCCAATTTTATTTACCCTATTTCAGATAGCAAGTGGATATCCCCATTAGTTATTGTCCCTAAGAAAAATGGCAAATGGAGTATATGTGTGGAATTTCGAGAATTGAACAAGGCTACCTACAAGGATTACTTTCCTTTTCCTTTCATAGACCAGGTCTTGGACGCTTTGTCTGGGAAGAGGTATTTTTCTTTCTTGGATGGGTTTAGTGGTTATAATTGGATCCAAATTTCACTAGAAGATTAGGACAAATCCACATTTACTTGCCCATGGGGTACCTATGCTTATAAGGTTCTTTCGTTTGGTTTGTGTAATGCCCCTGCCACCTTTCAAAGGGATGTCCTGGCCATTTTCTCTGATATGACCCATGACTGTGTAGAATTCTACATGGATGAATTCACAATATATGGGGATGATTTCCAACAAGCATTGGACAATTTGGAGAAAGTATTGATCAGGTGTAAAGAGAGTGTTGGCACAAGGGCATAACCAGGGTTCAACGCTTCAATAGTGCACCTACAAAACCCTAATTACCGACCCTTTCAGCAACACCTGTGAAGCAGATGAAGTCTCACCTGAGGTAGAGGCAGGGGGGTTGTAGGACTCATGTGTCTACAACCAAGATGGGACACAGATATGTGATTACAACACTTACCAGGACACTTAGATAGAAATATACATTAGTTATTGAGTCTCATTCACATCACAGATTAAACCCTTATTACAGAACAACGCAGTAACAATAAAGATCAAGCACTTCCAATCACTTAGCACATAACATTAGCTCAGATCTAGCATTCAATCATCTTTAAGCACTAAGCAACAACATCGGATGCATTCGTCATACATTATAACAACAACACTAAGAAAATAAACAACATAACTCATAAATCACATCGCATAAATCACGTCAAGACACATGATATACATGGTTCACCGCAAGGTAGGGCTATGTCCACCAACTTCTTCTCTTCTTCTTTATTAGTCTTCAATCTTCTTACATTCTGTTGCTCCTGTGCACAAAGCCACAGAGCCAATTCCACTGAGGACAAGAGATCTGCGCATAGAGCACCAAATCCTCCTTCCCTAAATCATGTCCATGCACAGAGCCTTACATACAACATCTGTGCACAAATCAATCTTTACAATATAATGTGCACATAACCCACCAACCAGACTTCTTACATCGCTTGCACTAAGCTTCTACTAGTACTTTCTACATTACATTCCTTCCTATATATACTTTTACAAAAAGGCCTAAACATGGGTAAACCCATGGGATGACATCCCATAACCCATTACATAAACCCTAGTAAACCCTTTGCTGGGTCCACAAGTCCGTAAAATAAGTGAGATCCCGCGATCTCAGCTTCGCATGGTGCTCCATCTTCGACCAACTTGTTTAAGTCCAAAAAGTGGTCAAACACGACCAATGTTTCCTCAAAACTTGGTCAAGGGCCAACATGCCCCCAACACTCACTCGTGACTCGTCCCGAGTCACTCAGATTTGGGAAACACCACTTTGAAGGCCTCGAGCTTAGCTTGAGCTACCTCAACTTGCTGCTTCGTCAGAGCCTCCTGCTCGACGAAATCCTGAATTATTTTTTCTGTAACAGGCCCTTCCAGGTGTTGTTCCACTGTCGCAACCACTTGGTCTAGCTGCGAGTGTTGTCCTTCAATCTCTTCAAAAATCGTGCAGGTTTCATCCAATACCGGTTGTAGTCTCTGTGTAACTTCCATGACTCTGCTCTGTATGGAAGTAATCTGCTATTGGACTCAACACTGCTCCTGTTATCTCTTAATTTTCTCAACTACACTGAGTGGCTTCATCTATGCCTGGACGGTGGATGCCTGTTTCTCTACCTCCTGTATCCGTGCTTCCAGTTTCCTCATCTTCGGATCTTCTGCGAGGCGTTCATAGGTCTGCACACTTTGATCACTCAACTTCTTACATTCTAAGGCGAGGGTCCTGATCCTTCCAATTGCGCTCTTGGTGACTTCCTCCCTCTGATCGCACATTTCTTGTGGAGTGCTCGACACTGCTTGAAGCTCTAGCTTTGTTATCCTTGCTTGAAGATGTTGTATGGCCTCATCGAGATTTCCCACTTGAATCTCTGTTAACTCTTCTTCCTCCTGTGCCAAGCCTAACATAGAGAGAGGTGCTTTAGTCACTGCCTCTTTGACCGTAGTTTTCTCCGCGAGCAACTGGTCTTTTTCTTTTTGTCTCTTTTCTTTGTCCTCCTCGAACATCACTCGAATTTCATGTTTCTACTTCTCGTAGGTGGCTATGCAAGACTACGCAACTCGTAGTTGCTCTAAGACCTCCTCCTTTTCTTTCTTCAAGGCTTCTATAGCATTCTCCTTCTCTTCATGGAGTAGATGAAGTCGAGCCTTTGTTGCATCTGCTAGTCTTCATAACTGGGTGGGATCATCCCCCAATTCTACAATCTTCGACGACGAGGGCGCAGTAGGTACTACACGACTTGAATGGATGGATTGTTGCATCTCTGTTAGCTCCTTCTTGATTCTTTCATACAGGGTCTCCTGCTTTTCTCCGTATTGCTGCAAGATATCCTCTAAAGCATCCTCCACAACTGCGATGATTAGATTGACGTCATCCTCTGTGAGTGTGGCCTTCATCTTGGGCTTACTAGCGCATGTATTCTTTCTTGATGAGGGTTTTTGCAGAGAAATCTTCCTCTTCTTCGATGTTTCAACCTCGGTAGGGGGATCCTTCGATGGTGTAACTTCGCCTTTGTCTTGATTTTCTCCTTCTTCCCTTCCTTGATTCACTTCGCCTCCTACTCCTGCGGGTGATTCAAGCCCACTTTCCTCCGAGGCATTGTCCTCCTCATCAGTTTCTATGTTCTGCACTTTGTCCTTTTTCTTCTTTTTCTTCGCGCTAGTCTGTCCATCATGCTCAACCTGGGTGACCAAGGGACTTCCGATAATGTCGAGGTCATAGATTTCTGCATCTTCCATCGGTACAAGGAGCTATGCTAGCCATTCTTTGGTTATATCCTCCATGTCTTCGTCGATTAGTTTATAGTAGGACTGTAGCTCCTCCTTACTCTCATCCCTGCGCGCATTGATATAGATAAAGTGTCTATCTGCGCGAAACTTCGCTAGCGGTTTGTACTGGTGCAATGTGTTCGGTGTCATGCGTGGAAATGCCTCAATAACACGCTTCAGTTGTTGGTAGTAGGCATGGAAGACAACGTTCAACTGCCACTGCTTCGACATTTCATTTGTATACCACAAGGTGGAGAACCTTGCAGCCAATGGCTCCGATGGCTCAACTTCTGGAAATGTCGCTCCTTCCGTCATCTTCCAAGAGACAAATACAATTAGTTCAAGTAACCATCTAAAATGGAAATCATACCCCTGATCATGTGCTTCGCGACAATATTTCTCGAGCTCGTTGATGAGGTAACTTTCCCAGTTCATTTGCATCCCCTCCATGCACTTTCCTGCAAGGTCTACTACGAATTCAGTGACCTGTGTTGGATGGTTTGCGCCATCCTGGATGGAGGCTACCTTGTAGCCTCACTTTCGCTTTTCTACATTTCCATAATCCTCCTTTATGCGCTGTGCCAGGGAGTGATCTGGATTCTTCCCTGGGTAGAACTGCTGAGGGTCTGGTCCCTGCATGCTCAGTCTTGTGATCAGGTGGATCATTTTAGGATCCATAGTAACGTGCCTGTTGAGCCATAGATATCGTCCGTGATAGCATGACAAGAGGAGTTTAACACAAGCGTTAACCTCCTAATGTCAACCAAAGTGATGGATCTTCATAACGTTCAGTATCGTTGACTGCGTGAGCTCCTTAATCCACGACTAGGAGACTATGCACGACTTCTTCCCAGTCGTCTTCATCAAATATCTACGCGGTGCGAGCATCATGTAGTTCTTCCTATCTCTGAGGTTAAAGGCGCTATTCTTTAGAGCTGGGATCTGTCCTAACTGGGGTCCAACTACTCGTATCCCCTTCGGGATGTACACAGTGATCAATGTGTACTCAAAGTCACATGGGATACCGTCGCGGGTAACCGCGCTAGCCAAAGGCAGTATATATTTGGGCAAGACTGACAGGATCTGCTTCACGTTAGCCAGATCATCGCGGTGCTTACTTTGCTTGTCAATAGCACGACTAGAACGA
Source organism: Picea mariana (assembly GCA_032191745.1). Classification (NCBI taxonomy): domain Eukaryota; kingdom Viridiplantae; phylum Streptophyta; class Pinopsida; order Pinales; family Pinaceae; genus Picea; species Picea mariana. Next base: position 468,770 of record JASDQU010100976.1, read on the forward strand.
TGCCCAGTCAAGGGGAATTCTTGAAGTCGATGATGCCTATATTATTACAGACATAACTCTCTCAACCATGAGCTCCACGAGAATATCCTCCACAGAATTCTCTAACGCGCTAGGTTCGCCTGACATTCACACTTGTAACCAAATAGATCGGGTAGGCGAACATACAAGTGAGTTAATCGAACAGATGGTGAGGCCTAGAAATCACATCATGATATACAATCGATTCTCTGTTAGCTTAGATAATCACGGGTGGCAAAAAGTGGTCCCGCCGCAGCGTCCGACGGGTTAAATAAGAAAGCATCGTAACAGATTCCTCCCACGGGTAGGAATGTGTCAATCAATGTGAATCCATCCGTTATGGCGCGGTCTCAATGGTCCATTCGCTCATAAATACATTTTCTATCCGTTTTGGGGCATCATTCTAACGATCAGGGCACCTCCAATGGTCATATAGCTTCACCGTGGTGAAGTCCTATCCTGCGTGGCTCTGTTATTCCATCGAGGTTCAAGTTTTTCAAATCTGCCTTCTGCGAAGTATTTTCTGGAGCTTCCTGTATTTTTTCTAGCTTGGATTTCTTCTTATTGAGATTTCTTGAATTCTTTCCTGTGATCCGAGTCTCTGGATTCCTCTTTCCATTCGTATTCTTATCTTTTCTTAGCATAGTGACTTCGCGTTGCTGACGTGCTCTCAAAGGGTTCAAAGGTAATACCTCTTTGCTTACTATGTCCTGGGTGGACATACTTTCATTTTGCATGGATAGGTCCTTCACACCTTCTTGCGTTCTTTCAACTTTGACATCTACTTCTCTTTCATTCTGCTTCTTTGACTCAACTTCACGTTCTTCTATCAGTCGATCTATTCTTCGAGCTATGAGATCCCTTAGTTCTTTCTTTTTCTTTTCTGTAGCTTCTTCTTCTTCTTTCCTTCTAATCCGATCCTTCTCAATCCAAGTCGTTCCTAACAAAAGTGGGAAGGGGGCGCTATTCTCAACAAATTTAATGACTTCAAATTCTTCTTCAGTCGATGTTTCATAAGAAATCATAGGTATATTAGTAACTCTTCCACATAGGGTTATCATCTTTCCTTTAAACAAGCCTATCCTTCCCAATGAAGTTATCATAGCAGGCTTTCCAAAAATTTCCCAAGTGGTGATTTCTGGCATAATATTCACGTGTGTTTCTTCATCCAATACACAATCTATGTCAAAGTCTTCTATTCTTGTAACTATGCGTTGTTTTTCTTTCAGAATCTCTGGTAAACTGATGTCTCTGTGATCATCCATTACTTCTTTTAACTGTATTAACATAGTCTCTGACTCTTTTTCTGTATGATCTTTTAACATATCCTTAGTTTCTTGACCTTATTTATAGTTTTCTTGTCTCATGTTCATATTTTCAACTTTAGCAATCATCCTTGGGAAATCCTCAACCTCATGACCAATAGCTTTAAAACAAAGACAAATAGGACCTATACTAGGGCATTCCTTAGCAAGATGTCCTCATCTTCTGGAATTATAACACACTGTTAATCCTCTCTTTCTTTTAAGTGATCCCCAACCTCTGCTGTACAACGCACTGGGATCACAGTGATGGACCTGCAATCTGCAAAAAATCTTTCTAGGTTCTTGCATACACTTATTAGTCAAAAAATTCTTTCTATGAATAGGAATAACATATCTTTCTCTATTTCTATCAAATTTATTCAGGTCAACTCTTTCTTCTAATTGTGCCCTAGCTTTCAGACTAGGACAAAATCTATCAAACATACCTAGATTCATGCTTTCGAAGCAAAATTTTCCACTTATCTTACCCTTACCAGAGCACAAAGCTTTAAGATCTTACCTCTTTTCTTCATATCAGGTTTCTTTCTTAGCACAAAGATTCGCAAGTCAAGTAGAATACTATGCACTACAATAATAGATCTATGCACAAAGCTCTCTCTTTTCTTCAGTTCCCACCAATCACAGTTTCAGGTACAACATAACCATTTGTTGGCATAGGGGCAGACCCAAGGTTCAACGCTTCAACAACGCACCAACAAAACCCTAACTACTAGCCCTTTCGACAACACCTGCGAAGCAGATGAAGTCTCACCCGAGGTAGAGGCAGGGGGGGGGTTGCAGGACTCAGGTGTCTACAACCAAGATGGGACACATATATGTGATTACAACACTTAGCATGGAACTTAGACAACAATATACATTAGTTCTTGAATCTCATTCACATCGCAGATTAAACCCTTATTACAGAACAATGCAGTAACAATAAAGATCAAGCACTTCCAATCACTTAGCACATAGCATTAGCTCAGATCTAGCATTCAAACATCTTTAATCTCTAAGCAACAACATCATATGCATTCATCATACATTATAACAACAACATTAAGCAAATAAACAACATAACTCATAAATCACATCGCACAAAGCACATCAAGACACAGGATATACGTGGTTCACCCCAGGGTAGGGTTACGTCCACCAACTTCTTCTCTTCTTATTTATTAGTCTTCAATCTTCTTACATTCTGCTGCTCCTATGCATAAATCCATAGAGCCAACTCCACTGAGGATAGGAGATTTGTGCACAGAGCACCAGATCCTCCTTCCCGAAATCAAGTCAAGGCACAGAGCCTTACATACAACGTCTGTGTACAAAGCAACCTTTACAATATAATGTGCTCATAGCCCACCAGCCAGACTTCTTACATCGCTTGCACTAAGATTCTACTAGTACTTTCTACATTACATTCCTTCCTATATATACTTTTACAAAAAGGCCTAAAAATGGGTAAACCCATTGGCCGACATCCCATAACCCATTACATAAACCCTAGTAAACCCTTTGCTGGGTCCACAAGTCCGCAAAATAAGTGAGATCCCGTGATCTCAACTCCTCCTTGCGCTCCATCTTCGACCAGCCTGTCGAAGTCCCAAAATTGGTCAAACACGACCAATGTTTCCTCAAAACTTGGTCAAGGGCCAACAAAGACCAACCTTTCCCTCAGTCATGAAAAATCTAGAATGATTCTCACTAAAGGAATTGTTTTAGGTCATCACATCTCCGATATCGGAATAAGGGTAGACTCTGCCAAGATTGACATCATTTCTCAAATCAAAATCCCTAGCTCACAGAAGGAAGTTAGAAGATTTTTAGGGCATGTTGGTTACTATAGGAGGTTCATTCATAATTTTACAAACCTAGCTGCCCCATTGTTCAAACTGTTAGCAAAAGAGTCTGAATTCCGTTGGGATGAACAATGTCAGATTTCTTTTGAAATTTTAAAAACAAATCTTTCAAGTGCCCCCGTTTTAAGAGGACCAAACTGGTCTCTTCCTTTTCATATCTACACGGATACCTCAGATATAGCTTTGGGGGTTGTTTTAGGATAAAGGGAAGGCCATGTTCCATATGCTATATACTTTGTCAGCAAAAATATTTCACCTACTGAAGTAAATTACATTGTCACTAAAAAATAATTCTTGTCAGTAGTACATGCCATTAATAAGTTCAGACACTACATAACATGGTATGAAGTTTTTATACATACAAACCACTCAACCATCAGATATTTTAAGAAAAAACCCGTTACAAATGCTAGAGTGACTAGATGGATGTTATTACTGCAAGAATTTAATATCACCATCATTGATAGACCTGGAAGAGATAATTTAGTTGTTGATTTCTTGTCTAGACTCATTCATACAGGTGATAATGCACCGGTAGATGACAATTTTCCAGATGATAATCTATTTGTTATTTCTACTTACATTCCTTGGTATGCAAATGTAGCCAACTATCTTGTAATAGGAAAGCTACCTTAGAATCTATCCTCCCAAGGAAAACAAAGAATTATCCAGTTGAGTGCCAATTACATGTGGCATGATGATTGTTTATACTGTACTGGGCCTGATTTGGTGATTAGAAGGTGTGTCCGGGAGGATGAGATGCATGACATCTTCAAATCCTGTCATGATGGTCCATCTGGAGGACATTTTTCTGATAAAAGAATAACATACAAGATATTACAGTCCGACTACTATTGGCCAACTATTTTCAAGGATGCAAAGAAGTATGTGGCCAGCTGTGATGATTGTCAGAGGATGGGAAAATCTACTACACTTGATGAGATGCCTCTCCGAGCTCAGGTAGTAATTGAACCTTTTGAGAAATGGGCTTTGGATTTTGTAGACCCATTAACCCTATGTCTCGAAGGAAGAAATACATCCTGGTCTACACAGATTATGCGACCAAATGGGTCAAAGCTAAAGCTTTATATTCTACTAGTGAACAATTTTTTGTAGATTTTATTTTTGAAGAAATCTTTACTCGCTTTGGTGTGCCTCGAGAAATAGTAATTGACCAAGGAACCCAATTCACCTCCAATTTGGTCAAAGCTTGAACATTATAAAATTAAACATAGAAAATATTCACCTTATTACCCTCAAGCAAATGGGTAGGTGGAATCAACTAACATGGTGATAGAAGATATTCTTACCAAGACTATTCAGCTACATCATAAATATTGGGTTGATAAGTTTCCTAAGGCCTTATGGGCCTATAGAACAACTTGGAGAAACACAATGGGCCATACACCTTATGAGTTGGTATATGGGAAGCAGGTGCTGATTCCCAAAGAATTTCAAGTGAAAACCTTCAGGAATTCCATGCAATTAGGGATGGATTTGGATGAAGCTAAAAAACAAAGGATACTGCAGTTGAATGAGCTTGATGAGATCAAACAATATGCTCTTCAAAGGACTATCCTTATACAAGAAAAGATGACTAAATGGAATCATAAGTACATCAAGAAAAAGTCTTTTCAGTTAGGTGATTGGGCCCTACTGTATGATAGTAGGTTCAAGAATTTTAAAGGTAAATTATCTACTAGATGGTTGGGACCCTATGAAGTTGATACAGTTTACAACAATGGTTCAGTTAAGATAAAGACTATTGATGAGACTCAGACCTTGTTTGTCGTGAATGGACATCGATTGAAGGTTTATCATAAGCCTCTATCCAAAGAGGATTTTATCAAACATGTTCTTCAAAATTATGAAATGCAATTGGTAAGCAAGGGGATTTATCCTCCTGCTGATCCACCACAGTAAGTTTGTTGTGTGAATTAATTTGGCTTTGTACATATCTGTAAATATGTGTGTCATTAGATAGAAATTTTGGTGTTACTAACAAAAACAAAAAGTTGATTATGTTCTCATGTAGATAAATGAATAAGGGGGACATCTGCCAGATGTAGGTTTATTCCTTTATCCATCCTTGGTAGATCATTTATGGAAAAGGAGCTAAACGGAGTTTTCTTTAAGTTTTTTAGACTCCTAAAAATTGAAAACACCGACGAGCAAGAACTGGCCCGGGATCGAGAAAAATCCACGGGACAGTAGATGGAGTTTTCTTTAAGTTTTTCAGACTCCTAAAAATTGAAAACATCAGGGAGCATGAACTGGCCTGGGCTCGAGAAAAATCCACGAGACAGTAGATGGAGTTTTCTTTAATTTTTTCAGACTCCTTAAAACTAAAAACACCGACGAGCATTAACTAATCTGGGGTCGAGAAAAATCCACGAAATAGTAGTAGTTAGGGTTATTTTTATAATAAAATGGAAGTGGCAACATAAGCAGTGATCAACTTGGTTCCAAAAAGAGGAGGATTATGAATCTCAACATGAGGTTGTACAACTACAAAGTCCCTTCTTGTTACAAAGCTTGGAGCCTAGTCATTGAATTATTTTGCCTCATTTTTACTTTCGCTGCAATTTTAGAGTTTTTTGTACCAGTGTATTGTTTGTTGTTTTACCTATATAGTCCTGCAACAGAATAAATTTACATGTTCTCCTCCATAAGCAGCATCAGATGCCAGTAATCATTACAAAATGTAGCGTACAAAGTTCCAATCTACAGAATACGCCACCAGGTACCTTATCCAATTTTCATTGAGGACCGAAATAAAATTTTGTGGTGATCTGGTACTAGATAACATCTCTGTGTTGTTCCAGTACTACAAATATTCTCTTTGTGTTCATCCGGTACTGGGCAAGTCTCTGTGTTGTTTCGGTACTGCAACAATATTCACCTCTTTTTTCATCTGGTACTGAGGGAGAAGGCCTGTGTTGGTCCAGTACTACAACAATTTTTAAAGCAGTGGTTCAGTACTGATAATGAAGCATGGTATATCTTATTCTATACTCAAAGGTTTTTCTGATTGATACAAATGTTTCAGGTAATAAGATGTATAAGCTCACTATTTTATCCCATTTTATTAAAGAATCATACTAATTGTGTACTAGACATGTGGTTACTCTCATGCATCCTCCTTTCCTCAATTATTACAAATTCCCTACCATGACCTTCTGAACTCTCGAGGGTATTTCCTACTAAATAAATAATTCATATGCACTCGAAGATTTTGATGGGCTGGTCATAATATCTTGAGAGTACGAAGTAATTATACCTTTAACATGAACAATTCCATTCTCAAACACTATGGTCAAAGACCTATGTTCATATGGTGAAGAAACATCATAGTGCCATGATCCAACATCATGCCGTGTGAATGATTTATTTAAACCACGTCTTAATGCATGTCAAATCCATGATTCTTTTCCGATCATGATGACGTCAAACAATTGCATAACTGTGCATTTCGGTCACACCGACCATATCTCCTATAATCATTGCCCAACATTATTGAGAACACGATCTGACGCAAACCTCCTTTTAAGTTATTCATGGATATGACTTACCTTACCTCGCCATCATTACCACTAATTTGATTGTTGTAATCCAAATTCCAACTTATAAACGCTCCTCTGGATGGCTTTGCCATCCATATGAGTGTTATTTACCCTTTATTTTGTCATGCAATCTCCATTCACAATGTGCTATGTCCCTTCATACCGTTTTCACACTCTGTCCCCTTCCGGTACTCTATCGCGAGCTGCTCTGTTCCAATACTAAAACCTTGTTCTTTGTCCTGTGGCCATATACACTGGTAGACATGCTCTGGAGCCAACATGGGGGCTGATAGACACAAACCAGTGTTCCAATTATATAGGGAGACACAGGAATACCAAGCTTGCAAAGGAAAATTTGAACGGGCCCGATGGGTTATGTTTTTGGAAAAAATCAAAGGCTATCACGAGGGGGTATCTTGTGCTTTTGCTCGGACCTATGATGATGAGAGTGTCCAGTTTGGGGGGATGAAATTAAAAATTACAAAGGCCACCATAGCGGAAGCTACAGGCTTGCCTTCCTTTGGAGAGAAATATTTCAAGGGTGTTACCATTGACAAAAAGATGTGTTAGAAGTTTCTAAGGCCGGAGCATTAGGATCCCGACTAGACAAAAGGTATTCCTCAGAGCTGTATTAAGGAAGAGTACTGGACAATGCTCATCAGCTTGCAAAGGTTTATCACTTGTGAAGGGAGGTATGCCATGACCTTCCTATATCATTTAAAACTTTTGTTGCACTTTGAAGGTGGGCCACAAATTGACTTTCCCCATTTCTTTTGGATGAGTCTAAACAAAATGGTTAGGGGAGTTAAATCAACATCTAAGAAACCCAAAACTAGTATCCATCACCATGGCTTAGTGAAATTGTTGGTTGTCCATGCATTGATAAAACAAGGCAGTAGTTGGAAACAACTCCTTCAACAAAATTTTGCTCAAGAGGGAGTTTCTAAATCTATAGAAGAACACGAAACAAAGGCATGTACTGAAGGGTCCAGTAGAAAGACAAAGGAAAGGAAAAACAAAGGGAAGAAGTTAGGAATTGAAGAAGCTATTGTTACACCTAGTTCATCCCAACCTGTTGATAAATTGGACAAGGGTAAGTCCGTTATGATAGAGGAGCCTACTGCATCCAGGAAAAAGAGGATCTCCCAATCTTAGAAACCAAGTCCAGCCCTGGTCCCTAAAACTAAATTACCATGCAGTAAGAGGCAACAAAGAAAGAACTCTAGGCAAGGTGAAATCTCAGATAGTGCTCTTGAGGTAACTATTGAATTATCACTGGAGCCAATTAGCAAGTTAGAGAGGGCCCATGAAATACATATTCGAAGTAGGAGGAAGTTTCAAAAGAAGGATGTGCCAGAAGAACAAATCCCAGAGCCTACACCTCGGTCCTCCAGAGTGAAAACGAGGAGTGTTCAACAAGAACAAACTCCAGAACCTACACCTCATTCCTCTAGGGTGAAAATAAAATATGTACAGGAGAAATAGGTCCCAATACCTACATTTCCTACTAAAACAAAGAAGAGAAATTCGTTTGAAGAAACTTCCACTCCTGTTAGTAAACCTGATGAAGCCTTACATCCTGTACGGAGAACTACAAGAAGCATGGCTAAACAAATCACCATTCCATTTTTTTATTCTTTTCCCAAGGAATAAATTGACATTCTGACTTCTCCAGAGCAAGAATATTTCTATGAGGCAATGATTAATGAGACCGAGGAACTGGTGACAGAGACTTTAAAGGATTTGAGAAAAGAGGGGGAAGCGCGAGAAGAGATAGCTGAGCAAGCAATCATATCTGATCATGTTAGTTCCTTGACCAAGAAACTGTTAGTATTAAAGGTTGGGAACCTTACAAAATAGAATGACAAGTTAAAGAAGGAAGTAGCATAATATAAACTTTTGGATAGACATATTAAACAAGAAAATGTTCAATTAAAGGAGTACAATTGCAGACTACAGGATGAGCAAGAAGGAGTTTCTACCAAGCTTATCAAAGTTTTGCGTTTGATCCAGTGCACCAGGGTTATCAAGAAGGAGCTTAAGGGTGAGGTCTCTAGTTTCAATACTCTACAGCCAGACAAATGATATTTAGCTAGGGTGGAAGACAGTTTTAGTTTTGCAAAATTTTGAGTACCAGTTTCGACATTTTTGCATGAGGACATGCAATGAATTAACCATGGGGGGAAATGTTGGGTCTCCATTTTGACACCCCTATTACCTTATCTTATCTTCTATATTGGTCAATTTTACCTCTGACATATGCATATTTTGTCTATTTCTTCCACAAACCTACCTTGTGACCTTATTCATATGCATAATGAGGTAACCCATGTTAAAAACATGATTTGTTTGATTTCTTAATTAATTGGGACTAAATGATTGTTTTTTATGCTTCTAATTACTTTGATTACTTTAAGCATCTTTCATGACAAGGCTTCATCTCATCCGGTACTCATCTTCGGGGTTTTTTCGATACTTCCACTGGTCCGGTACTGCAACATCAACTGTTCTATTCCGGTACTCCGCCTATTCCAGTACCAACTCTGCGCTGATTCGATACCAAGATCTATTATTGTATTAGTTCAGTACTAAGACCGCTTCTATAGGATTAGTGTTTTGAATGAGTACATTGGAGTTCGCTGGAGGCATCCTTGGTTAGTTTGAAGACCGCGATAGACTTCATCACTCATGTACTTTGTGTCATGAGGATGAAGTCCATTCCTTGAGATACACTATGTTCACCAATTATAATATTTTGTAAATATTCGTTGATTATCTTCAGACTTTGGTTGTAATGGCTGACCTTATTTAAAAGGGACGTTGTGTAGATGATCGATAGAGATAATATACACCGTCATGCTGGAAATTGAATGTTGAATTACTGATTCACTCGTTTAATTGAAAGAATACGAATGCTAGTTTTTTCAATTCATGGATGTGAGTAAATCTATTCTGTAACTTCTTTAGAGCTACCTTTTTGGTTCGGCAAGGGCCCACTGCCCCAACCAAGGTAAGTCTCCCTGTATATGTTTATATGTGGACATAAGTTAATTGTGCGAGTGTGCAAATAAAATAATTGTGTATTGCAAATGATTTTGAGTGCATGAACTCTCCTAAGTGCAATGTAGATCTCTAAATAGATACCTGTTGATTTTGGATCAGTGTGAATGAACAGATATACATTAAGCATAGTAGATGATTCTATTTATGTTTCTGCAGGGCGATATTTAGTCAACAAAAGCTGGGTAGATGTTTGGGATTGTTAGATAAGCAATTGTTATTTTTCTGAATTTGGAAGTCTTAGTAATTGTGTTGTCCTCAGTAGGTACGAGAACATTTAGACTTCATATCTCACCCTTCATGCATCAATAATGAAGTATTTCAATCATATTGACTGTCTCCTGTATTGAGGAAGGAAGTTTTGATTGGAATTGATTAGGTCATGATTGGTTTCTTTCCAAGAGTAAATAGAGTGAATTGGCAATTATTATGTGAATTCGATTGCTACAGGAAGCAGGGTCTCAGTTCATCTTTTTATTTCATGAGCCTTTAATGAATAGACTTGCTATTTGAGCAAGAATATTTTTCAACCGAGTGTTTGCTTGAGATTTTTACTATGAGCTTTATCTTCTAGTTTGAAGTTGTGTGAAGAATAATGTTTAGATATTCCAAAAACATAGTATTTTGTTATTGATTGTTTCTTGATTGAGCTAGATACAACAGACATAGATAGATTACCTATTTTTGGCACGTACAATGTAACAAATCTACTGATTATGAATCCCAGATTGATATATAAATGAATTCAATATACTAAACATATATTTACACCAACAGTGCTACTAAGGTAGGGCTCTAACATATGCTTCAATGGAGGTGTCTTCTAGAAAAATCAAGTAGGTGGAGAGCTATTAAGAGAAGGACAATAACATATGCTTTTCTCCTAGGGTTTCACACTAACAATTTCATAATCTCATAAATGAAAAGTAAAATATACCATAACCATTCAAATAAAGAAGGATTGCAGATATACTTACATTCACCAAGAATAATCTAGTCACAAGCCCTAGTTGAAGACTTTCCACCATGAAAATGCAAAAAATCACCAATAAAATCTCCTTCCAAGAGTTGTGTACCACTTAGTTCAGCCAATAAGCCTTAAAAGAGGCCGAATTTCAGACCTCACACTTGTGTGAGTGAAGCATGGTGAATAAAAATGAGATTTTTATCTCTTATTTATACAATACAAATGACCTTTAATTACATTTTAGGTCAAAAAACGCTGACATGGCCAGTTTACATGAAAAATCCAGTTTTACATAAAATTGACAAACAAAACCCTAAATTCATCTTTTTAGGGTGACGTCATGCCCCTCCTAAGGTGACATTAGCCTCCCTATTGGAATGCTAGGCCTCCAAAGTGAAACGTTGGGGCTCAAAACTCCTCAGGAAATGCCACACATGCCAACCAAAGTCATCCGCAAGCTGGATACCTCAACTAGGTGACGTCAAGGCTTTGAATGATGACATCAAGGGCCTTCAAGGGCCAACGTCTGGGAGGGAAAGACCCCCCTAGGTCCAGGCCTGCCAAAGTGCCTCTTGTGGAACATCCTCCCTTTTCTCTAGTGCAAGCCTCTGGTATCTCTCTTCCCTTGGTTGGGGTTTCAACATCCATCTGGTGGGATTTTAGCCCTATGGAGGTCCGAGCTAATCATCTCCCCATATGTACCTGTCCGTCAGGCATGGTCCTGCAGCAAAAAAAAGTATTCCCTCCACGGGCTCATAAGTCACAGGGATCATATCAATGTCAATCACATCTGATAATCAAGTTACCCAAACATGTGCATAAAACCCCCCTTTTCCTAGACAAGTTGCTCAAAGACGTTATGCTATTCTACAAGCTAGGTTTGGAGAGGGTTTCATGACGTCCTATTGGGATAATTATCCTTAAGTGTGGGGTTTTTCCAGGTGAATACCAATCTAGGTCATGTAAATGCATGAGATGGTGTGGGGGATGTTTGGGTAAGGGTTGCAGTGATGACAGGGAAATGTAGGTCTTACCTATGGGTGCCTCTATAGAGGGTGAGTTGCACCTTGTCATGGATGCAATTGTTTCCTAGCCCATTCAATTCCTTTTTAATCTTTGTCTTATTGATTTTTGTTTCAAGAGAATAGCTGGAGGACACTGCCCTAGCGTGGTGACAACGTTACCCACAAGCATTTCACAGAGATGAGAAGGTTGGCTCGTGATGAGACCCCCTTTCTCTTGGCTATGCCAACAAGAGCCACTACCTGGGTGTGGTGACTAGATGAATAGTAGTGTCATACCGCTACATGCCCATGGACCTAATAGGTTGGCTCATGATGAGACCCCCTATACACCAACTAGGTCTTGAGTTTTATTTTATTTTATGGGTCCCCCCCTTTTTCTTGCTGAGAAGCCTTTTATTGCTTTCTCGGGGATCCCTGAGCAAAGCATCTCAAGGTTTGATCTTGGATTTTAATTTTTTCAGCTACTTTTACCCTCTGGGCCTTTAGCCCCTTCTTCCCACAAGGCAAGGTACAACACTTTCTAGCTTGGCAAACCCAATGCCCGAACCAATGTAGGGGATAGATGAGAGTGCAAATGATGAAAAGTGATAAGTATGGAAGGAATGGATGATGACCTTTCATAGACCCACCCAGTGGCAACTTATCCCTAAGGGAACTAACTTGCTAGGGCACTCTGTTATCCCCCCTAGGTATGGGCAAGTTAAAAGGCATAATTTCCAAGCAAACGTCATGAAGCAAAAGAGAATTAAATGCACATTTTCAAATGTTCTGAGAATTAGAGTGACACATAACATGATACCCATACTCATTACCTCATGGAGAAAGACCCACTACTACTTCAGAACTAGGTCGATGGGATGGACATTGCTGATGCTGGTAGATGGAAGGCGCTGAAGAAAAAGGATGGGCCCTCCATGGCCAAGCTCAAGTCAATATGGCCCTCAGTACTCCATGTCTAGGACCTATGGGCCTCGAGACATAATATTCTTAGTTATCCCTAGGATATGGGATAATAGGTATGCAATGATATTGTATTGTTATGGTATTGGTATTGGTATGGCATGGAATGGTATGCAATGATATTGGTATTGGTGTGCAATGGTATGGTATTGGTATTGGTATGGTATGGTATGGTATTGGTATTGGTTTTGGTATTGGTATGGTATGGTATGGTATTGGTATTGGTATGGTATACTATTGTATTGATATTGGTATGGTACGGTATGGTATAGTATGGTATGGTATGGTATGGTATGGTATTGTTATTGGTATTGGTATGGTATTGGTATGGTATAGTATTGGTATGGTATTGGTATTGGTATGGTATTGGTGATGGGCTTGTTGGTATGATATTGGTATGGTATTGGTATTGGTATTGGTATTGGTATGGCGTTGGTATGCATATAATTTCCAATGCATACCATTTCCATGCAATGGTATGGTATTGGTATTGGTATTGGCAATGCATATTGGTATTGGTGTTGGTATTGGCAATGTAATGGTATTGATATTGGTATTGGTATTGGTATGGTATGGTATTGGTATTAGTATTGGTATTGGTATTGGTATGGTATTGGTATGCATATCATTGCCAATGCATACCATTGTCATGCATCTGTATGAAATAGTATTGGTGTTGGTGTTTTATCCTAAGCTAATTTTGACTTGTGGCCCTATTTTCCCTAACTTATTAGACGATAATGGATTTGATTGATGTGCTAAAAATTATTGTCATTGTTGTGTAACAAGATCTAGAGGAGACCATGGAAAGAGGATGTGGACGACATCGACCTACTAAATCGCAAAGAGGAAAGTGGGTGGAAGAGGATATAACAACGAAATCTGCAGATACAATAAAGGTAAGAATAAAAAGCAACCTCAACCAAAGGAGGAAGGTATTTATGAATTCACAAATGATACAACATAGAAGAGATAAAGTTATTTTTTTCCATGTGGTCTTTGAGCTCAAAATTATTGGTGGAAAATGCACAAGAATGGTGATTGAATGTGATTCTACGATCAAGGGAAAAATTTGAAAATTAGGATGGCCATGTGGGATAGGGATGTTGGATACTTTTCTTGTTGAAAATTTGGCTCGATGTAAATACCTAGGGTGGTAAAATTGTTTTTTTTTTTTTAACTCCAAAACATGATATCAATATGTTAAAAATTTGACTAAGGTGAGTTTTTTTGTTGCATAGCATATTTGTTGAAATAATATAATTGGTGTACTAAACATTATTGACTATGTTGTGTATTATAGGAGCCAGATGAGGCCATGGAAACATATTGTGTCATATCAAAAGAGGACACAACAGATGATGCAGGACATCAGGTACTCTAATTTTGACTAAACATAGGAAAAATTAATCTGATGGCATTTTGTGAAACGTCCATGTTTTTTCACGAAATTATTAAATTTTATAGTGTATTATCCAATCTTGTCAGAAATTAATGCATGTTGTTGATTATTTTAGATGGAGATTGGATAAATTGTAGAGATTGAGCATTCAACTAGCAAAATAAAAGATATGTACATGGACGTGGACCTAAAACTATTAAATCACGTAGAGGACAATGGGTGGAAGAGGATATGACAATGGATCCTGCAGACACAACAAATGATTGCACTGAACAAGAGGTTGGTTTGGACTATAGTACATGGGATGAATACTTCGAGAAAATTGTTGTTTGTGGATGTCCTGTATGTCATGTAAAGAAACAATTGAAACGAGCGATTGCACAAAGACATTACATAGATGATGAGATTCCAGTGGGTTGTATGCCTCCTACAATCGACTCAAATCCAATTAGAATTGTGGTAAGGAATTTTCCAATTTGATATAAATAATATGTATACTTATTTTAAACATTGTTTTATATTATTTAAATAATTAATTTTTTTCTTAATGAATACTTGTAGGATAAAGTTATTGGTTTAAAGTTTCCTGGATCACTAACTTCCAGCCTAGAGGGTGATGATCATTTATCAGATGATACATCTAACAAAAATAAGTGCACATATACCAGCTCTGAAGATGAGGATTTGATGAAAACAAGTAACATAACAAGAACCTCTTTAAAGATGCATAATTTGCTTAAAGACAAGGGGAAGGTGGACTACATACCCTATGAGAATGAATGTGATGGAGATGATGACTTTCCCCCGAGTTTGAGATCAGTTTACAAAGAGAAATTTGAATGTCGATTATATTGTGCTTGTCCTAGTGATCAACAACTACCTAGAGTGTATGAGGTGTTTCAATTTTGGGGATACAACTACATGATACGACCCTCCAATATTCATGGAGAAAATCTAGGCCTCTTTATTTTCCAAAATGTCCATGTGGGATATAAGAATAGAAATAATTCACAACAAACCACTAGGAGATTAATGCCATATTATGGTCCATCATATTACAGTGGTGAATGGAAAAGGCTAGCAAAATATAAGCCTAACATGTCAACATATGGTCTAAATTCGAATATGTATACACATCATCTCCAATTGGAAAGTGAAAAATAAATTAATAGATGTCATCTTCTGTATATAAATGGACATGCATACACACACACACACAAATATTTCAGGTTTTATAAATAGTAGTAAGGGAAGGGACCCTAATGTAAGACCAAATTGTCAATTAGTTGAAGTTATAAATGATAAAGATGGAGATATGGAAAGAGAGGTTGATAGATTGATAATGGTTTAGGCTGTTATGGACCTTACCATTGGGGATGAGTTATTGATTGATTACCCCTTCTTAAAACACACTCCTGCATGAAAGAAAAGGGAAGAACTAGGTCTCCCTAAGGATGTTCATAAGGGAAAAAACCTAAAGAATAACCAATGAGTGTGGATTGAGATTTTATACACTATGTTGTAAAAAATGTGTTTTATTTTAAATTATTGTATAAAGGAAGTAGTATATAAAATAATATTCCGCTATTCAATTGATGCATATATGTTCATACATTCTATATTCTTATTGGTTAATACAATATATTTGATTATATTTCTTTGAAATTGATACAATTATGATTTATCCAATTCTTTCTAAACATTAAATAATGCTTGTGTATGTTTATAGGTAGAAGACATTGATGATCCACCTACTAATACCCAAGATCAAACTGGGTTATTGAGATTTCGACGGGTTGATCCAAACCATCCTTTAAACCATACCAGGGCGAAAAGAGAAACATTGAAGAGAATACTACCAACTGATAAGTTTGAAGAGATGATGAGATTAGCATACAATGATGACATGCCATATAGCTTTAATGAGGATGATGATGATTATAGTGAAAATGCAGTTCATGAAGAAGGACTGAATGAAATGCTTACATGTTTCTTTGGGGATGGAAACAATCATGACGATAATGATCATATGGTTGACAATAACGATGATAGTAGGGGTAATTACCACCAACGTAATCTTGATGATAACAACTTGAAAGACTCAATCAAGCAAGTTGCGAAGACACCCGTGTTCAGATCGGGTGCAAGTAGAACCTCAAAACTTACATGCACATTTATATTATTAGAAATCAAATCACTATTTGTTTGGTCAGAAAAATGATTCACTACCCTACTGAAGTGAGTTGAAATGTATTTCTTACTTTGCATTGTCAATTGGTGTACGTAACTTGTAAACATTCATCAAATACGTTTATATTTTTTTAATGGGATGTTATAAAACATATATTGTATGTAAACAATAGAAGTATAGATTGACATATCAAACATGTTCATCATAAGTCAAACATTTAATTGATTTAATCTCTGGCAATCTTACAGGGCACTAAAAACTAAAATATTCCCTGAAGAGAATGTGTTGCCATCAACATCCAGAGAAGCACGTCAGTTGTTGGATGAGTTGGGGATTGAATATAAACAAATTTATTCATGTAAAAATGATTGGATTTTATACAGAGGTGAATATCAAAACAAGGTAGAATGTCTTGTATGCAAAGAGAACAGATATCGTACATATGTACAAGGTCCTACAGTTCCAAAAAAGGTTTTACGTCACATGCCAATTATACCTAGACTTCAACGAATGTTTCGTTGCAAGTCACTTGCACAATTGATGGACTGGCATGCAAAGAACATGAGTAAAGATGGATTCATGCGAATTTCGGCCGACTCCAAAGCAATGAAAGACATAGAGGAAAAATGGCCAAGTAAATTCAAAGATGAACCACATAGTATTAGCTTTGGTCTTGCAATTGATGGAGTGTTCCCATTCTCTTTCCTCAGCTCAAATTATAGTGTTTGGCCAGTCGGATTGATAGTATACAATATCCCCCCATGGATGTGTGTTAGAAAGGAGCACCTTATGTTGACTCTCATTGTTCCAGGAAAACATCAAGTTAAAAATATGGATGTTTATATTGCGCCTTTTATTGATGCGATGCAACTACTATGGAAAGGAATAATAATGTATGACATATAACGTCCTCCATCAAACAGGTCCTTCATGTTGTTTGTTGTGCTATGTTGGAATATTCATGATTTCCCAGGACTTGGTGTTTGTTCTGGTAAGATAAAATATTTACGTATTCACACTCATAATTCATTTTCATCCCAACTTTCATAGTTACTTTTATACTATTATTATAATGATATTAACATTACTTATTGAATTGCATGGATTCAAACAAAGGGGATATTTGCATGTCCAAGATGTGCAGATCAATTTCAAGGGAGGTATTCTAAAGATCTACATAAATTTATTTACGCAAACAACATGGTTTTTCTACCAACAGATCATAAGTTTAGAAATTGTCTAAAGAATCAATTTGATGGAAAAGTTGAAAACAGAGGCCTTCCCATGATTATGGGTCTAGGTGATTGGATTAAGAAGTATGAAGATGCTGAATTGAAAGGTTGGGAGGATATTTTTGATCGGGGTAATTCAATTGAAGAACCAGAACAAGTTGTAGTTAATATGCTAGAAGGAATGAAAAGGAAATCCATATTTTATGAGCTCCCTTACTGGAAGGATATATTGATATATCACCTATTAGATCCTATGCACATCTTCAAAAATGTTCCAGATTCTATATTTCGACACATATCAAGCAAAAAGAAGGACACCTTGTCTTCGAGGAGAGATATTGCTCTTTCACGTACCAAATTTGATAGAAGACATTTGTGGCCAAACAGGTAAAATGAAACATATGAAAAAGCTCCATGGATTTTGAAAAAAAAAGAGCTAGACGAACTAAAAAATGTCATCCGTTCAATAAGGACACATACTAGCTATGGGTCATCATTGGATAAATATTTTACAGTTGATGGACATATCATAGGATTTCAAACACATGATTTTCATAATTTTCTGAAGGTATTATATATCATCATTTAAGTTTTACTGGTAACATTGATTTAGTACTAAATATATTTTGATATTTTGTTGTGTAAAAAATTACTAATGACCTTTGATGAATGTGTTTGATAGCATATCATGCCATTGGCAATTAGGGGTATTCATGTCTTATCATTGACTTAAGGAATTCCATAAGTCGATTGTCAACATTTACAAGGTATGTGGTATGAAATGTTCATGTGTGAGAGACATAGAGATATTATATTCCATTTTAATTTTTCACCAACGGTTCATACTAATTTACTATTCTTATAATAGGTGGGTAACCTCCAAGGAGATCCATGAATGTGAAGTACCAAAATGGAAGAAGGAAATTGCAAAAATTGTATGTGTATTTGAGAAGGACCTCTCTACAAGTTTCATGGACCTACAAGTTCATTTACTTATACACCTAGTCGATGACATTGAATCAATGGGTGTCGTATCAACGAGGTGAATATTTTTCTTTGAGAGGTTTATGAAAACTCTAAAAAGATATGTCCGACAAAAGGCACATCCAGAGGGTTGTATGGCTGAAGGGTATGTATTGAATGAATCATTTTTCTTCCTATGTGAATTCCTTGGTAAGGATTTTGAAGATGGGCCACGCTTCTGGGATGAATAACGAGCATAAGATATTATTGATGGAGAAAAACCACAATCTAATGGTGTTCAAGTAGAAATTAGTAAGTAAATTCATGATCATTAATGTGGTTGTTTTCCTTGCAATCATTAATTTGCTCTGTAATTTATTTGTCAAATTAACTAAATAACATTTGGATTTTGAAACAAACATGTTGGCATGTAATAGGTGTAGACGAAAGTGCAATACTCAAGAATTTCATTATGTACCACATGGGATTTATGAACAAATGTATTGATTTGTATGATAAAAAGAGAGAAGAAGTGTTATAAGCAAGGAGACAATTTAAAAGATCCAACCCAAGGAACACTCCACTTCCCAGTGATCTGCTTGGGGAATGGGAAAAATATTGCACTCTAGAATGGGTTACTGAACAAATTCAAAATCAAATAGAAGATGCATGTATAGATTCAAACATAACAGAAGATGAAATAAACATGTGTAGAGGATGTGAAAGAAAGGTACAATTGGAATTTTACAAAATGTTGTTTCCTTAGAGTTTTGACACTATTAACTATTTTAATATTCATCATTATATTTGTTTTCACTGAAACAAATGGTCTTTCATAGGTGAGGAAATGTCATGCAATGTGGGCATATGGACGACATTATCATGTAGAAAGTATAGTTGTAAAGAGATGATCCTTTGATTGTGGCATCATGGTTGATTTCAAGAAATCCAGTCGAGAAAGCTCAAAAGATAAGAATATTATTGAAGGGAATCTACAATATGTTGGAAAAACCCAAGAAATTATTGAGTTGGATTACCGCTCTTTTAAATGTTGTATTTTTAAGTGTAGATGGTATGAAGCATTTGAGAGGACACGAAGACATGATACCCATAGTGGATTGTTTTCTATAGATTCCTCGAGGTTCCTACCGGAGGATAAGGAGCCTTATGTTCTACCAATTCATTGTGAGCAGGTATTTCTTTAACTCAAATAAGAAGCAATAGTGATCATTAATCTATTGATTCATAGTTTTTTGTGATAATATATGTGTTTATTAATAAATAAAAGTGTTATAAGATATTTCTAATATATGTATGTCATTCATTTGCATGTGTTTTTCTATGAAGATATTTTGGACCCGAAATGGATATTTTTCATACATTATGATCCAAGATTAAGGCATGTATTTGACGATGCATTAGTGGATATTGAGAAAAACACTGATGTCCAACAAAATGAGAGAGATGGATTAGAGAATATCGAAGAAATTAACATCCATGATGATGTTGAAGATAGTTATGTTTAGACACAAGAAGACAACAATCCAGAGTTAGATGATTTTATGGAAGACAACAATATGGATGGTATAGAAAATGATGATCCAAATTATACATCTAGTAACAATATAGATGGTCTACAATCAAATTTCAATGATGATGAAGATGATGCAGATCAAGAAGAGGATGATGATAATATTAAATACTTGAAAGAACATATGAACATTGACAATGATAAACTGGACGACATTGTCGCAGACGATAATGTTAATGACCAAGACTTCTAAATTTTCAGAATTATTTGTAATCCAGTTTCTAAAATGTTGGTTCTTATGGCCCAAACTTTCATGAAATGCTTCAGTATTATTTCCGACGATACAAATTACCTTTTCTATGAATTGTTGGAATTTTTTTTAGGATTACTTATATAAGAGTTAGCATGGTTAGTGGTCATTTATTGGAAATTGTTAAAAAATATAATTGAATATATCGTATATGTAAATCAATGTAAATACAGACAATTAGGCTAATTAATGTATCCAAAGTTTATTCATTAATTTATATTTTAAAACAAATTGAAATATTTCACCAAGCCTAAACCTAAGACCTTAACATTTATACCATCTAACCCCTAACCCCTTGAAACATGGACAATATTGAAGATTATGTGGGGACATCAGACATCCTTGAGTCTTGAAACCCTCCCATACCATCAAGTGACATGTGCCTAGTATAACCACGTCAAATTTCGACACATATAGGCATAGTTTGAAGAAATTTCAACTTTGGCCTCATTCACTGGTAACCATGTAGGGTCGATTGATGTCATTAAGCCCTTCACCCGATATAGTCCCTAACCCATTAACAATTAAATCAATTGCACGTTGGACCCTATAAAATTATTTTGGGTTGTCTCAACTTAATAGAATCATGTTTATTAATCATCTCGAAGAATGCCACAAGAAACAGACAAATACATGGAAATTGGCATCTTCATTAGGTTTCGTTGTAAAGATGGGTATGTCAGGTTTGATCTTTGTTGACATGGATGGAGAAATTGGGTGATGATGAATATGATGATGATGGAAATGACAACCATGATGATGGAAATGATGAAGAGAATGAAGTCCCTAAGTCTTAAAAACCTCCCATAATGTCAAGGTATGCGCCTAGAGTAAACATGTAAAATTACAACGCATACAATCACATTTTGAAGAAAATTCAACATTGGCCCCATTCATTACTCATTGTGCGAGGTCGGTGGATGGCATTGGTGATGGGCATGTTGGAAGTTCCAAGACATTTAAAGAGAGTTCCGACAAATATTCAATAGAAGGGAATGCCAAATGATGACAATGAACGTTGATGCAAACATGGACGATCTCGAAAATTATGTGGGGAAATCATACATACTTGAGTCTTGAAACCCTCCCATACCATCAAGGTATGTTTCTAATCTAACTGTGTCAAATTTCGACGCATACAGGCACATATTGAAGAAATTTCAATGTTAGCCCCATTCATTGCTCACTATGTGGGGTTGGTGCATGACATTTGTGATGGGTGTATTGAAAGTTCCATGTCAAATTTCAAGATAGTTCCGAAAATGATTCTATAGAAGGAAATGATGAATAATGACAATGAGACATGCATGATGAACGTTGATGCAAATGTGGATGATCTCAAAGATTATGTGGGGACATCAATATACATCCTTAAGTCTCGAAACCCTCCCATACCATCAAGGCATGTGTCTAATCTAACCATGTCAAATTTCAATTATACAGATGGAAACAATGAGATGTCCATTATGAACGTTGATGCAAATATGGACGATCTCAAAAATTTATGTGGGGACATTAGACATCCTTGAGTATTTAAACCCTCCCATACAGTCAAGGCATGTGTCTAGTCTAACCATGTCGAATTTTGATGCATACATGCACAGTTTGAAGAAATTTCAACGTTGGCCCCATTCACTGCTCACTGTGCGAGGTCGATGCAAGATGACATTTGTGATGGGTGTATTGGAAGTTCCATGACATTTCAATAGAGCTCCAACAAATATTCTATAGATGGAAATGAAAAATGATGACAATGAGACATCCATTATATTGAATGTTGATGCGAACATGGGCGATCTCAAATATTATGTGGGGACATCAAACATCCTTAAGTCTTGAAACCTTCCATATTGTCAAAGATTATGTGGGGACATCAATATACATCCTTGAGTCTTGAAACCCTCCCAAACCGTCAAGGCATGTGTCTAGTATAACCATGTCAAATTTCGATGCATACAAGAACAAATTGAGAAATTTCAACGTTGGCCCCATTCACCGCTCACTATGCAAGGTCGGTGCATGACATTTGTGGTGGGTGAATTGGAAGTTCCATGACATTTCAAGAGAGTTCCAACAAATATTCTACAGATGGAAACGACAAATGATGACAATGAGATGTCCATTATGAACGTTGATGTAAACATGGACGATATCAAAGATTGTGTGGGGACATCAGACATCCTTGAGTCTTGAAACCTTACCATACTATCAAGGCATGTGTCTAGTCTAACCATGTTGAATTTTGACGCATACATGCACAATTTAAAGAAATTTCAGTGTTGGCCCCATTCATTGCTCACTGTGCAAGGTCGATGCAATATGAAATTAGTGATGGGTGTATTGTAAGTGCCATGACATTTCAAGAGAGTTCTGACAAAGATTCTATAGATGGAAATGACAAATGATGACAATGAGACATCCATTATATTGAACGTTGATGCAAACATGGACGATCTCAAATATTATGCAAGGACATCAAACATCCTTAAGTCTTGAAACCCTCTCATACCATCAAGGAAACTATCTAGTCTAACCATTTCAAATTTTGACGCATACAGGCACAAATTGAAAAAATTTCAACGTTGGCCCCATTCACTGCTCACTGTGCGGGTTCGATGGAAGAAATTTGTGATGGGTTTATTGGAAGTTCCATGTCAAATTTCAAGATAGTTCCGACAATGATTCTATAGAAGGGAATGACGTATCATGAAAATGAGACATGCATGATGAACGTTGATGCAAATGTGGACGATCTCAAAGATTATGTGGGGACAAATTACATCCTTGAGTCTTGAAACCCTCCCATACCATCAAGGCATGCATCTAGTCTAATGACCATGTCAAATTTCGACGCATATAGGCACATATTGAAGAAATTTCAACATTGGCCCCATTCACTGATCTAGATTTGGATCCAGGAGCTTGATAGGGCTCAGAAAGGCCTAAAAATAAAAGTTATCAGAATGGATTCAAAACGGATGTGTGTGTAGGCCTCATCGATACAAACCCAATGCAACTTGAACGGACTCAAACAGACGTCGTATTCTCAAGTTATGGCGATTTGTTCGTTTTGCCATACAGGCAAAAAATGCTGACTGTACAGTCTATATAGTGCCATGTGGCAACTGACTATACAGATCGTACGACCATACAGATGATGTGGCAGGCACAAATGGAAACTTTTGGAGGTGACACATGGCAGGTTGACTGGGTGTATGGACACTGACGTGGACATGACAGGTGGACCAACCGGAAAGTGACACAGGTGGACCAACCTAATCCCAAAATCCCCTATCCACTTAACCCCCAAAAACTCAACAAAATTACTATTTATGCACATTAGGAGTTAAATTGGAAGCCAAACTAGAAGCTGAAAAGGAAGCTAATCTGGAATTTAAATTGGAAGCTAAATTGGGAGCTAAACTAGAAGCTAAACTAGGCACTAATTGGGGTGCTAAATAGGGAGATAAATTGGGGCACTAAATAGGGATCTAACTGGGGCGCTAAATAGGGATTTGTTGTAGTGCAAAAACACATCCAGTACATCTGTGTATGTCCATAATAGAAGTCCTCACAAGATATTGGGGAACAAGACACTTGAAGAGGTGTTCACTGGAAAGAAACCATAAATCAGTCACTTGAGGATTTTTGGTTGTCTAGTGTTTATACATGTTCCAAGGGAAAATAGAATGAAGCTGAAACCTTCAGGAAAGAAGGGCACATTCATTGGAAATAGTGAGACTTCGAAGGCTTACAAAATATACATTCCCGGGTAGAGAAAGATTGAGATCAACCGGGATGTAACATTTGATGAAGATGAAGCCTTCATAAGATCAAGGGATTCTCACATGGATGAGGACTGAGAGGAGCAGAGGCTCCAAAGGAAGCAGTCATGGAAGAATCTACACTAGAGGAACCCATTCTAGAAGTTCAGAATGAGATGGTAGAGTCAGAGAGACCTGTAGATCCACCCAAAGAAGCTGCAGTCAATAGGAAGAGACCAACTTGGCTCCAGAACACCTTGCAGAAAGCTGAAGGACATGCAGATCCCAAAGGCTCTTTTAGAGAGAACAAGATACCACATAGGTTTTCCAACTATGTGGCATTGATGAGCAACATCACTGATTTAGAGCGTTCCACCTTTGAAGAAGTTGTTGAGAAGAAAGAATGGAAGGATGCCATGATGGAGGAGTATTGGTCCATCATGAAGAATGATGTGTGGGAGGTGGCTTCGAGAACAGAAGGGAAGTCAGTAGTGACTTCCAAATGGATCTACAAGATCAAGCATACTGCAGACGACAACATAGAGAAGTACAATGCAAGATTTGTGGCTAGAGGATTCTCCTAGAAAGACGAAGAAGACTACGATGACACATTTTATTTTGTAGCAAAGTACACTTTCATAATATTGATTATTGCGATTGCTTCCGCAATGGGATGGAAATTACACGAGATGGATGTCAAGACTACCTTCTTGAATGGTGTAATAGAGGAAGAAGTGTACATAGAGTAGCCACAAGGTTTTATGGTCCATGGGAAAGAGTCCCATGTTTGCAGATTGAAGAAGGCATTGTACAGATTGAAGCAGGCACCCAGGGCATGGTATGCCAGGATATATACATACATGATGAGCTTGGGATTTACCAAGAGTGATATGGATCCCAACCTTTACTATAAGGTTGAGAATGGTTGTCCGTTGATCTTGGTTCTATATGTGGATGACCTGTTTCTGACAGAAGATGAGAAGCTCATAGTTGGGTGCAAGGGGGAGCCCACTTCAGAGTTCGAGGTGGAGGATATAGGTCTGATGCGTTACTTCTTGGGATTGGAGGTGTGGCAGAGATTAGATGAGATTTTGCTTAGCAAAGGAAAATATATTGTTGAGATCTTGCAGAGATTCGGGATGATAGACTACAAGTCCATGGCCATACCCATGATGATAAATATAAAGCTTCTGAGTGATTCATCTTCAGATTTGGTGGATCCCACGATGTACAAACAACCGATTGGATCCTTGACATACCTGGTTAACACCAAGCCAGACATATGTTTTGCAGTGAATGCCTTGAGTCAGTACATGGTTGAAACTAGACATGTACATTGGATGGAAACAAAACATATGTTGAGATACCTGCATGGCACAATTGGATATGGATTGAGATATGTCTCGGGTGAAGATGTGAAGTTGCAGGGATATACAAACTCTAACCGGGTATGGAGTGTAGTGAATCAGAAGAGTACTTCTAGATGTTGCTTCAGTCTGGGATCATGTATGATATCATGGTTGAACATGAAGAAAACATCAATGGCACTTCATACATCAGAGGCAAAATATATTTCAGCTAGTGTGGAAAGCCGTGAAGCAATGTGGCTTCAGAAGTTGCGTAAGGATTTCAGAGAACCATGTCTTTCATGACAATCAAAGTTGCGTAATGATTTCAGAGAACCATGTCTTTCATGACAAGTCAAAGAACATAGAGATCAAATATCATTACATCCGAGACATGGTGCAAAGAGGAGCTATAGATCTCCAATAAATATCCACGGATGAGCAAATAACAAACGTTCTCACCAAGCCTCTGTCTAGAGTGAATTATGAGTACTTTAGAGACAAGATTGGCGTGATGCATAATGTCCACCATCATTGAGAGGGAGGTGTGTTGTTTCTTCTCCTATCGGCTAACCCCTCTGGCCAAGGGTTCCCTAGATTAGTCATGTGAGGTGACTGAAGGGGTAATGCACTGCCGGACCTGATGAGAGAAGAAACATCACACACATAGTCGTGAGGACTATGGGAATAGCTTCATGCTATTGGATGAGACTATAACCATGGTTGATGACATTGTAGTAGCTGTGTGCTATTAGCTGATAACTGCATAGTTATAGAGACATCGACTATGACTATGGATGATGGCGTGGTAGTAGCTATGTGCTACTAGTTGATTGTTGCATAGTTATAAACTATGACTATGGTTGATGGCATGGTAGTAGTTGTGTGCTACTAACTAATTGTTGCATAGTCATAGGGATTACAAACTATGATTATGGCTAATGGCATGGTAGTAGTTGTGTGCTACTAGTTGATTGCTGCATAATCATAGAGACTGCTGCACTGCATGGTGGTAGCTTGTGTAGCTACCAATTGATTGTAGGATAAAGACATTGTGTCTTTAGACAATAGTTGTGTGCTAGTTGGAGTGGTTGTGTACCATTGGATAATAGTTTTGTACTACTATGGATCGACACAGTCGTGTTATACTGGATGACATTGTAGTAGTTATGCACTACTAGCTGATTGCCATGGAGACTACCGGTTCACATTGGGAGTAGATGTGTGCTACCAGCTGATTGCAGAGTAGTCAATGGACTACTAGATGAAGACATCGTGAAAGATACCTCCTTAGATAAGAGGGAGTGTTGATGTTTTGGTAGCTGCGGGAGGTACTTTCCCTCCTAGATGACCTTTCTTAGATGAGAAGAAGATTTCGAAAGTAAGAGAACCATTGAACAGATCTGAAAATACCCTAGAAGAGAAGTCGACCCAGAAGAATAAAGAACAAAGAAGTGACACCTTCCCAGAAGAGAAGTCGGCCCAATAAAGAGGACATGAAGACTATAAATAGGAGGCACCTTAGCTCATTTGGAAACACTCACTCACACTCTCTCATCTACACAAAAGAAAGGCACAAGTATAAGGAAGGGTGACACAACAACCGCAGTGACAAAGATTCTTCTTGTTCAGTCTTTCTGGTATTTCTCTCTTGAGTGCTACCCTTGAAAAAGGTGCGCTACCTTGGTATTGTGTTGCTGCTGTAGCTAGGGTGGCATTTTTGGTTGTACCTTGAGCTAGCCTTTATGATAGGGTTTATCTGTTGGTTCATGATTGGACTTGCTTTGTGAACAAAATATGTCTAAGAAAGCTTTTTGGGTTTGTCCCCCATTTGGGGTTTTCCTAAGATAAATCTCTTGTGTTCTTTTGTCTCTTATTTATGCTGCTATTGCTTAGTACATGATATATATAAATTAATGGTAAAGAAGTAAAAGAACATTGGTAAATATAATGCTTTGTAAATAAGTAAATTCTAACAACACATCCATACAAGTTCGTACGATGCCGACGTGGTAGCAACACATGGTGCACATGGCAGGAAGTTGATGACATGGCATATCAAGTTGGCAAGGTGACAGGGAAATCGTACAAGTTCGAGTGGACCAGTAAGGTCTTGACATGTGGCATGGTTCACACAGGTGGACCAATGAGAGACTGCCATGTGGTAGTCTCCCATTGGCCCTTTATGGTTAAGGTTTATCAAAATTTTATGGGGTTCACTGGAGTCAAACCCCCGACCTCACACATGCAAATCCAACGCCTTTAGCATTACACCACCACTAGGTCACTTAACCACTTATGGCACATAATGTATTTAAAATTTGTTTAAATTTTAGTCGGCGGAAAAAGGGCCGAGGGCTAAGCCCCCAACCACGGTTCATTTGAATCCCATGTAACCATACCATATATTTGTGCGATGGTTTTAATACCACAACTATATTGCAAACAAATTCCGTAATATATGGCATGGTCGACGGGGTTTGACCCCGTGACTTGCCATATAACATTCCAACATTTTAACCACCATGCCCAAAGCGTCCCTTGTTATGGGCATCCGCCAACTATATAGTCACTGTTTGCCTATGGTTCTAGATGACAGTTAGGGCCCATGCCCTATTTAAGTCGGTGCCCAGATCAAGGAAAGGAAAAAGAGTACGACAATGTACGACATAGGAATGCATGCCAAGAGCATCCTACACATAAATTCATGTTAGTTGCATAGTTTTCCTCGTTTTGCATGCAAGAAGTGTTCCTATGTTGGATTTGTCTCGTTTTGCGTGGTATTGAGTTCTTTGAGGGATGTATAGAGTGTTTATACTCATTTTTCTCAGAATTTCGATAAGAATCTGATGGTGATGTCGATTCTATGTAAAAGTGATTTGTATGAAAGTCTTAGTCTAGTTTGTCTTGTATGAGACTCATAGTCTCATTATGCGTGCAAAAGGGGGTCTTTAAGCACATGTTCAGAACATAGTCAAGTTTATATTTGTTCTTCTCAGAATTGCGTGATGAATTAAGTGGTGAGAAATTTGTTTGGGTTGGAGTAGCAGATTTGAAGGGTGTCTTCATAAACTTGGCATTTGTAAGCCCATTCATTGTAATTTTGATATTTGAGCATTAATCGAGTGGTCTCCTTGTTTGAAAAGGGACCCAAAGATGTAGCTCCATTAACAAATTGTTTGTATCATTTGAATTATTTCTGATATTATTTTACTTCAGTTCAACATTCTTATTTCCGCAAGTTATATTTATCAGTTGATGAAGTTATGGATAAATAAATGTTTTCAAATGTTATTTTTCCAAATAGTCTAGTCGATCTTCATTTTCTGAATCTGGTCGGATGTTTTAGTGTCTACTTATGAACTAATTGACATCTAAGGATTTTCGGGTTGAATTGGTATTAGAGTTTGTTGATATTTTAGATCAAGTTGGTATCAAAACTCGTTTGATATTTTCAGATCATTGCAACCACAAGAAGCATTGGACAAAAGAGAGCTTTGACTCTACTAGCACATTATCCTAGAAATATTGATACAATTGAAATTTATGTAGCTAGAAGATGCCACCTGGAAACCGACAATGATTTTATAGTAGTTTCCACACCTTTCGTCTTAAGGACAATTTTTCTTTTGAAGGATGAAGGCATGCTAAGGTCCTACCCTAACCTCCCTACTTAATGGTATTTAGGAGTAATTTAATTAATGTACGAGGCCATCCTTTTGAATAAATTTTACTAAGTAGTTGTTGTGTAGTTACTCGATGTAAAAGGGTCATCTTTATTAAATAGGGCCCATTAGGTAGTTGGTACTTATTAATGATGGAGCCACAAGTGGATTATGGTTTGGGTAGTGAAAAAATATTTATAGAGGCAAGAGCTACACAATGTTTTGCCCAATACTTTCATTGTATAATTGGAGCTTTTCTCATTAGAGGTTGCCTCCTCGAAGAGGATTGTGAACAACACTCTCTTTTTGGAATTATCAATATAAAGGTTAATATTCTATAGGTTCAATACTTTTGTTCTTTCTATTTTACATTATGTAGTTTATATTTCTTCTGATTTTGCTCTTAATTCACAATTTTTAGTATATAAATACACTACATATGCTTCAAAACCACCATGAGATGTAATTTGCAAGCCCAAAAGCTAAGAAGAATATCCAAATCAATGAGCAATAACATTGGACAACGACTAAAACACCTCTTTGAACAAGGAGGATGATGGGAATATAAATGTAGCTAAGATCCAAGGGCATATTAGACTCATGTACAACCAATTATATTAAAAACATTTAATCAATGATGATAACGAACCATTAACCAATTACCCACTACAAAATGAGAGGAGGAGCATATATAAATAGTGTTAAAGAGTGTTCAATTGCTTATTCATAAATCAAAGGTATTTAGCTCTCCCTTTTTAAAATTAAACCACATGATTGGACATCAAAATTGTAGGGGCTCAAAAGCTAACAATGCATACTAGGGAAAAATGGGTCTTTGTTCTATATGAAAGTGAATCAGGAAACAAAACTGATAACACACATTGTTGTAAGGATAGAACCATTAGGGCATCAAAATAACAATGAAAAAGAACAAAGTTTATCACTTTGGAGGACAATCCACTTAGTGAACAAAACTAGTAACACACATTGTTGTAAGGATAGAACCATTAGGGCATCAAAATAACAATGAAAGAGATCAAAGTTACCACTTTGGAGGACAATCTAGTTAGTGAAAGTACGGTAGCTCTCAAAGAGGGAGGCTTCAACGCTTGTAATTGGCCTGTCACAATCGAGTTAGTGAAAGTGGGGTTGCTCTCAAAGAGGGAGGCTTCATGCTACGGTGCAGAAGGGTGGCAAATCCATTTCTCTGAGTCAGAGTTTGATAGATCTATACTAACTAGGATGGTAATGGCGCCATGTGCCTCCCATTGGATTGATTTGAGATAGATACGAAAAGAATGCAACGCTTGCAATTGAGGAATGGGAAGAAGAAACTTGCCTTGTTAGCAACTGTGCCAATGCTTGGTATGAAAACTGCGACAGCTGTTGGTTTTGAGAGAGAGGAAGGCGAAGGCGAAGGCAATGCCAATAAAAGCATTGCAGATGATGTTAGAGTGCTGTGTAACAAGGGCCGACTGAAGCAGGCTCTGCGGATTCTCCATGTCATGGAGCGGCCCGTAGATTGCTGTACATACGTTCTTCTCTTGCAACTGTGCATCAAGAAGGAAGCCTTCTCTGAGGGCAAATCAGTGCACACCCACATGAATCAGAGAGGATTTACAGGCACCACACTGTTAGGGAACACGCTACTGAACATGTATGCCAAGTGTGGGAATCTGGCGGATGCTCGCAGAGTATTTCACGAAATGAGTGAACGAGACGTTTGCTCGTGGACTGTCATGATTGCAGCTTACTCCAGGGCTGGCCTTGCTGTGGATGCAATGGATTTGTTTCACGAAATGCAATCAACAGTCGTTCAACCTAACCAGTTCACATTTGCCAGTGTTCTTCAAGCATGTGCCAAATTGGAAACCTTGCAAATGGGCATGGATATCCATAGGCACATAATTACTGGTGGGTTTCAGTCTGATGTGATTGTGGAGAGTGCTCTCGTAGACATGTATGCGAAATGTGGGAGCATAGAGGATGCACGTCAAGTGTTTGACAAAATGCATCAAAGAGACGTGGTTTCTTGGAATACCATGATTGCAGGTTACGCCCAGGATGGGGATTTTGATGAAGCTCTTAATCTTTTCCACAAGATGCCTGAGCCAGATCTGGTCTCATGGAATACAATGATTGCAGGGTATGCACAGAATCGGGGTGCCAAGGAAGCCCTCAAGCTCTTTAAGAAAATGCAGCTTAGAGATTTGAAATCGAATCCGAAAACTTATGCTAGCATCCTTCAAGCATGTGCTGATTTGGCTTCTTTAGAGCAGGGCTTGCAGATTCATGGGGATGCAATTAGGAGAGGCTTTCAGTCTAATATTTTTGTGGAGAGTGCACTTGTAGACATGTATGCTAAATGTGGGAGTATAGAGAAGGCACGTGATTTGTTTGATAGAATGCATCAAAGAAATGCCATTTCTTGGACAGCGATGATTGGAGGATATGCTATGCACGGGTATGCCAAGGAAGCCCTTCAACTCTTTGAGCAAATGCAATACTCTGGTGTGAACCCAAACCATGTTACCATCCTCTGTGTGTTGTCTGCGTGTTGCCATAAAGGGTTAGTAAAGGAGGGTAGGCAGTATTTTGATTGTATGAGTCAATGTTATAACATCACACCTGCCATAGAGCACTATGTCTGCATGGTTGATCTTCTTGCCCGATCTGGGCATCTGGATGAAGCCTGGGACTTTATTCGCAAAATGCCAATAAAACCTAATGCTACAGTCTGGAGGAGTTTGCTTGGTGCCTGTAGGATACATGACAATGTGGAACTCGGAAAATCCGTGGCTGAACATCTTTTTGAGCTGGACCCTGAAAATGCTGCACCTTATGTGTTGCTGTCAAACATCTATGCTGCAACTGGCAGGTGGGATGACACTGAACATGTGAGAAGAATGATGAGAGACAGGAAGGTAAAAAAGACCCCTGGATGCAGTTGGATAGAGATCAATAAACATGTCCATGTTTTCACCGCAGGAAATGGGTTACACCCAGAAATGGAGAAAATATATGCACAGTTGGAGGGATTGTTTGAACAGATGAAAGCAGCAGGATACGCACCTGATATGAGATTTGTGTTGCATGATTTGGAGCATTAGTATGGAATACATGTCATGCAACAGCAGTACGAAGCAGACAATTGCATTCAGGCTTCTCGAAGATGATCATCAAAATGTTTCCTGAGAATGTTTTTGAGAAATGGCAACATCTATCATCATTTCATGGATGAGTGGTGTCTTTGTATCGTCTGTCACAAGTACTGGTGTACAAAAAACACTAGCACAGGTAGAATTTGGAAATTTAGATTGTGCTTTATCGCTCGTTTGGGAGAATCACTGTATGAATGGTGCAGCTTGGTCCTGTGTTATATCTCCATGAAGATCTCAGTGGCATGATCTCAAGCACAAACCATGTTTAATGGTATCGAATATTGCAAGCAAGGACTTCCAAATGTTAGGCAACGAGCATCTGTTTATATCACATCGGCCTTGACATCTCTCTTATTTTAAGTTGATTTCTTCTGATCTTCAATCGGCCAATACCCTACATGAAACATCTACCTTGGATGAGAATTCTCTTGAACTGCTATATGGCTCCAAGACTACCATGCTTGTATTATGCTCAAACAAAGGCCAAGGGGTGGAAGATATATAGCTCAAACGGAACTAGTGCATGCATTCTTGAATAATGCTGTAACTGCATTATGGCAAAGGGATTTTATTAGGATTACGTGAGTTCCTTAAGAAAATAAACAAAGGCCAAGGGATGGTCACAAATGGCAGAAATAGAACATTCTTTAACAGTGCTGAAACTGCAGTGTATTTTGTTAACAGTGCAGCAGAGCCGTATACACAAGATTTTGTATAGTCTTGAGTTTGTAATTTGATGTTGCGACCATCAACCTAGGGTTGTCCTCCAACTGGTGTGTACCATCTCTATACTCTTGAGCTTGTGATTGAATGTTACAACAATCCATTTAGACTTTTCCTCCAGCTGGTAAGCTCCATTTCCTCAACTCCAAAAGAAAGTTGAGAAAGTTGGTTTCCTTATTTGGTAAAGTCAATGAATTTCAAGCCTTACAGTTGGAAGCATAATTGTCATCACTTGTCATCCATTGAAGATTATCTTGTCAAATTTAAGTTGTTGTTGGCACCGTTGAAAGGGTGTGGAAAAACCAAAACAAATGATGAGTGCATTTTTTTTATTCTATCCCAGCCAAAAGGTCCTTTTCATGTATTTTTTTTCCACATTTTACTCTACCATGAATGCACTTGGAGATGATTTTGAAATGCCCTCTTTTGATATTTTTTGTGAGTGTCTTACTAAGGAACAGTCTAAGCTTATGCAATTAGATGCTCTTTCTGGCTCTAAAAATCACGCTGTTGTGGTTTATACCTCCAAAGGTAAGCACAAAACTCTCTATAAATAGAAGAAAGATTCTGCTCAAGTTGGTGAGTCTGCCTCTAAGTCTCAACATAAAACAAAATATTTTCCTCCATCTTCCAAGTCCAGTGAGTCTTCCTCCAAGACAAAAAATAAGTCAAGTGAAACCTGTAGTTTTTGTGGCATACTTGGGCATGTTGAATCCAAATGTTGGTTGAAACTAGAAGCTTTGAATGAAGCGATGCACCAACACAAAATTCCAATGCCCAAACCTTCTTCATCTGGTAAAGGGCATGCTTTATCTGCTCAAGCTTTATATGCATCTTCAAACAACTGGATACTTGATTATAGTGCATCGCACCATATGACTCATTCTCATGAGTGGGTGTAGGTATGAGTGTACCAAGTAAGGCTGAGTTTCAGGTCTCAAGGAGTAGTTTGATGAGGCGGTCCCAAGGAAGAGTGTAAGGAGGGTGCCAATGAGGTAAGAGTCTCATAAGTTCCAAAGGCTAGTCCAAAGGAGGTATGAGGATGAAGTTACCAAGTAAGGCTAATAAGGATGTTTCCAAGGCTGAGGGAATATTCTGAGTGTAAGGATGGCCCTAAGTAGGAGTTCCCAAAGATGCGTACCAAGGCAACAAGTATGAGGTTGTATGGGTACAATGCCATTTGTTGCTCGGATAGCGGACTATCTTTATGTCTTACAGGGTTTTTTGCTTCCTCAATAACCCATTTCAAGAGCCACTCGTAAGTAGTAAGAGATCGAGGATGCGCAAGTAGGCTCACCCGTCACCCCCCCACCCAGAATGAGCCCAACGATAGAAAGGTGAGTTCGGGCCCAGAGAAGGGATGGAATGAGTGCAACGTTATATCGGGCATGTTGGAAGAAAGCCTTTGTTGGTTGGTTCCTAGTATGAAAAATATAGATATTTTCTCGAACGGAACAAAAATATCAGCTTCAAATGGGCAGAATGCCTCTTTCTCTCTTCTGGGCACTAAGAACTAACTACCGAGGAAAGGAACCAACTATTTCCTTGGCAAAGTAAGCTTGGTCTTCTGCGCTCACCTCCCTCCCTAATAGATAGGCATTGATCTGAATCTAGAGATTAGGTCGAGTAAGCTAGACGATTTGATTAATCTAAATCCAAAACTAAAGAAAGCCCAGTGCATACACTTAGCGAGCTCGACATCACAAGTTGCTTATACTACTTTCTTATACTACTTGGTTTTGGATTTATTGCCTGTGAAGATACGGTCTTTATTCTTTTCACTAATACGAGTAACAATTTTAACTAATACTTACTTCCTTCCACATCTGATTGTAGCATTTAGTAGATTGCAATTGGAGACTTCAGACAACTTGATTTTTTAAGATCAGGGACCATGCAGTTAGATGATGGGTGCATAATGATGTTCTCCTTGTCCCTACCATCTCTGCCAATACACTCTCTATTTATTAGATCTGTCATTCTGGCAATGGAGAAACAATAGAGTTTTATCCTAATGATGTAGCCATTTGAGAACTACAGAATCCAAACATTGTTTTTGCTTATGGAAGA
Organism: Picea mariana; assembly: GCA_032191745.1. Lineage (NCBI taxonomy): Eukaryota > Viridiplantae > Streptophyta > Pinopsida > Pinales > Pinaceae > Picea > Picea mariana. The sequence continues at coordinate 503,890 of JASDQU010100976.1, forward strand.
GTTGATCATAGTTCCCAATTGTATAGGTTTTCTTGTTTTGAGCCTTCCTCCGGTTCCTCTTTTATTGACATGTTGATTCTCTGAGGAGACTTTGGCATGCAAAATTTGGTCATCTAAACTATAGGTATTTACAACAGTTGAGCACACAAAATTTGGTGCTTGGTCTTCCTAAAGTTTCTTGCATTGATGGAGTTTGTCCAGGTTGTGTTCTTGGCAAACAACATCAAGATTATTTTCCTAAAGGTAAGGCCTTACATGCTACCACACTTCTTGAGTTGGAACATAGTGATCTCATGCCATTTTCGACTCGTTCATTTTCAGGGGCTAAGTATGCACTAACTTTTATTGATGACTTCTCATGTCACTCTTGGGTGTACTTTCTTAAGTACTAGAGTGAGGTCTTTGTTACTTTTAAGACCTTCAAGTTTTTTGTTGAGAATCAATCCTCTCTTTCTATCAAGAAACTACACAATTAATGGGGGAGGGGAGTATGCCAATCAAGGATTTAAGGATTTTTGTGGAGAACACGACATTCAACATCAACACTATGTTCCCTGCACCCCTCAACAAAATGGCGTAGTTGAAAGAAAGAATTAGACACTGAAAGAGATGGTAAACTACACGATTCAGTCCAAGAACAAGACACCTACTTTTTGGGTTGAAGCAGTAAATTGTGCCAATTACATTAAGAATTGGATGCCTCATAGGGCAGTGCTGGATATGACTCCAGAGGAAGCTTGGACCCTTGTCAAGCCTGATGTCTCTACTTTTAGGGTATTTGGTAGTCTCGTGTGGGCCCTAATTCTAGAGGAAAATTGAAAAGCTACGGAGAAGAAGAGCCAACCACTGATATTTGTTGGTTACTACGAGGATATGAAGGCATATATGTTATTGATCCGATTTCCAAAGATGTCTTGTTTCGAAGGGCTGTCCATTTTAATGAGCATTTCAACCCCATATCCTCTCCCACTCCTTCCACAAATTGTCACGTTGACGATGGTGCAGATCATGGCGACAATTTTTCTTTTGTAGAACAAGAAGATGATGAACATGTTGTTGCTGAAAATAACACTATTGAAGATGAAAAAAACGAGAAGAAAATCTTCCATCAACACCAATAGGATATGAGTAGCCTGAACAAGAACAATTGAGGAGGAGCTTTTGTGAGCGAAAGAGGCCTGGCATGTATGGCTATGAGCCAACTGATTTCCGTGATTTTTCCTTTGACCCTCGCCATACTCAGTCACAAACAACTTGTATCTCCTTTTTTAGTCATGCCATTTTAAATGATCCACAACAATTTTCTGATGCAATTGGGATACTCAAATAGGATGTTGCCATGATAGTGGAGTATTCTTTTTTGTTGAAGAATCACACATGGGATTGTGTTCCTCTTCCCAAGGGACAAAATCTAGTTCGTTGTAAATGGGTCTACAGAACCAAATATGCAACAAATGGATTTGTTGACAAGTATAAGACATGTCTTGTGGCAAAGGGATTTTCACAGGCTGAAGGAATTGATTATTTTGAGACCTTTGCTCCTGTTGCCAAGATGAATTTTATATGCCTTGTGATTTCTCTTGTTGCCTCCCAACGTTGGTCAGTCCACCAAATGGATGTGAAGAACATTTTTTTGCATGGTGATTTACATGAAGAAATTTACATGGAACAACCTCATGGTTTGTGTAAGATTCTTCTCTTGTTTGTAGGCTTCGACATTGACTCTATGGTCTCAAACAAGATCCACGAGCTTGATATAAGAAGATGGATAGTTTTATGATTGCTTCAGGGTTTAGTCATTGTCATTCTGATCCTACATTTTGCACTCAGAGGAAAGCCATTGATCTTTTGATTATGGTCTTGTATTTATATGATTTAATTCTCACATGGAGTACTTCATCTATGATTCAGAGTGTTCAACAAGCATTGATGGGACAGTCTGATATGATAGATTGATATAGTATCAATTTCCACCACATATGCATTGGTGCAATCTTGGCCATTCTCTTTCCCACTTGCAGAACTTAATCCCCTTTTTCGTTCTCTGCATTCATAAAAAAACACAATGTTTTGACATATACACGCCCTACTAGCTATGCAAGACACGTACATACACATGTTGCTCCTTTGCAGGGCGCGTACACCTTAATTTGACTTAAAAAAATAATATTTTGCGTATTTTTGGGTAGGGTTCACGGATTCCCCCGGTTCCTAACCCCCTATTGCTTGTTTACAATTGTTTGTAATCAGTCCAACCACTTGGAGAGGGTATAAAATGAGCCTAAGGCTAGAGGAGACGACAATCATACTTGAAATATCATAATGCTGACATTTTCTTGCCCCATCTGGAAGCCCTTTTCCCCTTGCTATTGATTTATTCTTTTAGACCTGACAACCCCTGTTTCCAACCTTCCTTGCTCCTCATATATTGTCAAGAAGAATCCATTAATTTTCTTTGGACTTGCATACACATTAGATTCAAAGGTACTACTTATTGGTAGTGGCCTGGGTGGAGAGAAGAAACATCACACACATAGTCGTGAGGACTATGGGAGTAGCTTTGTGTTACTAGATGAGACTATAACTATGGTTGATGGCATTGTAGTAGTTGTGTGCTACTAGTTGATTGTTGCATAGTTATAGAGACATCAACTATGACTATGGATGATGGCATGGTACTAGCTGTGTGCTACTAGTTGATTGTTGCATACTTATTAACTATGACTATGGTTGATGGCATGGTAGTAGCTGTGTGCTACTAGCTGATTGTTGCATAGTCATAGGGATTATAGACTATGATTATGGCTGATGGCATGGTAGTAGCTATGTGCTACTAGTTGATTGTTGCATAATCATAGAAACTATTGGACTGCATGGTGGTAGCTTGTGTAGCTACCAATTGATTGGAGGATAAAGACATTGTGTCTTTAGACAATAGTTGTGTGCTACTTGGAGTGGTTGTGTACCATTGGATAGTAGTTGTGTACTACTATGGATTGACACAGTCGTGTTCTACTGGATGGCATTGTAGTAGTTGTGCACTACTAGCTGATTGCCATGGAGACTACCAATTCACATCGGGAGTAGATGTGTGCTACCAACTGATTGCAGAGTAGTCAGTGGACTACTAGATGAAGACATCGTGAAAGATACCTCCCTAGATAAGAGGGAGTGTTGATGTTTTGGTAGCTGTGGGAGGTACTTTCCCTCCTAGATGACCTTTCTTAGACGAGAAAAAGATTTCGAAAGCAAGAGAACCACTGAACATATGTTAAAATACCCTAGAAGAGAAGTCGGTCCAGAAGAATAAAGAACAAAGAAGTGACACCTTCCCAGAAGAGAAGTCGGCCCAGTAAAGAGGATAGGATGACTATAAATAGGAGGCACCTTAGTTCATTTGGACACACTCACTCACATTCACTCATCTACACAAAAGCAAGGTGCAAGTATAAGGAAGGGTGACGCAACAACTGCAGTGACAAAGATTCTTCTTGTTTAGTGTTTCTGGTATTTCTCTCTTATGCGCTACCCTTGAAAAAAGTGCGCTACATTGGTATTATGTTGTTGCTGCAGCTGGGGTGGTATTTTTGGTTGTACCTTGAGCTAGCCTTTATGATAGGGTTTATCTGTTGGTTCATGATTGGACTTGCTTTGTGAATGGAATATGTCTAAGAAAGGTTGTTGGGTTTTTCCCTCATTTGGGGTTTTCCTAGGATAAATCTCTTGTGTTCTTTTGTCTCTTGTTGATGCTGCTATTGCTCAGTACATGATATATATAAATTAATGGTAAAGAAGTAAAAGAACACTCGTAAATCTAATGCTTTGTAAATAAATAAAATATAACAACACATCCATACATGTCCATACGGTGCCGACGTGGCAGCACCACATGGCGACACGTGGCAGGCAGTTGATGACATGGCATATCGAGTTGGTAAGGTGACAGGGTAATCGTACAAGTTCGAGTGGACCAATCAGGGCTCAACATGTGGCATGGTTCACACAGGTGGACCAATGAGAGACTGCCATGTGGTAGTCTCCCATTGGCCCTTTATGGTTAAGGTTTATCAAAATTTTATAGGGTTGACTGGAGTTGAACCCCCGACCTCACACATGCAAATCCAACGCCTTTAGCATTACACCACCACTATGTCACTTAACCACTTATGGCACATAATGTATTAAAATTTGTTTAAATTTTAGTTGGCGGAAAAAGGGCCGAGGGCTAAGCCGCCAACCACGGTTCATTTGAATCCCATGTAACCATACCATATATTTGTGCGATGGTTTTAATACCATAACTATATTGCAAACAAAATTCCGTAATATATGGCATGGTCGACGGGGTTTGACCCCGTGACTCGCCATATAACATTCCAACATTTTAACCACTGTGCCCAAAGCACCCCTTGTTATGGGAATACACCAACTATGTAGTTACTGCTTGCCTATGGTTCTGGATGACATTTAGGGTCCACGCCCTATTTAAGTCGGTGCCCAGATCAAGGAAAGGACAAAGAGTATGACAAAGTACGACATAGGAATGCATGCCAAGAGCATCCTACACATAAAGTTGTGTCAGTTGCATAGTATTCCTCGTTTTGCATGCAAGAGGTGTTCCTATGTTGGATTTGTCTCGTTTTGCGTGCTATTGATTTCTTTGAGGGAAGTATATAGTGTTTATACTCATTTTTCTCAGAATTTCGATAGGAATCTAATGGTGATTTTGATTCTCTGTAAAAGTGATTTGTATGAACGTCTTAGTCTAGTTGTCTTGTATGAAACTCATAGTCTCGTTATGCGTGCAAAAGGGGGTATTTAAGCACCTGTTCAGAACATAGTCAATTTTATACTTATTATTCTCAGAATTGCGTGAGGAATTCAGTGGTGAGATTTTTTTCTGAGTTGGAGTAGCAGACTTGAAGGGTGTCTTCAAAAACTTGGCATTTGTAAGCCCATTCATTGTAATTTTGACATTTGAGCATTAATCGAGCGATCTCACTGTTTGAAAAAGGTCTCGAAGACATAGGTCCATTAACAAATTGTTTATGTGCAATTTGAATTATTTCTGATCTTATTTTACTTCAGTTCAAGATTGTTATTTTCGCAAGTTATATTAATCAGTTGATGAAGTTATGGATAAACAAACGTTTTCACATGTTATTTTGCAAATAGTATAGTCGATCTTCATTTTCCGAATCTGGTCGGATGATTTAGTGTCTACTTATGAACTAATTGATATCTAAGGATTTTCAGGATGAATTGGTATCAAAGTTTGTTGATATTTCAGATCAAGTTGGTATCAAAACTCGTTTGATATTTTCAGATAATTGCAACCACAAGAAGCATTAGACAAAATAGAGCTTTGACTCTACTAGCACATTATCATAGAAGTATTGATACAATTGAAGTTTATGTAGCTAAAAGATGCTACATGGAAACCAATAATGATTTTACAGTAGTTTCCACACCTTTCGCCTTAAGGACAATTTTTCTTTTGAAGGTTGAAGGCATGTTAAGGTCCTACCCTAACCTCCCTATTTAACGGTATTTAGGAGTAATTTAATTAATGTACGAGGTCATCGTTTTGAATAAATTTCAATAAGTAGTTGTTGTGTAGTTACTCGATGTAAAAGGGTCATCTTTATTAAATAGGGCCCATTAGGTAGTTGGTACTTATTAATGATGGAGCCACAAGTGGGTTATGGTTTGGGTAGTGAAAAATTATTTATAGAGGCAAGAGGCTACACAACGTTTTGCCCAGTTCTTTAATCGTATAATTGGAGCTTTTCTCATTGGAGGTTGCCTCCTCGAAGAGGATTGTGAACAACGCTCTCTTTTTGGAATTATCAATATAAAGGTTAATATGTTGTAGGTTCAATACTTTTGTTCTTTCTATTTTACATTATGTAGTTTATATTTCTTCTGATTTTGCTCTTAATTGACAATTTTTAGTATATAAATACACTACATATGCTTCAAAACCACCATGAGATGTAATTTGCAAGCCCAAAAGCTAAGAAGAATATCCAAATCAACGAGCAATAACATTGGACAATGACTAAAACACCTCCTTGAACAAGGAGGATGATGGGAATAGGAATGTAGCTAAGATCCAAGGGCGTATTAGACTCATGTACAACAAGTTATATTAAAAGCATTTGATCAATGATGACAACGAATCATTAACCAATTACCCACTACAAAATGAGAGGAGGAGCTACCTATTTATATATAAATAGTGTTAGAGAGTGTTCAATTTCTTATTCATAAATCAAGGGTATTTAGCTCTCCTTTTTTTAAGTTAAACCACGGGATTTGGCATCAACATTTTAGGGGGTCAAAGGCTAACAATGCATACTAGGTAAAAAATGGGTCTTTGTTCTATAGAAAGTGAATCAGGAAAAAAAACTGGTAACACACATTGTTGTAAGAATAGAACCATTAGGGCATCAAAATAACAACGAAAAAGATCAAAGTTTATCACTTTGGAGGACAATTGAGTTAGTGAACAAAACTAGTAACACACATTGTTGTAAGGATAGAACCATTAGGGCATCAAAATAACAATGAAAGAGATCAAAGTTGACCACTTTGGAGGACAATCGAGTTAGTGAAAGTGGGGTAGTACTCAAAGAGGGAGTCTTCAACACTTGCAATTGGCATATTGTTGATTAAGGTTGGTTTTTATTGATGTCAACCCTTGAAGGAAGTTGGAGAACCCAGGTTTGGGTAATGGACCCAAGTTTGTTTGATGGATAATAGTATGAGTTTTGATATATTTGCAGGTAATACTATTCTATATGGATAATACATGTCATGCCATTTCCAGTGGTATGTGGAACGTCACATAACTCCTCACGATTAGAGAGTTACGGCCATGTGAAGTTGGAGAACACTCATGAGTCATCTAGAAGCCTCAAAAGGTCAAAGTAGTCAAAGTGGTTTAAGAGATTTTTAGAAGGTAAATAATAAAGTGAAGTGATGAGTGTACTATAATTCAAAGTGAATACAAAAGAAATTATTTAAATAATAAAGTTAATGGTGAAATTACTAAGTTGACAAGTAGTTAGAAGTGGATTAGCCCTAAAATAAGGAAAGTGGTTTAAGATGGTTAGAAGGTAACCCCTTGAGGTAAAGTGAAGTGATGAGTGTACTATAAGTCAAATCGGATACAAAAAAAATTATTTAAATAATAAAGTTAATGTATAACTTACTAATTGGACAAGTGGTTAGAAGTTGGTTAACCCTAAAATAAGGAAAGTGGGTTAAGATGGTTAAAATGTAACCCCTTGAGGAAGCTACATGAAAGTATAAATAAGAGGCAAGGCTCTCTCATTTTATATCACACTTGAGAATATTGAATATCTACAGGTTACTGAAGTAACCAAAAGATATCTAAGCCGAATTTCAGAGAGAAGGTGAAGTAAAGAAGGCCGAAATTCAAGGGAGGATAAATTCTTTTAATGATGCTTTCTAATGTATGTTATTTACAGGTCATCTCACCATTTTTGCAATAATTTTTTTTTTCTAGAATGATTTAGACCATGAAATTGATAGACCATTGAGAAAACATATCCAAGTAGCTTTGGTACAAATTTCATCTTGTGGGTCATTGTAGTTTTGGAGTTACACTTCGTGGAAAATAGGGTTTGTGGCTAGTCCTGAAACTGGTCTAAAACAGGTGTTTCCGATAAAAACATCATAACTTCTTCATAAAAGATCCAAATTAAGTAAGACCAAATGTGTTGGTTAGAGTACATTTTGTAATATTCTATGTAAAATTTTCAGATCCATACAACAAATAGTCCGTGCGGGACACACTCTACAAGTTCACTCTCTAGAATAAGCCATAATTCAACAAGGTATGCCATTTTTGCTATAACTCATTTTCTGAGAAGTTCCAAGGAGTGACACCTGAAGGAATTGCATAAAACACACTGAAGAACATTATGTACTATTTTCAGATCTTTATTCATTACAGGTACATATTTATGATTATTTCAAGTTAGGGTTGTTGACTAATACAAAACTAGTCATGTGAGACTAAATAAAATTTTGATGAAAATGCTAGTCTCTTGTTGTTAAAGTTAAGGAAGGTTTGTAGGTATGTGATTATATACACTAGATCTATTACAAAGTTACAAATCAGATTTGGATGATGAAATTTATGAAGGCTTTTGGTTGAGGTATATGTTGGGTACATGGTTGAGACAAGTAGTTGATGAGTTGGCACATACATGAGGTGTATAGTCGATGATGTTGGTACATATTGATGAGTCATAGTTGATGAGTAGTTGATACATGATTGGTACATACTTAGTACATGGTTGGATGCACTTGTTTATGGTACAGGTTGATTATAGGTTGTTTGGTATAGGTTGGTGCATGGTTGATGCACTTGTTTATGGTACGGATTGATTACATGTTGAGGTACATGTTGATGCATGGTTGATGCATGGTTCAGGTTTATTGGTACAGGTTTTTTGGTGCAGGTTTATTGGTACATGTTTACAGTAGTATAGGTTCATTGGTACATGGTTCAGGTTTATATCTCAAAGTGATAGTGTGACAGTGGTTCCATCATTCTACTTATGTGTCAAGGCGGTTGGACGGGGCGATGACAGGTGGTTGTATCCACCTTCCGGTTGTAGCCGGAGAACATAGGGGGTTGTAGCCTCCTTCTGGTTATAGCTAGAGAATTGGGGAGTTGTAGCTTCCCTCAGGTTGTAGCCTGAGAAACTAGGGGGTTGCAACCTCCTTCCAGTTGCAGCTGGAAAACAAAGGAATTTGGTGCTTCCAATGAATGTAATACTTCAAGACATATAAGAAAAAACATTTTGTGGTTTTATCTTGCTTTGGGTTTCCACGTAAAACACTAGTGTACTGTGTATGTGTATGATTGTTCATTTGTTCATTGCTTATTTACTCTGCAATTATTGGATGATAATGCTACATTGATATAACACTTGGATTATATGGTTAAAAATGATTAAATTGCTCTATTACCGATTCACCCCCCTTCTTAGTAATCCAACAGTGGTATAGACTTATTTTGTCACCAAGGGGAGAAATATTAAGCCAAAATACTGAGAAGGGAGTGATTCCAATTGTCACATTCACCATTTTATAATTCATTTACCACCTCATGCTACAGTGAAGAAGGGTGGCTTCAAATACATTTCTCTGAGTCAGAGTTTGATAGATATATTCTAACTAGGATGGTAATGGCGCCATGTGCCTCCCAGTGGATTGATTTGAGATAGATGCAAAAAGAATGCAATGCTTGCAATTGAGGAATGGGAAAAAGAAAGTTTCCTTGTTAGAGACCATGCCAATTCTTGGTATTAAAACTGCAGAAGTTGTTGGTTTTGAGAGAGAGGAAGGCGAAGGAAAAGGCGAAGGCAATGCCAATAAAAGATTTGCATATGATGTTAGAGTGTTGTGTAAGAAGGGCCGACTAAAGTAGGCTCTGCGGATTTTCCATGTCATGGAGCAACCCATAGATTGTTGTACATATGTTCTTCTCTTGCAACTGTGCATCAAGAAGGAAGCCTTCTCTGAGGGCAATCAATGCACACCCACATGAATGAGAGAGGATTTAAAGGCCCCACATTGTTAGGGAACCAACCACTGAACATGTATGCCAAGTGTGGGAACCTGGCGGATGCTCGTAGAGTATTTCACGAAATGAGTGAACAAGACGTTTTCTCGTGGACTGTCATGATTGCAACTTACTCCAGGGCTGGCCTTGCTAGGGATGCAATGGATTTGTTTCACAAAATGAAATCAACAGTTGTTCAACCTAACCAGTTCACATTTTCCAGTGTTCTTCAGGCATGTGCCAAATTGGTAACCTTGCAAAAGGGCATGGATGTCCATAGGAAAATAATTACTGGTGGGTTTCAGTCTGATGTGATTGTGAAGAGTTCTCTCGTAGACATGTGTGCCAAATGAAGGAGCATAGAGAATGCACGTCAAGTGTTTGACAAAATGCATCAAAGAGACGTGGTTTCTTGGAATTCTATGATTGTAGGTTACGCCTAGGCTGGGGATTTTGATGAAACTCTTAATCTTTTCCACAAGATGCCTGAGCCATACCGGGTCTCATGGAATACAATGATTGCAAGGTATGCACAGAATTGGGGTGCCAAGGAATCCCTCAAAATCTTTAAGAAAATGTAGCTTAGAGATTTGAAATCGAATCTGAAAACTTATGCTAGCATCCTTCAAGCATGTGTTGATTTGGCTTCTTTAGAGCAGGGCTTGCAGATTCATGGGGATGCAATTAGGAGCGACTTTTAATATGATATTTTTGTGGAGAGTGCACTTGTAGACATGTATGCTAAATGTGGGAGTATAGAGAAGGATCATGATTTGTTTGATAGAATGCATCAAAGAAATGCCATTTCTTGGACAGCGATGATTGGAGGATATGCCATGCACGGGTATGCCAAGGAAGCCCCTGAACTCTTTGAGCAAATGCAATACTATGGTGTGAACCCAAACCATGTTAACATCCTCTGTGTGTTGTCTGCGTGTTGCCATAAAGGATTAGTAAAGGAGGGTAGGTAATATTTTTATTGTATGAGTCAATGTTATAACATCAAACCTGCCATAGAGCACTATGTCTGCATGGTTGATCTTCTTTCCCGATCTGGGCATCTGGATGAAGCCTGGGACTTTATTCGCAAAATGCCAATAAAACCTAATGCTATAGTCTAGATGAGTTTTCTTGGTGCTTGTATGATACATGACAATGTAGAACTCGGAAAATGCGTGGCTGGACATCTTTTTGAGCTGGACCCTGAAAATGTTGCACCTTATGTGTTGTTGTCAAACATCTTTGCTACAGCTGGCAGTTGGGATGACACTGAACATGTGAGAAGAATAATGAGAGAGAGGAAGGTAAAAAAGGCCCCTGGATGCAGTTGGATAGAGATCAATAAACATGTCCATTTTTCACCGCAGGAGATGGATTACACCTAAAAATGGAGAAAATATATGCATAGTTGGAGGGATTGTTTAAACAGATGAAAACAACAGGATATGCACCTGATATGCAATTTGTGTTGCATGATTTGGGGCATTAGTATGTAATACATGTCATGCAACAACAATATGAAGCGAACAATTGCATTCAGGCTTCTCGAAGATGATAATCAAAATGTTTCCTGAGAATGTTTTTGAGGAATGGCAACAACTATCATCATTTCTTAGATGGGTGGTGTCTTTGTATCGTCTGTCACAAGTAATGGTGTACAACAAACACTAGCACAAGTAGAATTTGGAAATTTATATTGTGCTTTATCGCTCGTTTGGGATAATCACTGTATGAATGACGCAACTTGGTCCTATGTTGTTTCTCCATGAGTATTTCAGTTTCATGATCTCAAGCACAAACCATGTTTAATGGTATCGAATATTGCAAGCAAGGACTTCCAAATGTTAGGCAACGAGCATATGTTTATATCACATCGACCTTGACATCTCTCTTATTTTAAGTTGATTTATTCTGATCTTCAATCGAACAATACCCCACATGAAACATCTACCTTGGATGAGAGTTGTCTTGAAATGCTATATGGCTCCAAGACTACCATGCTTGCGTTATGCTCAAACAAAGGCCAAGGGGTGGAAGATATATAGCTCAAACGGAACTAGTGCATGCATTCTTGAATAATGATGTAACTGCATTATGGAAAAGGGATTTTACTATGACTACGCGAGTTTCTTAAGAAAATAAACAAAGGCCAAGCGATGGTCACAAATGGCATAAATAGAACATTCTTTAACAATGCTGAAACTACAGTGTATTTTGTTAACAATGCAGTAGAGCCATATACACAAGATTTTGTATAGTCTTGAGTTTGTAATTTGATGTTGCGACCATCAACCTAGGGTTGTCCTTCAACTGGTGTGTACCATCTCTATACTCTTGAGTTTGTGATTGAATGTTACAAAAATCCATTTAGACTTTTCCTCCAGCTGGTAAGCTCCATTTCCTCAACTCCAAAAGAAAGTTGAGAAAGTTGGTTTCCTTAGTTGGAGGTATAATTGTCATCACGTGAACCTAATGAGCATGCATCCATTGGAGATTATTTTGTCAAATTTAATTTGTTGTTGGCACTGTTGAAAGGGTGTGGAAAAACCAAAACAGAGGATAATGCATTTTTTTTTATTCTATCCCAGCTAAAAAGTCCTTTTCATGTATTTGTTTCCACATTTTACTCTAATATGAATGCACTTGGAGATGATTTCCTCAACATATATATATAATGGTCGGGGGCGATGCCTGGCATCGCCCTAGCTTCTCGTGCGGGCCAAGCCAAGGTCCCGTGGCGGTCTAGCCCCTCGCGTGGGTCAGACTCAGGTCCCGTGGACAGAGGACCTGGACTTGGACCTGGCTCACGCGGGGGGCTGGGGTGATGTTCGACATCACCCCTGCTCATTATATATATATTAAAATTATTGTTTTCCAGAGAAATTTTAATTTTTTTTCATTTCTTTTTAGTTTTTTTTTCCATTAATTTTTAAATTTTTTTTTTTTTTTTTTAATTTGGGTTTTGAATACATATTTTTAAATGTGTTTTTTTCTTCATTTAAAAATAAAAAATTGTGAAGATTTTCTTCTTTTTTTTTTATTTATTTTTTAACTTAAATTAAAAAAAATTAGTAAATAAATTTTCAAGTGACCATTTATGATCCAATTTTGGGTTTTTTTATTTGCATAAGGATTTGTTTTCAAGGCCACAATTTCAATTAGGTTGTAATTAGATATAATTTTAACATTTAGAAAAAATATTTTGGTTTAGGTAGTGTCACTTTTTTATTTAGGTGTTGATTTTAAGGTTTTTTTGAGCAATTATTTGATTTTTAAGGTCATGCTTGAAAAAAGTTGCAATTTTGACCTGGTTAGAAAAAATGGTGTTACTAGTAGCACCACTTTTTGATTTGAGGGTTGATTTTAAGGTTTTTTTGAGCAACTATTTGATTTTTTAAGGCCATGCTTGAAAAAAGTTGTAATTTTGACTCGGTTAGAAAAAATGGTACTACCAGTAGCACCACTTTTTGATTTGGGGGTTGATTTTCATGTTTTTTATGCAAAAATATGGGTTTTAACGACTATAGTTCTTGTTTTGAGGTCACAGTTCTCGTTAATTCAGTAACCGTGTTCTTGCAAGAAGCATTCCACAATTGCATTATCTTCTACAGACTTTGAGTATCATGCTGCAGTTCTTGCTAGTCCGAAAGTTCTTTGGTTCTGACAACTACTGACAGAGTTTGGCATTCATCGAGATCATCCTACTACTCTTTGGTGCGATAATTAGAATGTCATACACATTTCTCGCAACCCAATGGAGTATTAAAGGACAACACACATTGAGATACACATGCATTTCATTCCACATGTTCTAGCTTGAAGTATTTAGCTATTGAAGAGCAAGTTGTAGACATCTTCACTAAACCTTTGTCATCACCTCGTTTTTTTAGTTATGATCGATGCTTGGGGTGAAGGGAGTTGTCCTTGGGGGGTCATCTTGGGTCCTCCTACCTCACTTTTATTTGTTTTCTCTCTTTTGGGGAGGAGTTTTTTCCTATGGGGTTTTCTCCTTTTCTCCACTTATGAGAGTTTGTACTTCGGTATCTTAGTAGCCTAGTTTTTGGGGCCCATTTTTTTCCGTCTTTGTTTAATCCCTCGATTTTTCTTAAGGGGGGTGTTCGTGTTTTGTTAGTATCTTTTAACTATTGTTAGTTAAGTTTACACATACATCCCTAACTGCCAAAATAGTTACATCCATCGTTAAATATAGTTGACACTCTCTTGTATTATACATAACAAAATGAATAGATTAATGTCATTCTCTCTCGTAGGAGGTTTTTTGGTTTTGTAGTTGCTCCTGTTCCCGAGATGTTCTTTTAAATATTCAATCTAGCAAGGGAAATATGTGGCAATTTTTAAGAATTCAATGCATTCAATTTTAGATCTGAAAATTACTTCGAAGTGACCTCAAACAGTAAACTAGGGTTGTTACCACTGAATAATTTTACACTGAATTATGACAGAAAAAATTATAGCAAAAGCACAAAGATCAGAGAGAAATCATACAACACAAGAGACACCATTTTTTTTGTCTAGTAAAATTTTCGGATTGAGGATCCCAAGGAAAAAAATTGTCCCCACAACAAAAATTACAATCTCAACAAAATTCTGGAAATCCTTCCAACTTACAAATATTTTGTACCCTATTGATGTCACAGTTGTACCTGGTTGACGTTACATTGTACGAATGTGTCAGCCTTGCAGATCACATGTGCGGTTGTACGACCCTCCTCACACACGCAAAACTGTGTTGTACGACTTGCAATTAATGCATTGTATGATTTGCAATTTTCCACATGTGCAACTCCTCTCTCTCACATGTGTGGATCCTCCTCCTTGGCTGAACGATGAAGAAGAAAATAAAGAAACCCTAGACCAAATTTTCCAAAGTGAAGATTCTCCTTGCTGAAATTTGCCTCCTCAATCCCCTTGGCAAGAGTGCTCACTCATTCATGCCAAACACATGATGACAAAATAAGGTGTGTGGTGCCTCCTCACATTGCCTCTCCTTTTATAGAGTCTAAAAGTGAGTTTAGAAGCCCTTAACTAAACTCAACATTAAATTAGATTTGTTTATTCCTTCAAGTGGGTGCCAAGCCCCAACAATGACAATTCCAAGCCCGAGCTCTATATAAAAGGGGTTTTCACAAAGTAAACATGCAATGTGAGTGCCAAACAAGATTCCCACATGCTCGACACCAAGGCCATGTGAAATTACATTCTCGATGCTTTAAAGCATCAACACTCCCTCTTAGCGAGGGAGGTATTATCCACCACTCCTAGCTTGTCTATGAAGTAGACAAACTTTTCCTTCACTAGGGGTTTGGTGAGAATATCTGCAATATGTTCATCTGTGGAAATGTATTGGAGCTTTACAACTCCCTTCTGCACCATGTCTTTGATGAAGTGGTATCTAATCTCATTGTGTTTCAACCTGTCATGAAACACCATATTCTCTGAGAGTTTGATACAACTCCGATTGTCGTAGTAAATCATCGTAGGCTTCAACACCTGAACAAATAACCTTAGAAAAGGTTGCGAAGCCAAATAGCCTCACAACTCGCCAAACTAGCTACCATATACTCTGCCTCTACTGAACTGAGTGTCGCAAAAGTCTATTTCCTGCTGAACTAATAAACCACTGTTGATCCCAAGTTGAAGCAACCACCAGAAGTGCTCTTCCTGTCAACTGCAGTACCTACCCAATATGAGTCTGAATATCCATGCAACCTCACTCCATCACCCCTGACATATATCTGACCAAATCGAACTGTACCCTAAAGGTACCTAAGCATGTGCTTTGTTGCTACCCAATGCATCTGCCTCGACTCAACCATGAACTTGCTCAAGTTGTTGACAACAAAGAAAATATCCAGCCTAGTGTTGACTAGATACACCAATGAGACAATCAATTGTCTGTACATTGTGGGATCCACCAAATATGAATTCGAATCCCCCAACTTCTTCATATTAGTGATCATAGGTGTAGTCATGGACTTACAGTCCATCATCCTGAATCTCCTCAGTATCTAAACTGCATAATTCCCATGCTTGAGCAAGATCTCGCCCGACTACTGCCACACCTCCAATCCCAAGAAGTAATGCATCAATCCAATATCCTTCATCTTGAACTCTGAAGCCAAATCCTTCTTGCAATTGGTAATGAGCCTCTCTTCTCCCATGAAGAAAAAATCATCAACATACAACACCAATATAGAGAATCCTCACCAACGTGTATGAGATATAGGTTGGGATCCGCTTCACTCTTGGTGAAGTCCATGCTCTGCAAATACTCGTCAATCCTTGAGTACCATGCCCTAGGTGCCTACTTGAGTCCGTACAAATATTGATTCAACCTGCAAACATGGGACTCCCTCCCATGCACCTCAAATCCTTGAGGTTTCTCTATGTACACCTCTTCCTCAATCACACCATTGATGAATGTTGTCTTCACATCCATCTTATGTATCCTCCACCCCATAACCGAAGCAAAGAAATAACATCCATGATAGAAGTATATATGGCGACTGGAGCAAAAGTCTCCTCATAGTCCACTCCCTCTCTTTGAGAGAACTCCCTCGCCACGAACCTCGCCTTTAACTTCTCGATGCTACCATCTGCAACATGATTGATCTTATAAATCCACTTGGAAGTCACCACAGACTTCCCCTTAGGTCTCAGAACTATGTCCCAAACATCATTCTTCATGATGCAATGATACTCCTACATCATGACATCCTTCCAAACCTGCTGGCATGTTTCCTCCTCAAAATTGGAAGAATCAAAATCTCTAATGCTACTCATGAGCTCCACATAGCTCGAAAACCTCTGCAGAGGCATGCTCTCCATGAAAGTGGCCCTGGGTGCCACATGCTTCTTCGCATCTCTCAAAGTATCATGAATCCATATGGGCCTCATGTCCTCATCACTTGGAGGGTCCATTAGAGCCACTAAATTATCTAAATCCTCCTCATGGTTTGAAGGATGAACCCCTATATTGGATGAACTTGTAGTCTCCTCAACCTTCAGAGCCTCCTGCTCCTCACCATCTGTCTCTGTTGTGGTCTCTCGGGACCTATTGAAATCAAAATCCTCCTCAAACTTGACATCTCGACTAACCTCAATTTGTCGTTGTCCTGGAATGTAGATCTGGTAGGCCTTCGAAGTCTCACTGTATCCCACAAACACGCCCTTCCTACCAGAAGGTTATAACTTCGTCCTATTCTCCTTAGGAGCATGAATGTAGACTGGAAAACCAAAGATCCTCAAATTCCCTATCTCTGGTCTCACTCCTGTAAAGGCCTCCTCAGGAGTCTTGTCGTCCAAGATCCTATGAGGACTCCAATTTTGAACATAAACGACTGTGTTACATGCCTCTTCCCAAAGAAACATAGGTAGATCATGTGCATGCAACATCGCCCTGGCAGCCTCAACTATGGTCCGATTCTTCCTCTCCATAACCCCATTATGTTGTGGGTTGAAAGGCACTGTCAATGCCCTCTTGATCCCTTCTTCCTTGTAGAAATCTTTGAAGTCGTTGGACATATACTCATCCCCGTTATTTGACCACAAGAACTTGATATTACTTCCTGTTTGATTCTCCACCTAAGCCTTGAACTCCTTAAATTGACTTAAGACTTTATCCTTGGTCTTCATGAATAATATCCACGTCTTCCTGGAATAATCATCAATGAAGGTCACATACTACAAGTAATCACTCGAAGATGGCACCGACATTGGTATACACACATCTGAATGTACTAGATCTAATATCCCCTTGGACCTACAATCACTACTTGAAAATTTTTCCTTGGCATTCTTGCTAAGAGCACAACCCCTGCATACACCCTGGTGCTCTGCTCCAAACTCTGGAAGACCTGTAAGCATCTTCCGCAACACTGGAAAAGCCCTTTAATGCAAGTGTCCCAATCTCACGTGCCAAAGATCGCATAGACTATTAGTGTCATGTACTAAGGCCTAGGTTGGTTGTCCTGTCAACCTATAAAGAATACCACCACGAACACCAATGACCCTTACTGAGTCAATGCTCTATCCTCTCAGCCATGCAAGAACCTGTCCACCTGAGAATGCCACTACATACCCTCTATCCTCCATAGCTGAAATATAAAGTAGGTTCTTCTTCAATCCCGACACATACAACACATCATTCATCCTAAGAGGATTCCTAGACTCTAGTTGAAACGAAGTTGTCCCAATTATCTTGACTGCATACTTGGCATTATCGCTAATATCCACTTGCAATCTTGAGTCCTCCTCTGAAAAACTGGTGAGTGACTCCAGTGATCTTGTCATATGATGAGAAGCTCCACTATCCACCAACCAAGTCCCACTTCCAGAAACTGTACTAGAAAGGGAAAATACCAATAATAACTCCCTTTGAATCCTGTTTGCAACCTCATCCACCTCTGTTGATGATGCTTGCTGCTTCCCTCTCCCTTTCTTCCATTGTGGACACTGTGAATCATAATGGCCTTGATTATGAAAAATAAAGCACTTGACCTTGCTAAGGTCCTTCTTCTTCCAATGCTTTGTATATGCCTCTCTCCCTGTGGAACCTTTTCCTTTTCCCTTCCTAGCATGAGCAGACGGGGCCTGGTTCTCATTGTCACTACCTCTCTACTTGTTCTTGGACTCTACCTGAGCCTCCTCTTGGATGCAATCGATCCACACTCTGTCAAATGGTGGCATCTTCTCTCATGAAAAAATCCCCTACACAAATGGTTCCTAAAACTAGAGAAAACCATTCAATGCTACATTCACCAACTCAGTGTCATCAACTACCTCACCAATGGCTACAAGCTGATCATGAATCCGAGTAACCCTCATGAGCCAACTAGCAATTGTATCTAATTTAGTCATCTCAACTGATCGGATCTTATCCTTAAAAAATCAACTTTCGGTGTGTATTCCCGCTTTGGTACAAGCCCAACAAAGCATCATACATCTCCTTGGTTGTCTTCTTCTCGAAAATATGAGGAATCAAGTGATCCTTCATAGAATCCAACAACACCTGCTTGGCATTCACTTCCTTCTTCTTATCGTTAGGATCATTAGGATCTAGAATCACCATCTCAATGTAATCTTTGAGATCATTCTCTTCCAAGAGAAAAAGAATCCCAGCCTTCCAGGCCTGAAAATTTGTGCCCCCCTTCAACTTTTCCTCAACTCTAAGAGTGCCCACCATCCTGTTCATTATTGAACAAGAACAAAAATTTGTAGCAACTTGTGTCTCAAAAAGATGATTTTCTCTCTCTAGAGCCTATGCTCTGATACCATGCCAATTTTTAAGCATTCAATGCACTCAATTTCAGATCTGAAAATTACTTCCAAGTGACCTCAAACAATAAACTAGGGCTATTATCACTAAATAATTCTACACTGAAATTATGACATAAAAAATCATAGTGGAAGCACAAAGATCAGGATAAATCATCAAGCACAAGAGACACAAATATTTTTATCTAGTAAAATTTTCAGATTGAGGATCCCGAGGAAAAAAATTGTTCCCACAAAAAAATATAATCTCAACAAAATTCTGGAAATTCTTCCAACTTACAAATCTGTTGTATCCTATTGATGTCACAATTGTACCTGGCTAATGTCATACTGCATGACTGTGTCAACCCTGTAGCTCACACGTGCAATTGTCCTACTGCGACTGTACGACCCTCCTTACATGTGAGAACTGTGATGTACAACTTGCAATTAATGCATTGTGCAACCTGCAATTTTCCACATGTGCGGATCCTCCTCCTTGGATGAAAGATGAAGAAGAAACGAAATAAACCCTAGACCAAATTTTCCAAAGTGAAGATTCTTCTTGCTGAAAATTTTCTCCTCAATCCCCTTAGCAAGAGTGCGCAGTCACTCATGCCAAACACATGATGAAAAAATAATATGAGTGGTGCCTTCTCACATTGGCTCTCCTTCTATAGAGTCTAAAAGTGAGTTTAGAAGCCCCTAACTAAACTCAACATTAAATTATAATTTTTTATTCCTCCAAGTGGGTGCCAAGCCCCAAAACCAACAATTCCAAGCCCCAAATATATATAAAAGGGGTTTTCACAAAGTAAAAATGCAATGTGAGTGCCAACAAAGATTCCCACATGCCGAACACCAAGGCCAATGTGAGAATACCTCCCCGATGCTACAAAACATCAACAATGTGTCCATGTCCCAAGACATTTGAACAACATTTCCATTATTCCAGGTAAATGGTTAAACTTGGCTAAAAGTCACATTGATTTTCCAAATTAAGATTCATTTCTTTTATGATTTTCTATCTTTTAGGATGTAACCATTTTTCATTTCGATATACGATTTAGGTATGTAACCATTTTTCATTTCGATATAATATTTAGGTGCATTGTATCTTGTTTAACTATTAGATTTATTTATTTTCCTTACCTTTATAGAGTGAGATTGATATTTCATGGTATGTTGTTTTGTTTTGTTATTTTATTTAATGGAATTTCTTTCATTACATCGTATCAAAGCCCCATTTTGTGTGAGCATAATTTGAAAATTTACAAATGGCCCACGCACAATATGTTAGTAATGGTTGGCGTAGTTAATCACTACAAAGCATATCTAAATACTAGGTGGCTTAGTTATTCTTTATCCTATTTTTAAGGAGAATTAGCTATTGAATTGATTTGTCTCTCATTTTAAGACTTTTTTTTCATGAGCATATTGTAAAACTAATTACGTCAAGAGGTGTATAGCTATTGGAAATGGCTAGAAGTAATGAGACTTTAATCATGGATATGATTTGTATGGACATGATTTAATATAGAAAGAATATTCTTCGTCGTCCTTATAAATGAAAGGATAAAATTAAACCAACCTCCTTGCATTTCAAAACATGGAAGTCAGTCATTATTGGGGGTCATTAGTGCGATTAGCGTGATAATGGAGGATAAAATGCTTTAATATAGAAGGAATATTCTTCGTCATCCTCATAAATCAATGGCTAAAATTAAACTAACTTCCTTGCATTTCAAAACATGACAGTTAGTCATTACTGGGGGTCATTAATGTGATTAGCGTTATAATGTTGGATTGGATTATTAATGCCAAAAGTTTACTAAGATATGTTGTGCCTAGGTTTTTTAACTGTGTGTGTGGTTTTTTACTACATAGGGTTCGATGAAGAGACAATTATGTTACAATGACGTGCCAATTTTTGGGTTTTTTTATTGCGTGTGGGGATTAATATCGATTGGGTTACTAGAGTTTTTTACTGCCGATCGAGTTCTTCACTGTAGATGGTTGGACCGTTTTTGATTCCATTTTACATTCTTATACTTATTTTCCTTCGACATTGATGATATCTTACTAAGATGAATAAGGGAATTTGGATAGTGGCACGACAATTCAAACAATGACAGTGCAAGGATTGAAACGAGAGGTCGACGAGGGTAGGATTTATGTATCCTGATGGGATCTAAATGTTCCATGGGGTCTCATCTGCGACCAGAGGTAATGGAATATTTCTTGTGTCCTTATAAATTATTTTTAAATGATGGAAGATATTAATCGTTTTGTAAAATCTGAATACTTGTAATTTGTTGTGACTCCATAAACTAGTTCAACTGAAAAGCTAAATTTTCGGGCTTAGAGCATTCACATATATTATCATCAGATTATTAATTAGGTCATTCAATATGGAGTACCAGAAACATCAAGCTAAGAAGGATCCAGATAACACCCATAGGCACAGAATTGAGGAGGAGATTGCAACAATCGCTGCAGTGGGAGCAGGGTGTTAAGTCTTCCACGAGCATCACAAAAAGAAGGAACCCAAAAAGGAAGTAAAATATCACCACTTCTAGTCATGGTGGGACCGATTTCAAATTTATTTGTTTGTTTGATTGTTCTATGATCCTAATAAGCATTTTAATGTGAATAATTAATAATATTATGGATGTGCTGTTATTATTATCAATATATGTAAGGAGCTTCTGATTCCAAGAACATTGTTTCAAATGCTTGCATTGTTGGGTTTAATGACTAAATCGTGTCTGATTCCGCTATGGTTAGGGTTTGCATAAATTGTGGGTAAGTTAAACAACAATTTGTGTGTTAATAATTGTAGATTGCCAAAATCAATTTTAGTCTTCCAAAATTATTTGTCGAAACGCTCAAGCTCATGATGAGAGCAAGAATTGTGTGATTTCGAGCAATGATGATCTAAATTTGGGCATACCAACATATATCAATACTCCTTCAATACCCATAGGAGTGCAGGATGGTGATCAACAAGACATATCAACAATTTTGAATGGAGAAGATTCTATGATATCAGGAAGAGGAGGAAACCGATTGTTAGACTTTGACCAAGAATTAAGTGAAGCTATTTGGATAGAGGATAACCAACTGTACAATATCATTTATACCGATATGAGAACTTCTTCTCCTCATCTCAATAAAATATTCTTTTGGGCATTTGATGACGTCCTTTCTAATGTGCTTGAACAGTTTTAGATATAGGAATCTATCATTTCTTGAACCGAAAGTACATGATCATCTTATGTATGTAATATGTTTTTAGAAGAATATTTTCCCTTCATGATATAAGAAGAAAGTTGATAAACTAGCACAATAACGTCTATTAACATATATCAATCACTTTTAATAATATAATTATACTAATATTTTAAGTAATTATAATTTTTTTTTAATTCATTAACTAATTTTAAAACAAATTAAATAATTATATTTTCATCGATTAATCTATAAAAAGTTATAAAATTTATTTATTTTTCTTAAATTAATAATTTCAAATGTAATGTAAGGAGGATTAAACTTTACACCTTCCATACCAAAATCAATGTCTTTACCAATTCATTACAGTATAATCGTTTTAGTGTATGTAGAAATAAATGTCTTTACGAATTCATTATAGTATAATCGTTTTAGTGTATGTAGAAATACAAATTTGAGAAAAATGTAAATGTATGTTAAAGTGCGAATATTTAGCAACACGTCAACATTTTATGGTTTTAAGTAATATTGGGACATCCTTTGAGTTTATTATTCATTTTTAAATAAAATAGAAATGATAGAAATGTAAGTATTGGTTGGTTGGTAATGGATTTTTAGTTGCCTTTAATATGATTTGAGTAATATTTGTATATCTCGTGAGTCTATTATTATTTTATTTTTTAATTAAAATAGAAATGATAGTAATGCACTTGTTCTTAGTGGAGGTTGTTTTTTTCCTTACAATGTTTGGTCATGGTTTTTTAGTTGTCTTTAATATAATTTAAGTAATATTAGGATATCCCTGGAGTTTGTTATTGATTTTTAATCAAAATAGAAATGTAGGGATTATTGGTGGAGTTTTTTTATTTTTCCTCACAATGGTTGGTCATGGTTTTTTAGTTGCCTATAATATAATTAAGAATATTATTAGAGCGAATGTGAAACATTGAAAGAATGTTTTTAGAGTGAAACATTGGAAGACACATACACAAATTCCAATTAATAGAAGTTGGAGTAAATAATTGATCTTGGTGTCTGTTTAGGACCATCTTTGGATAGGTCATAAAATAGACAATTTCAAGCTGTAGACTTTTAGAGTGATTTTTACAGCCTAAACAATATTTATTGTTTTCCTTTTGGTAGTTGACACATTGAAGGTGTGTCAACGAGTAAAAAAAAATATTCTCCTTGTCAAGATCTTTCCAATGATATATTGTACCCTTGAATCTAAGTTTGTATTCAACAAGTATGGCCTCGAAAAGTTGAGGTGTCATTCTAATTCAAATGCTAGGAGTACTTGATTTTACCACCCTACCTTGGGTTACACCCTCTTTTTAGTGGGGAGCTACTTGTTCAAATGTGTTTCAATGCTATCTAGTGACTTGATGTAATTTTGTACATAGTGTCATAATGATGATCACTATAACATCATTTGTGGGGCACTTATACACGTAACATGGCCTCACTAGAATTTTGTAATATTGCACATGGAGATAGTTTTGGGAGTTATTTGGTGGTGACTTGTCTCTTAGGTAACAATGACCTACACTCATAGGTCATTCTTATAAACTACTTCTCCCTTGTCTCTTAATGAGCTTATCATCAACCTTTATGGATTGGTTGATCTTCACCTTTGATTGTGTCTTATGATCAAATGATCTAGGTTTCTCGTAGTTACTATAAATTGAGACAATTAGTCTTGAATCAAGAAAGAGTGGAGGGCGGCTTATGGTATTGATCATTATCCTGGATCATATGGGTCCTTAGGCTATATTATCCATATGCTTGAGAGTTGTATGGATTCCATTTGAACTCCATACATGTGTGTGCTCTAGATATTGTAATTGGGAGAGTTATATAAAGAATAAGAAGGCGTTGCTTCCATGGATGTTTCCCCACCTTGGGGTTTTACCATGTAAATTTTCATCTCCTCTCTCTTATTTGATAAATCTAATTTTATTTGCTTGATGTTTTCCATAGGAGTTTAGTGATCTGAAAATGAAAAAGGTTTGTGTATACAAATTTGGAAGCAAAATATTTATGTGACTTAGGCAATTGGATTAAGTTTGAAAGCACATAAACTTAATGAGTTTTTAATTAACATGAACAACATAAACAGTCATAAACAACCATCAAAAGTAAGCACATACCACAACAAAATGATAAAGGAGTTCACCCCTCTCTTGGGCTACATCTCCTGGTCCAACTTCCAATGGATCATTTTCATTATATGCTCAAAGTGTCAAAATAAATGATTTACAATGCTCATAATGAAAAATAGATGGCTTCAATGACTCTAGAATGTCCAAAAACCCCTAGCTGGGCTCTTCCTGCACCTAGTTTGGCCAAAAATTGAGAAAAATACACTCCCTTGAAGTTTTTCTCAATAACTTGTTGTACATGCTCGCCAAAACACATCTTTGTCTAACTCTACCTAGCTCCGTGTGTTTCCCGTGCCAAAACCTAGCACCACGTGTCGTTTCGCAAAATCGATCAAAATGTCACATCGTTAGCAAGATAGACTCCTTAATCGCCGAAGGTATCGATCACATGGAGGTTTGTGTGACCACGTGGTCTAGGGCCGATGCTTAAACCTGCACCCGTCGGCTGGACCATTGGTTACCTGCGCTATGGTCATATGGTAAGGTTTAGTGTAGTGAGACCGTGGGCTGGGGCTAAGCCCTGACCCTTTTCCGCTCGAACCAAGGTTTAATGCAAGCTTAAATAAATGTTTCAGACTATAGGGTTAAGAAACATCGTTAGGCGGGCTGGTGGCCCGAACTATGCAAAGTCTTTCCCATGCCCAAAGGTCATGGGTTCGACCCCGATGGACTCCAAACAATCTTTTAAACCAAAAACCAATAACAGGGTGCCACGTGGTGACCCTTGGCTGGGCCACGTGGCACCCTTCCCTTCGTCCACGAGCATGCCACGTGTCGACCAGGGATTGGTCCATGTCAAATTCTTCCATGTCAGCTACCAAATCACTTGCCTAGTCAACTTTCCACGTTAGCCTGTACGGTCGTACGACCAACTGACACATGGACTGTACTGACTGCATAGTCAACATTTTTTTTCATTTTTGGGAAAACAGAAAGGACGTGATATCTCTCACATATGAACTCCGTTTGAGCCCATTCAAGTTGCGTTGGAATCGTGAAGATGAGATCTACGTAATGAATCTGTTTTTGAGCACTTTCGAGAACTTCGATTTTTGAGCATTTTTTGATTCCCTGGATCACTCCTCCGCATTGGGAATCTTTTGGACCTCCAAAAGACTACTTTCGATCAATATAAAGATGAGGGTATAGTTCCCTCACGTTTCCAACCTCAATCCATTTAACTTTGCTTGGGTTTGTGCCTTTGAGACCAACACGAAGGTACTCCACATTCCCTCATTTTGAAGTTCTTATCTTTCTGTCAAGGATTGTATCCTCATACAATTCTAAAAGATATTCTGGTGAGAAGTCATCTATGGAAGGAACATGAACATGCTCTCCTTGATCACCATTCAAAGGAGGCTCATACAATCTCAAATTATCAACATTAATGACTGCATACATTTGCATATAAGGAGGCAAATCCAAACATAAGGCATTGTTACCAATCTTTTCAAGAATCTTGAAAGGTCCATATCTAATTGGTTTCAGTTTTTTACCTTATCCTTTAAGACTCTCTTTGCTAATGTAAAGCCAAACTTCATCTCTTACTTGGAAACTGTGATCAACATGATGCTTGTCATGTCTTGTATTGTACTTGGCTTCGCTCTTTTTCCACTGTTCTTGTACCATTTGATGCACCAACTGAATTTTTTCAATTAACTTCTTTTCTCTATCAATGCCATAATCACCATTAATAGAAATATCCTTCCCAAAGATAAAATCTAAAAGATATTTTGGCAAATAACCAAAACATGCCTCAAATGGAAATGTTTGAGTCGATGAATGCTTAGCCTAGTTATAAGCATGCTGAATGTAGTGTAGGTGCTCATCCCAAAGCTTATGATGTTTGTTGCAATAACCATGAAGAAGATGTACTATTGTTCTATTCACCACTTTTGTTTGACCATCAGTTTGTGGATGAAATGCTGTGCTCTTTTTCAACTTGGTGTCCATGAGTGCCCATAATCTTGACCAAAAGTTCCCAATAAATCGAGAATCTCGATAAGAAATAATAGATTTGGGAAACCTGAAATGCACCCAAACATGCTAAAAGAACATTTGTGCTGTTTGTTCAGCTGTAACCTACTTCTTACAAGGCATCAAAATACACATTTTTCTTTGAAAATTAGCCACTGTCTTGCCTACACCAAAGTGGCCAGCAATAAGAGAAGAATGTGCTTCCCTTATGATGTTGACTCTTTCACCCTATGGAATACATAGCTTGCCAAGATGATACAAAATCTTACTATGCACATGGTAATCCAATTTCTCAACTTGGTTAGAATGACACAAAGTTGCATACAACTCTTTAAAATCAACATCTAAAGCATAGTGTTCAACATAGCTCTCATGCATGGTAGAATTATGCTTAAGAATAACTGAAGCACTGCCAATAGGCCTAGAAAGCATATCAACAACTTTGTTATAAATTCCTTTTTTATACTTGATAACCAAGTGGAATTGTTGTAAGAAACCCATCTATATGAAGTGCCTTGCTTGCTGTAGCTTTGTTTGTGATTGTAAGTATTGCAATGGTTGATGATATGTGTGAATGATAGTTTATTTTCCCAACAAATAATGTTTCCATTTTTTCACACTTTTCATCAATGCATACAACACCTTATCATATGTAGGATAATTAATTACATCAGCATTAAAAGTTTCATAATGAAAACAAATGGGCTTACCATGTTGCAACAACACTGCTCCCATTGCATAGTTACTTTCATCTGTTTGTATCTCAAATGGATGTCTCAAATCAGGAAGTGCAAGAACTGGAGCTGAACTAATCTTCTCCTTCAATGCATCAAAATCTTTTTGTTGCTTGCCTCCCCATTGGAAAACTTGCTTGATTCTTGTCACTGCATGTAATGGAGCTGCAATTGAAGAGAAGATAGCAATAAACTTTCTCCAATATCGGGCTGCTCCCAAAAAGCTTCTTACCTCTATTACATTATTGGGCTTGGGCCAATCCAAAATGACTTTGAGCTTTGAAGGATCTATTTTCAGTTCTCCTCCTCCAACAATATGTTCCAAGTAAAAAAGTGAGGTCTTTCCAAACTCACATTTAGACATCTTTAAAATTTTTTTTATTTCTTCAAGACATCTAAAACTTTCTTTACATACCTAACATGCTCTTCACAAAATTTACTAAATATCAAGATGTTATCCAAGTAGACAATCACACAATCATCAAGAAACTGAATTAAAACATCATTCATAACTCTCATGAATGTAGCAGGAGCATTACAAAGCCCAAATGGCATAGCCATCCATTTAAACAAACCTTGATTTGTTTTTAAAGATGACTTCCATGTGTTTCCTTCAACAATCCTAATCTGATGATATCCACTTCTTAAATCCAATTTCGTAAAATACTTAGCATCTTTCAATTGATAAAGAAAATAATCAATTCTAGGAAGAGGATAATGATTCTTTATCGTAATCTTGTTCAAGGCTCTGCAATCTACACACATGTGCCATGTACCATCTTTCTTTGGTACTAAAACAATTGGTGACCCACATGACGACGTGCTTGGTATGATAACCCCTTTGTCAAGAAACACTTGGATTTGTTTTTTAATTTCAACATTCTCCATGACTGACATCCTGTACATACCAATGTTTGGAAGAGGACAATATTGTTGCAATTGAATCTCATGTTCTATACCTCTTTTAGGAGGAAATCCTTTTAGTTCCTGAAACATCTCATTATATTGGTTAACAACCTCATATAAATCATATTTTAACTTTGCATCACAACCTTGGAAATAATTTTTTTCAACATTGTCTTTGGGTTTGATGATCAAGAGTACAAATTTCTTACTAGCATTGACTAATCTATTCATTTGTCTAGCATTTACAAGTGACAAATTCAACTTCTTTGTATGTGCTCTAACAATGTACTCAACTCCATTTTTAAACAAATGATATTTGTTCTCATGATGATGAAATATGACTCTCCTATCATATAAATATGGGCTTCCCAACACAATACCACAAATATCCAATGGAATAACATCAAGCTCTACCTCATCTATAAAGTTTGTAGTGATGGCAAATCTTAGTTTACATCTTCTTGTCACTTGCAATTTGGCATTGTCACATATCCAACCTAGAGGATATGGTTTAGGATGAGGAGTAGTTTCCAAATGCAATTTCTTAACTGCGTCTTCATAAATGAGGTTTCTTGAGATCCAGTATCAAATAGAGTATCTATCTTGGTATGCTTTGAAATAACCCTTATGTGGAAAAGCTCTATTTTTTCCATGTTGAGTTTCATTGAGGCTACTACTTGAAGAGCTTATACTTGCAATAGAGTCCTTACCTTGAAAACCCATGGCTGTGATTTTTGTTTCATCTCCCAAATCAGGTCCTAAATCATGTTGTGTACTTGCAGTAGTCTTTGGTTTAGTTTTGTTGTTGAACTTTTTGGGTCTCTTTTCAGGATGAAGTTTCCAACAATGGTCTTCATCATGGCCATATTTTGAACAGTGTTTACATGTGAGTTTTTCTCCCTCTTTCTTGACTGAAGCATTCTTCTTTCCATTTACTTTGAATTTCCTCTTTCCTTTGTCTCCATTATAAAATGACTTCTTGTTGCCCTCTTGAGGGCGATTCCTCCCTCTTGCTTCAAAATGATTTCCCTGTACACAAACTTCATCTAGATTTGTAGGGTTAAACATGAAAATTGTGTGTCTCAAATAGCTATGCAATCCTCCAATGTATTTGAGTAAAGTTTCTTGAGAAGATAAATCTATACCCAAAATCAAAGCTCTTCTTCTAAATTCTTGAGTGTAGATTTGCACACTTTTCCCTCTAGCTTGTCTAAATTTTTTCCAATCCATGATAGCTTTCTGCATGTATGCTAATGGATAAAATTTTCTTTTAATTGCAACAATAAAGTCATTCCAAGAGGATAAAACTTTACCATGTTTCTTCATGTCCTCTTGAGTTTTGGCTTCCCACCAAATGAGTGCTGCACTTTCCAATCTAAGAGAAGCAAGATGAATCTTAGTTTCATCCTTTTGGATTCTTTGTATCCTACAATACACTTCAATTTGACGAATCCAATTATCTAATTTCTCAGCATTTACCTCTCCATTGTACATGGGAAATTAAAACTTAATATCAAGCTTAAGCAAAGGAGTTTGTGGATGAATTTTACCATGTTCTTTTGGAGAATTTGGAGGTGGTTGTGAAATGGTGGAAGAAGTGGAAGATGGAGGTGAAGCATCACCATTCCGTACATTTCCTTTTGGAATTTTATCACCACTATATTCATTAGCTCTTGGAGGATTTGAGCTTTCACCTTGCAACCTTGCATTCCTTTCTTCAAATAAAACTTTCATCATTTATGTCATATCATAAAAATATTTTTTGAAAGTTTCATCTTCTGAAGTAAGGATTTCATGACTCTCCTCATGAGCCATACTTGGTGAATGCCTCCTCGAAGCTTGAGGTGAATGTATAGTTCTCCTTCTTGAAAGTTGTGAACTTGGTTCTACAAGTTGACCTTCAATCTTGTAAGCATCAGAAAACAAAACACTTGCAAATAATCAAAACTTCAAAAACCTTTGCTCTGATACCAACTTGATCTAAAAATGAAAAAGGTTTGTGTATACGAATTTGCAAGTGAAATATTTATGTGACTTAGGCAATTGGATCAAGTTTGCAAGGACATAAACTTAATGAGTTTATACTTAACATGAACATTATAAACAATCATAAACAACCATCAAAGAAAATAACACAACAAAATGATAAAGGAGTTCACCCCTCTCTTGGTATACATGATCCATATGGATGTCTGTGGCCTCCCACCTATTCCAACTAGCTAATTTTGGCAATTTTCCAGTTCGGCAATGTTTTCCTAGTTTTCGGGTCCCTGACATCCGGGGCCGTTTTGAGGCCCTAAACAACGTTTTTAGGGCTTGCCAAAGTTAAAATATGTAGGGATCGCCACATGAAACATGTGTAGTCCTCGGATAGACATTTCCAATGGGCTATCGTGTGCCTAGAACAAAGATCGTATGCAAAAGTTACGACTCCAAGAAGTTGATGTACTAACTTACCCAAATGGGGCTGACATGACTTTTGGCGCTTCATCTACCAGGGTTAGTTTTTTGGATGTCTAGGGTTTTTGACATTCCTGTTTATTGTAAAAAATGCATTGAGAGTCTCATTATAATCATCTTCTGGCGAATGAGCACAACCGTCACATCTCTTCTAAGAGATAAGCCACCACCATTCTAGCAAGTTTGTTTTCCGCTGCGTTTTACAATTTTAGCTTATTTCCTTATTGAAGAGAAATCAATTTTAATGTATATCTGTTATTCCGTGTTAATCATCTTTTGACAATAATCTGTATTCATTTCGTTCTGCTCATAAAATCCGGATCACTACATTTCTTGGTCCAACTTTCGATGGATAATTTTCATTCTATGCTCAAAGTGTCAAAACCAATGCTTTACAATGCTCATAATGAAAAATAGATGGATTCAACGGCTCCATAATGTCCAAAAACCCCTAGCTGGGCTCTTCCTGCACCTGGTTTGGCCAAAAAATGAGAAAAATACACTCCCTGGAAGTTTTTCCCAATAACTTGTTGTACCTGCTCGCCAAAACGCACCTCTTTCCAACTCAACCTAGATCCGTGCTTTTCTCATGCCAAAACCCATAACCACACGTCATTATGAAAAATCAAGTAAAATGTCACACCATTAGCGGGATATGTGCCTTAACTGTCGAAGGTGTCGGTCACATGGAGGTTTGTGTGACCACGTGGTCAAGGGCCTGTGCTAAAACCCGCACCCGTTGGCTGGAGCATTGGTTACCTATGCTGTGGTAATATTGTGGAAAAAAAGGTCAAGGGCACTAGCCAACAAAGGATCCAACTTTATTGAGATGTCAAAGCAGGGTGGCTCCTGAACTAACGGAAGTGGCTCACCCGGGACCAAATTTAGCAAAAAATTCCTCATCTAATGGGGGCACTCAACGCAATCGAGACCATTGATTCCTAAGGGGGGAGGATTGATCCAGATGGATTTTAGTGGCCTCCCACCTATTCCAATTGGCTCATTTTGGCAGTTTTCCAGTTTGGTAGTTTTTTCCCTAGTTTTCGGGTCCCTGAATTCTGGTTCCGTTTTGAGGCCCTAAACAACGTTTTTAGGGCTCGCCACAAGCATCATGTGTAGTCCTTGAATAGACCTTTCCAACAATCTATCGTGCACCTAAAATGAAGATCGTATGAAAAAGTTACGACCCCGGGAAGTTGATGTACTAACTTACCCAAACGGGGCTCACATGACTTTTGGCGCTTCATCTCCTAGGGTTAGGTTTTTGGATGTCTAGGGTTTTTGACATTCATGTTTATTGTAAAAAAGGCCTTGAGATCCTCATTGTAATAATCTTATGGCGAATGAGCGAAACCGTCACATCTCTTCTCAAAGATAGGCCGCCACCATTCTAGCAAGCATGTTTTCCGCTGCATTTTATAGTTTCAACTTATTTCCTTATTGAATAGAAACCAATTTTACTATATATCTGTTATTATATGTCAAGAATATTTTGACAATAATTTGTATTCATTTTGTTCTGCTCATAAAATCCGGATTAGTAGTATCAGAGTGGTCTGCTCCTTATCGTTCTTAATGCATGTCCTCAACGAGGTCAGGGTACAAAGAATTGGGTCTCGAGCTTATTTCTCTTAAGGAAAAAATCTCTCACATGCCCAAGTGACCTCTCATGGTGGGAGAAAAGAAAGACGACGAGACAAGAGATCCCTTCAAAATGTTGCTCGAGGAAGCCCTCACGCAAAAGAGGAACGGGATGATGGATAGTTTTGCACAAATCCTTCTGCGACTACCAACATGTGACGCATCTTTCTCAAATGGAGGCGTCGCCCCGTTCAAGGTACAAATCAAATTCAATATTCCTATATTTTAAGGTCAGATAGACGCAAATGCTATAGACAAATGGTTGAATATGCTTGATCCGTAATCGATCCTAGCAATTCGCACTCTGACTTCGATTTTATCAAGACCTTTTCTGACAATGCATGTGCATATATAAGTAGTAAAAAATTAAATAATGAAGAGATATAGAACACAACACAAATAAGTAAACTATCCACAAATTGAACACTAGACGTTTATAATGGAGTTCGGCAAAATTCGCCTACATCTCCGGGCCTTTGTCTTCGGTGAGGGAGGCTTCTCTATTAAAATTCAATGCTTAAAATCTACATCAATATTACATCATGTAGATCTGTGACCGATTCAACTATATTATTCTCTGTCTCAGGAACTCGACACAATAGA
>JASDQU010100976.1:537406-549203 GCA_032191745.1 Picea mariana
TCGACTAACAACAAACAACCTAGACTCAACAAAACATTAACTAGATCCACTAAGTGATTTCATAAATCAAATCACTTTTATTACATCAATGAGACTAGCACTGACTCGATGAAATATTTACATATAGGGCATACAATCTGCTCAGTTCCAAGCAGATGAACCATCTCTTGCCAATGGAGTTTCACGATCATTCCTCTACTCTTTTGCAACGTCCTTCTTATCTTCTTCAGTAGCATCCTTCTTCTTCTCTTCTGCAACATCCTTCTTCTGCTCTGGCCCTTTAGGCTTTGTGGAGCGTCTCAACTCTGGATGCAACTTCCAACAACTATCTTCACAATGTCCATTCCTTTGAAAATGTGAGAAATATTTTCGTGCTCAGATGAATTTGATGAAGCCTTGCCCTGACTGAGCTGAATTCCCATTGTATTTCTCCGACTCTTGTCTTGGTTGTGCTGATATTTCACACAGATTCCTCTTAACCTGCAATGTTTCATCATCTTGTCTTGGCGTACTCCTTGTCGCCATGATCTTTTTTCTGTATAACATTTTCTTCCAGCATACTGCAACACAATGGTTATGACTGCCACAAAATGTGCATGGAATTGTTCTTCTGATAAGTTCCATGATCCTGGCATGTTCGTCATTAAAGGTGGGTGAAGGAGGTTTATACCTTTTTACCTTTCTTTTGTGACTCACTGTTCGCGTCACTGCTGGATCGAGCTTCTTTCTTTGCTTGACGAGTTCGAAACCATACTAGTGTCAGCCCTGGATGATGCTCCCAACAATGGTCAACATCATGTATGAACTTCTGACAATGTGTACAACAAACCACTGGATTGTTGTCATTAGTAGATTCTCCTGCATAACCCAATCCTTCATGGAGTGGTCATTCTCGCACCTCAATAGGCTTAGCTATGCCTTGGCCATGCTTTCCAATACCTTGTCCTTTCCTGTATCCAAAATTGGATATCATTTTCATACCAATTCCTTTGGTATGTTTTTCAAACACGGCAATATCCTAATTTCCTGACTCCACTTCCTGATCAACTACAGGAGAAGCTGGAGTATATTGAGTACTTCCTGCTGGTGAGGAAAAAGTGCCAATGGCCTCTCCCACTGACTGCTCCTCAACCGGAGTAGCAGGATTATACAAATCATCCTCATCGTATTTCCTATGGAATGGATGAATTCCATCATCCTTGAAAGGACTCAGGCTTCTAACAGAAGGACTTCTTCCAACTGGCCTTTCTTTTGTTGCTAACACCATTGTTCTAAACCTTTCCCTATCTTCCTCAAGGATTTCCACCAATCTTCGCAGCTCAACATTTTCTCACTGAATCTGTTGATTGATCTCCTCGATTTCTTGGAGTCTGACTCTCTTCATGATTTTCCCCATGCTTAGTCACAATTCCTGCAATAGTCAACCTGCTCTGATACCACTTGATCCGTAATTGGTCCTAGCAATTCACACTCTGACTTCGATTTTATCAAGACCTTTTCTAACAATGCATGTTCATATATGAGTGGTAAAAACTTAAATAATGAAGAGATATAGAAGAAAACACAAAGAATCAAACCATCAACAGATTGAACACCAGACGTTGATAATGGAGTTCAGAAAAATTCACCTACGTCTTCGAGCCTTTGTCTTCAGTGAGGGAGGCTTCTCTATTAAAATTCAATGCTTAAAATATGCATCAAAATTACATCATGTAGGTATCTGACCAACTCAAATATATTTTTCTCTATCTCAGGAACCCGACGCAACAAACGACATTGAAAAAGGTGGAGTAGAACTCTCGAAAATTTCCTCCAAAGCTCAGCTACTCTTCTGGCTCCACTGCTCAAGGCAACTTGGCCTTTGCAAATTCTTCTTCAATTTTCTCCAAGATAATTCCCCCCCCTAAAAATTCACAATGGCTTGGTTTATATAGCCATGAGGTAGAGGGCTCAAATCCCAACAACCCACCTCTTGTGGCACTTAATTTGGGCCAATATCCATCAAGATATGGCCAAAAAACCATAAAATCAGCATAAAATCATGAATAAAACCTAATAATAAGGCGGAAAACCCACATTGGGAAAAATGCCCATGCTAGCCCTCTTTCTTCGGGCCCTTGGTCGCATGGATTTCCATGTGGACGGGTGCTAATCTCCTTATCCTCCAGCCATCGCGCTATAGCCCTAGTCATATTCCCTTGGTCGCGTGGCTAGCCCCTGTCGACCGGGCCTTATACCATAAATCACACCAACTACTAACTTAACACCATTTTCCGCCATTTGTATGAACAAGTTACAGACGTTCCATGTTGGTTAGCGCATAGTTGTTAGTTCGTTGCCTTACCCGAAGGTCGTGGGTTCAATTCCCTCAGAGGCAGAACAAACTTTTACCCAACCATCCTTGGCCAAATTTGGGGTGCCACATGGCACCCTATGATTGGGCCACGTGTCACCCTGTTATTGGGCCGTACTGTCTAGTTATTGACCCAGTCATCTACACAGTCATCACTGCTACATCACCACCATACCTGCCATGTGATCGCCGTACCTACCACGTGTTGCACTGTCGTACCTGCCACATGTCGTACTGGCGTACCTGCCACATGTTGCAATCAGATGGTGACATGTCACGTACAAACTACCATGTGTCATGTCCGTACATTGCCACGTGTCTAATTTTTATTAGTCCAAATCAACCCCTAAAAATGCCAAAAATGACTGCCACATGGCACATCCTGGCTCTGCCATGTGTCATGTTGATGTCATCATGACATCATGCTGACATCATCTGCCACCTGTCCTACTGACGTCAGTAGTACAAACTGTTGACTTTGACTTTGAATTTTTGCCAGTTTGACCTGAACTTCAGATCGCGATTACTTTTCCATATAGAGTCCATTTTCGAAAAAAAATATATGGACGGAATTAGCATGACAAGACAGATGCAATGGCGTTGGTTTCGTTCGATTCCGAGAAATTTGATTTTTAGGCCTTCCTGGATCCATTTTGGATTTTTAGGCATTCCTGGATCCATTTTGGATCACTGCTAGAAGGGTATTTCTCTGTCCATAATTTTGCGAATAGAGAAAAGATTACTTTTGCACTCCTCAAAGTCGTTCCCCATGTCAAACATTGGCGGGAAACTTTCTATGAGCAGAAGGAAACATATGAACCCTCATTATTTACAGTCATTGTCACCTGAGAGTCCTTCAGGAATTCTATTAATGAACAATACTAACCTGTTGGAAGTTATGACGACCTATATACAAAATGGACCACACTGCGGCAGGAAAGAGACCAAGTAGTGCTCGAGTTCACAAATACCTTCCGTACCTTGCGCACCAAGATGGGTATCAAATATTCTGAGCAACATTTTATGCTCAAGTATCATGGTGGTATGCATAGATACATCCAGACCGAAATGGATTTTCTGGACATCTCATCCTATGGCGCGACCTACTGATATGCCATCAAAATCGAGCAAAAGCTCAAACAAAAGACGTGGTAATTTGGGCCTGGGAACCCCTCGGAGCAAAATCCAGGAAAGGGCGGCCCCAACCTGTAGAACAAAGGACAAAGCAAAGACAAACTGCCTCAATACAACCAATCCAGACTGCAAGCAAAGAAGGATACCATAAAGACAAAGAAATATATCAGGAATTGGTGTGACTTCCATAAGAGGCTTTGGCATAACACTGCTGATTGCCGCTCAACACAATCACTTGTGGATGAGGTGAAAGCCTCTGAATCAGATGTGGGTTTTGACTCCGAGTCAGAACCAGAAAGGAGGAGGCAAATCATTGATGTAGAACCTAGTGCTACCATTTCTACCACCAAGCTCCAACCCGATGAACAAGACAAGCCAGAGGAAGGCAGACACCTTTTTCATTCATAGATGTGGGTGAAGGGTACCCCATTGCACTGCATCATTGATAGTGATATCCAGAAGAACCTCATCTTAGCAGAGGTTTTCAAGTAACTTGCCTTGCCAACAACGCCGCACCTGCAACCCTACACCATCAGATGGCTCCGCCAAGGAAGCGACATCCACATCAACCAACAATGTCTCCTGTCATATGACATCAAGCCCTTCAAAGATGAGGTATCGTGTGATGTTTCCCCTCTCGAAGTTTGTAATGTTCTTTTGGGCCAACCATATTTATGGAAACACCATGATGTATATGAGTCCAGGCCTCACAATGTTATTATTACTTTGAACAAGAAATTGTACAAGATACCAAAGGCAGTCCCACCCAGTGCTATTTCCTTGATCTCTGCCAAGCAATGAAGGAAGGTCATCTCTCAGATGGGGAATTTTGTCTTCTTTGTGATTCGCTCTAAAAAATAAGTGAAATATCACAACCACATCTAGGGTATCCATGATCAACCTCTCCACACAGCAGAAGCAAGTGAATAAGGTCATGGAAGCATACTCAGATATCTTCTCTTCACTTACCGAGGTACCTCTGCACTGTTAGGTCTAGCACCCCATCGATCTGACCCCCGATGCACCAGTGCCCAATGAGCCAATCTACCACCTCTCTCTATTAGAGAATGAGGAGATCAAGTGAGAGATCCAAGAACTGCTCCACAAGGGGCACATTCGTCCCAACTCATCACTTTGCGGGAGCCCAATCGTGTTGGTACAGAAGAAAGATGGAACCTGGCGACTTTGCATTGATTATCGGGCCCTGAATAGAATCACAGTCAGAAACTGGTACACAATTCCCCTAATCGACGACCTCCTTA
The DNA here is from genome assembly GCA_032191745.1 of Picea mariana. Lineage (NCBI taxonomy): Eukaryota > Viridiplantae > Streptophyta > Pinopsida > Pinales > Pinaceae > Picea > Picea mariana. The sequence goes on from JASDQU010100976.1 coordinate 542,156, forward strand.
ATCATCTCACGAGGGCCAAGTACTTCAATAATATTGATCTAAAGTCTAGCTACCACCAGGTCTCGATAGAACACATAAATGTATGGAAGACCACCTTCAAGTCCAAGGAAGGTCTTTTTGAATGGTTGGTCATGCCCTTTGGCTTGACAAATGCTCCAGCCACTTCCATGAGGATGATGGACAATATCCTGCGACCATTCACTAATACTTTTGTAGTGGTGTATCTGGATGACATTCTCATTTACAACAAGACTTGGGCATAACATTTGCAGCATATTCAACAAGTTTTGCACACCCCGCGGTAGCACAAGCTATACGCCAACTTGGAAAAATGCTCCTTCGACATGGACATGGTCCATTACTTGGGCTAAATCGTTGATCAACATGGTGTACATGTGGATCCAACCAAGATCCAAGTCATTCGTGACTGTCCAACCCCAACCACAGTCATTGAGCTTCGAAGCTTCTTGGGCCTTGCCAATTTCTATTGCAGGTTCATGTTGGGATTCTCCCATATTTCATGCACCCTCAACCAAGTAGCCAGGGGTGGTGGTAAGGAGAAATTTGTGTGGGGCCGGTCTCAACAACAAGAATTCGATGATTTGAAACAACTCTTGTGATAAGCCCCACTACTTTCACTACCGTACCTGCAACATCCCTTTGATATCGAGACAAATGCTTCAGACTATGCTGTGGGCACCATTCTCACTCAGCACGGCCACCCCATGGCCTATCATAGTGAGACACTATCGGATGTTGTTCGTAAGTACCCTAATTACAAAAAAGAAATGTACTCCATTGTGCAAGCTTGTCGTCAATGGAAACATTACATTCTTGGGAAGGAGATAGGCATCCACACTGATCATAAGCCACTGCAGTTCATGTAGACATAAGGAAAATTACGGAATGACTGCCATCAAAAGTGGTCCACATACTTGCAACAATTCCACCTCAACATCAAGTATAAAACATGAAGCACCAATTGCGTCGTTGATTGCCTCATCATATCGCCAGTCAAAAACACTCACCACGGTGTTAGAATCTTGCGGCCATGAGATCTTTGGATGGCCCCAACTTTATGAGACAGACCTCGACTTCGCCACCACCTATCAAATGTTGGGCGCAAACAATATTGTCGCTGATTTCCATCTTCAGGATTGGTTGTTGTGTCATCTGGGCCATATCTGCATTCCATTAAGCGAGCGAGCAAATATGATCTGGGAAGCCCACTATAGTTGGGTGGGAGGACACTTACATGTCGAAAAGATAGTGGCAATGTTGTAGAAATATTTCTACTGGATGAAACTTCGACAGGAGGTCAACAAATATAGCAGGTCCTGCACTGCCTGGGCTATTTCCAAACTGACCACTAAGAAACATGTCCTGTACACCCCTTTGCCTACTCCTGACAAGCCATGGGAGTCCATCTCCATGGACTACATGTCGGGCCTCTCGTCCACCAAGCGGGGAAATGACTGTTTTTTTGTGGTTGTTGATCGCTTTTCTAAGATGGTGATTCTGGTCACTTGCAAGAAGAACATCACATCAGAGGCCATTGCCAAGCTCTTCTTTGAACGATTCTAGGTACATTTTGGAATCCCACAAACCATTGTCTCAGATTGAGACAGTTGATTTCTCAGCACATTCTGGTCGAGCCTCTAGTCACTGTTGGACACCAAGCTCAACAAATCCATGACCTTCCACTCCCAGATAGATGGCCAAACGAAGGTCATAAATTGAATGATCATGCATATCCTGTGCATGTATAATTCCAAGAACCTTGACACATGGGATGAGAGTCTTCCCTATGTCAAACATAGCTACAACCGAGCCCTGTATAGCTCAACTAGCCACAACCCCTTTCAGGTGGGGTTGGGATTCCAACCATTGGGTCCCATAGATGTTTCACTACCCCTTGCGGTCACCTCGACCAACTCATCTCCTGCTCCAACTGAAGTTGAAAAATCCACCCAGTTCATTGAGAAGATCTAGCACATCCGCCAACAGGTTCAAGATATCCTATAGAATTCCAATGACAAGTACAAGTAACGCCATGATAAACATCGAGTGCCACATACGTTTCAGGTGGGTGACAAAGTTTGGTTGCATTTGTAGAAAGAACGCCTTACCAGACCCCATCGAAAGCTTCGCCCACTCCGTTATGGTCCATACACCATCACCAAGGATGTGGGTGATAATTCTTTTGAGCTCAACATTCCTCCTTTCCTTAGCCTGCACCCAATGTTCAACGTGGATCTCCTTCGACCTTATTTCCCACCATTATTGGACACCTCAGAGATAAAAGAACAACTGACACCAACAAAGCTCAACCCCGACTGCATACAACAAGAATCCAATGATCAGATTGTGGACAAATAGGTCAATGGCACTCGCCAACAAAGGATCCAACTTGATCGAGTTGTCAAAGCAGGGCAACTCTTGCACCAAGTCAAGTGGCTCACCCGGGGCCAAATTCAACAAAAATTTCCTCATCTAATGGAGTCACTCAACGCAATGAAGAACATTGATTCCTAAGGGATGAGGATTAATCTAGATGGATGTCGGTGGCCTCCCACCTATTCCAACTGGTTCATTTTGACAGTTTTCTAGTTCGACAATTTTTTCCTAGTTTTTGGGTCCATGACTTTCGGGGCCATTTTGAGGCCCTAAACAATGTGTTTAGGGCTCGCCACAATCATCATATGTAGGTCTTTCCACAAGCAACATGTGTATGCCTCGGATATATATTTCCAACGGGCTATCGTGCACCTAAAACATAGATCGTATGCAAAAGTTACGACCCCAAGAAGTTGATGTACTAACTTACCCAAATGAGGCCCATATGAATTTTGGTGCTTCATCTCCTAGGGTTAGGTTTCTGTATGTCTAGGGTTTTTGACATTCCTATTTATTGTAAAAAATTCCTTGAGATCCTCATTGTAATCATGTTCTGGCGAATGAGTGCAGTCATCACATCTCTTCTTAGAGATAAGCCACCACCATTCTAGCAAGCTTGTTTTCTACTACATTTTACAGTTTCAGCTTATTTACTTCTTGAATATAAACTAGTTTTACTATATATCTTTTATTTTGTGTTAAGCATGTTTTGACAAAAATCTATATTCATTTCGTTCTGCTCATAAAATTCGAATCAATACATTTCCTGGTCCAACTTCCAATGGATAATTTTCATTATATGATCAAAGTTTCAAAATCAATGCTTTACAATGCTCATAATGCAAAATAGATGGGTTCAACGGCTCCAAAATGTCCAAAAACCCCTAGCTGGGCTCTTCTTGCACCTGGTTTGGCCAAAAACAAATAAAAATACAGTCCCTGGAAGTTTTTCCTAATAACTAGCTGTACCTGCTAGCCAAAATGCACCTCTATCCAACTCAACCTAGATCTATGCGTTTCATGTGCCAAAACCCAGCACCATGCGCCATTCTTCAAAATTGAGCAAAATGTTGCACCGTTAGTAGGATAGGCGTCTTAACCGTTAGAGGTGTCGGTTGCATGGAGGTTCGTATGACCAGGTGGCCAAGGGCCGGTGCTAAAACCCGCACTCGTCGGCTGGAGCATTGGTTACCTGCACTGTGGTCATATGGTAAGGTTTAGTGTAGAGAGACTGCGGGCTGGGGCTAAGCCCCGACCCTTTTCCGCCTGAACCAAGGTATAATGCAAGCTTAAATAAATGATTCAGAATATAGGGTTAAGAAACATCGTTAGGCGGGCTGGTGGCCCGACCTATGAAAAGTCTTTTCCACGCCCGAAGGTCACGGTTTCAACCCCAACAGACTCCAAAAAATCTTTTAAACTAGAAACCAACAACGAGGTGCCACTTAGTGGCCCCTCGCTGGGCCACGTGGCACCCTTCCCTTCATCCATGAGCATGCCATGTGTTGACCATGGATTGGCCCATGTCAAACTCTACCATGTTAGCTTCCAAATCACTTGCCTAGTCAGCCTACCATGTCACCAGTCCACATGTCGTACGGTCAACTGACACATGGACTATACAGACTGCACAATCAACATTTTTTTGCCTATTTGGGAAAACAGACAGAACATGATATCTCTCACATACGAACTTCGTTTGAGCCTATTCAAGTTGTGTTGGTATCGTGAGGAAGAGATCTATGCAATGAATCCATTTTCGAGCAATTTTGAGCACTTTGATTTTTGATCATTTTTTGATCCCCTGGATCATTTAGATAGGATAGGTCTCCGTTATATTCTTCTACATATTGTTCCTAGTCTTTCACTATGTTAACCATACTTTCCACCTATGTTGGACACAAAGAAGGTGGAAAAGCAAGTAACAATGATATAATAGAACCATTATAGTATGACACTAGTGACGATGCACTAGATTGTGGACGCCAAGATGAGGATCTCCCAACAAGAGGAAAGAGCTCTATCAGATTGTCAATGTAGGAAAACTTTCCCACTAGGGGAATTGGTTCACCATAGTCAATATCTAGTAGTAGTTTCCACAATTGATAAAATAATTTGATGCAATGGGGACCATTTCTACATAAAGGGGGGAAACTAATCCAAGTGTCTATTCAAGGCCAACTCTGCATTGGTCCTTAATAAAGTGATTCCAAGCCCTGAAATTCTAGAGTGATTTTTGAGTCCTAAACAATGTTTTTTGTCCACCTTTTAGTAGTTGACAAAAATGAAGGTATGTCAATGGGTTGAAATATTTTTCTCCTCGTCAAGATCTTTCCAACAATGTATTGTATCCCTGAAACCGAGTTGATATGCAACAATAATAGTGTCGAAGACCTGAGGTGTTATTCCAACTTGGATTCTTAGGGCCCTTGATTTGTCGTTCTACCTTGGCTTGCAACTTGCTTTTATTGTGGAGTTTCTTCAACCATACTTTTCATTAGTTTTATGTGTTTCCTGAGCATGTGCTCCACTATCCTTCACAAAGTTGAGTAGGATAATTGCTTTTCTACTAAATGAGAGAGGCACACTAACAAGAGAGACTCTCAAGTATGACGAGTTGATAATGAAGAAACCATTCACAGAGCAATTACACATGAGGTGGGGTGCATTAGTCAAGGAGAGATTCTTTGTGTAAGAGGGTGCTTTGATGAAGAGTGACATCTTCTATTATTAGCAGAGTGGGGTCCTTCATTGGGGAGAGATTCCCTTGCATGCTTGACACATTTATTAAGGGAGTTACATATTCATAGAGTGCATTAGCCATTAGGAGTTACTTATGGGTAGTGCACACTTATCTAGGTATGGAAGGCACATTCATTGTGTTAGTTAAATATTGCATGTRGTGCACTAATCTATGAGACTTTCCCTCATGCATGGTGCAATTAATATAGGATTCAACTCTTGCATGTGGMACACTGATTTGGAAGAGATTCCTCATGCATGGTATAGGTAGTCTGGGAGTTCCACTCTTGCATGTGGCACACTGATTTGGAAGAGATTCCTCATGCATAGTGTAGGTAGTCTCAAAGTTCCACTCTTTCATGTGGGGTACTATTATGAGGGATTCCCTCATGCATTGTGCAATTATTGTTGGATTTTTTTCTCTTACAYGAGGAGTACTATTATGGGAGTTCAACTCATGCATGGAATAGTTATTTTTAGACTTTATCTTCATGCACAAACCATGCACGAGCACATAGGGAACATTACTCTTGAGGCTAGYCATACTCCTATCCTATAAAGGTGTCGATGCAGGTAGAATTCCCTTCAATAGAAAGGGGGTACTCCCCGATGTAAAGTTCTATTTAAACTCACAATGTTTGGTAATGGTGTGGGGTACTCCTTCCTACCATTATTGGAAATGGGTGTATATGGGGTATTAAATTTAAATGAAAGATGCAATGTGCAATATGAACTAATCTAAATACTGAAAGAAAATTTATTTTAACATATTCTAGCTAGGAGAAAACTAAAGGAATAAATAGAAGGTAAATTATAGAATCCCTGCTTTCACATCCAAAATAATTAGTTGTTCGATAAAAGTATATAAACTATAACAAACGACACATATAAACATATTAGTGTTGAATCAACATAGAGTTCATTAATCATTTATTTATTAACTCAAAGCAACAATATTAGAAAAGTGATAAAATGCAAAGCTATAACACTCATAGAAGAAAAGTCTATCAAATGAATAGTATAACCTTACAACGACAAAGTCCAAAAAAAAACTGAAAGTAGTTCACCACAATCACATCACAAAATACCGAATCACTTCTCCTCCAAAATGGCCCTAAGGGATTCTTCTCATTAAAACTTCAAAAACAATTCTAAAAGTTACAAAAARTAAGAGCCCTTTCAAAGTATTTATCTTATGAATATATATCCAATGAGTTGCAACTGCTTCTTGTGACTTCTTGACTTCTAACTAGCAGTTACAACTCTTGGACTTGCCTAACTTGTCTTTTCCTACTTTGTACATTATACATTACAAATTCAACAAAAAATGTTATGCATGTCCCTTAGCTTTTTATTTGAAATATATAGTCCACATGTCATGATAGGAAACAAGTCTAATTACTCTTCTAAAGAGTAGGTCTTCTAATGTAACCTCATATCGAGACATATCGAGACATAGTGTCCATGCCATTTTTCAATGTGACCAAGAAGGAAATAAACAAATTATTGTCTTTAGAGGGTATGACAATGTGTTCCTTTTGGCACAACCTAGGTAACTCACTAAGCCATCCCCATAAAGTTGGCTTCAAGTTCTGCAATAACTTCTTCCGTTGGACTTGGTTAGCCCAACTCTCCAATCTTGGGTAACTTGAATTTCTCAGCTAGCCTTTCTACCATTGTGTGAATGTGTTTTCAAAGGCCCACTGAATTTGATATATCCTTCTCAAGTTCCTTCCCTCTTTTCTGACAATTTTCAATGGATGCACAATTCAACTTGTTTTCCTTTTCATTTATCTTGGAAAGCTCTTATGGGGCATATGGATTTTCTTCTGGCCATTTATTCAAATTATCCATGCTTTTGTAGACTCCTTCTAGCTTTGCATTTTTAGTTTTAACTTCATATTTCATT
>JASDQU010100977.1:14114-37861 GCA_032191745.1 Picea mariana
AAAAAGAAATAAATAAATAAATAAAAAGGGGGGAAAACTTAAAAGAAGGAGGATTTAGGGTTTTTGAGGAAAACCTAATGGGATTAGGTCAAAAAGAGGATAAAAGAAAGGAGATGGGGGGGAAAAGAAGGGGGGATCTACTATGAGGTATTGTTATGCTACCAAAATTGCAGTTGGACTGATTGCTTGTGAGGAGTTGGGGATTTTCTCAGCTGATTGAGTGGTAGCTCAGCCTTGGAGGTGAGCTGGGAAGCTAGGTTACTGTTTGGACTGTGTGTGTCCCCTTTGTGGCTCAGGGGGCTAAGGGGGAATTAGAGTAACCCTAGCATTTGGTTGGGAGGTACCGGTGTAGTCACTGCAGTCGGCAAGCAAGAGCGGCACGGAGCACAGGAGTCTTTGCGGCAAGCAACAAGGAAACGATATGCTCATGTTTTTAGTAGAGTAGAATGCTTAGTGATTTATTGCTGAGATTATGATTGTACTGTAGTAAAATGTCATTTCCTCATTCCTTAAACTTTGCAAAAAACAATATAGGGGTAATTTCTGAAGATCAACGTTAGCAATCAGTTCTGGAAATTTCTTTCAAAGCTGTCCCTGTAAACTGCATTTGGTTATTTCGTTTTTATTTCTGGTAACGTTTTAGGGTTCCTGGCAGATTGTTATGGGTTTATGGTTGTTCATTTTTTTTTCTATTTGGTACAGTCGTAGGGTTTCTGGTAATTGTTTCGGGTATGGTCATTTCGTTTTTATATTTAGTTCAGTTTTAGGGTTTCGGGTAAATCGGTTTTGGATTTGTGGTTATGTATTCGGGTCCCTGGGTGTTGAATTCTTTTTGGGCGTTGAGTTCTTGACTGTGGGCGTTTTTATTTTACCCTGTGGGCGAAATCTTTCTTGGTGGGCTTTTATTCCTCTGGGGTGAAATTGACTATGGGGGTTTCTCTTTATTCCCTCTGGGGAACTAGGTATGACAGTAAGTCGCTAATCTAGTGGGCATCTTAGTTACCGTGCGTCCTTATTTAAGGCATGTTGATTCCACTGCAGATCATTTTTATTATTTACAGTGCGCCCTTTTTGTTTCAGTGGGCGTTCTATTGTGCTTGGGGGCGTCTAGACCCCTGTGGATGTAGATTAAGTTACAAGGCATCTTTACTTTTCCTGGGCATGCTTACTGCCGGGAGCCATTTTCGTTTGGCATTAATATGAGGGATGAAATTTGGCTGCAGACTGTAATACGCTGTCACCCTTCCGAAATCCTAAAAATTCCGGTCACATTCGGTAATCCATCCCTTTTTGTTTAATGCGTGAGAGGTCTATCTTGAACCCTTGTTTTTAAAATTCTTAATGCTTATTCTGATTAATATAACACGGAAAGGTAAGGTCGCCATTGGTTGGACTGCACTGCTTCTTTTTATTATTATTTATTTTACCTCTATGTCTCCGTTCTCTGACCAGGCACCTTCCACGTAGGACATTCCTGCATTTTAACCAGTGAAACCGACACCTGGGCGTTATGCTTGAAGGCTGCAATCTCCCTTTTTTTTTATTCAGTTAACAAACTACGTTTTGCCCGGATCGTGTATGGTTCTTTTACAAATTCGAGCATGGTTTTATTATCTTCGAGTGTTGTCCCATCCACTGATTGAATATCCTTCTTTTCCCTTCAGTTACGGTTTAATTATAATGTTGAATTTGTCTCTAATGGCCAGATCTAAAACTATGACTTCTTGTTAATTAAATGGCAAACCTAAACTGCATTATAACATGCCATATTAAATTGCGTGCTAATATTGTTTAGGGAAAACGTGGCAGTAATGTGGCTGTTATTATTTTATTGGCAATTATAAAATGCAAACATAAGCGCAATGTCAAATACAACATTAATATTGCTTAGGGAAAATTTGTCGGTAATGTGGTTGTTATTATTTTTATTGGCAATTTTAAAATGCAAACATAAGCGCAATGTGAAATACAACATTAATATTGCTTAGGGAAAATTTGGCGGTAATGTGGCTTGTTATTATTTTTAAATGGAAATATAAATGTTAAAAGTAAAATGAAATATTAGTATTTTTTTATGGAAGGTTTGGTGGAAATGTGACTGTTGTTGTCGTAAATGGCAAGAATTATGGCAATAAAAAAAGGGCGATGATAAAACTGTTTATGTAACTAGATCCTTGTGGTAAGCAGTGAGGGTATTTTTAAGCCTTTTTTTTCCTTCCTTCAAAGTAGCACAAAATAACCAATTACAATCAGATGCAACGCCTCTGATTTGTATGCACACAGCCTTCGAGTTATAGTGGCTCCAACTCAACGATAACCCACCCTGTTTTACCTTCCCTTGATATGAGTTTCCTTTAGTTCCAGTTGAAAAACAACGCCCTTAAATTTATTTCATTCTTGTGTCTACAATCAAATAACCTTACGGCTTTCCTCTTTGTTTTACCCTTTTATGAGAATTCTTGTTCTACCAATTACTTCTCGAATCAAGCAAATCTATAAACTATATAAAAAAAATTATTATAAACCTTCATTGTAAGAATTAGGGCACCAGTCATATCTCGAAGATTAATTATACATATCCTGGAAAGGTTATGCCAAGTCGAAGGCTCAATTGCTTGGGAACCCTTGACCTATGAAATTTTTCCATTTGGTATAGACTAGAATAAATGCGATGGAGATACACTAACTACTTAAATTCGTTAAGTGTTGATAACAACAATCTACTTTAATTAATTAAGTTTCCACCGATATATATATATACCTGATGTGAACTTTACATTTTCTCATTTTTAAACATTGTTATTTTTATATTGGCATTGTAAATATTGTTAATATTTTACAATGTCCTTCTTAAATATTGTTAGGTTGAATATGGTCATTTTAATTATGGTTTATCGTTATATTAGTGGTATAGTCCTGGAATTTGTGGATGTTATGGAACCATAAGTGAGTATAGTAAGAGCATTGTTTTTCCAATCTAATATAGAGTGCAACTTTGGTGTAGGCGACATATAATAGAAATGTCATTGTTATTCTAATTGCAAAGTCATTGAATGATAGGTGGTGTCAATATAATATTAGAATTGGATTGGGTAAAGGTACGGTCATTGGAACATAAAAGAAAATGTAAGGTTAGAGTTGGATAACCTATAGAATAGGGGGACTATGTTTTTATTTAATTGCAGCTATGGTATTAACAGGTAATGACTTTGCATTTTATCATATGCTATGGAAATTTATGGTTACTAATGACATAAATGTAAATCCCCTGGAACTAAGTACTCTAACTTATTGGGGTTAGGTAAATGGGAATGTACTATCAATTAAAGTCACTTGGTAATGAATGACATTTAATTAGGATGGCTATTAAATAAATTTACAATGTGCTCATGTTAAAGCTAGTGTTCAAGTTATGGCAATTATGGTAACGATATGGTAGATTTAATGTGATGGATTATTGTTAGGTTAGTTGATTTAAGATATACCATGGTGTTGTCATTATGAAAAATTTAATGTAGCTGTATTTTTATGGAGGTCACTTATTGATGAAGGTGCCTATTATTGCGCAAAGTCAAGGTGATATGAATTTAATGCGTTTATTAGTTCATGATAACGGAATTGTAATGTTTATTGTCAAGGATGAACTTATATGTTGAATTGTTCTTGAATTAAGAACAATAGAATTACTCTGAGTTAGTACAGGAAGGGTGTTGTTCTTAAAATTAATGTGTTACTGTTTTGGTAACTTTCTGTGTGCTTGGTCTACTTGTGTCGGGCGGGATGTAGACACCTCCATGTTCCTCAGAACAGTCGCTGGCCCTGAGACCTTAAATGGTTAAAATCGATGGGAACCTGGGCTTGCGCGTTGCTTATGTGTCTTGGAGGTCCTAACCATGGCAGGGTAGGATGGAGGGTAGTCAGTACTACTTATCGTCATGTGATCGTCGTTATGCATGCAGTTACTTGTCACGCATCATTGTTGTCTTTTTATGTTCATCGTGGTTGCGTCTTGTTGGTCGTCGAGTGGCGACGTAGAGTCTAGAGTGTCTGTTACTTCTACACGTGCGCACACACCTTAAACACAAAAAAAAAATTGCACCTGTTATCAGAGTTGTTGTCGTAACGAGGAGGGCGTTACACCATCAAGGAATGGAAAGATCTCTCTCTCTCTCTCTCTCTCTCTCTCTCTCTCTCTCTNTATATATATATATATATAAGAAACAATGACATGCATATAGAAATAAGTCACCAAAGATAACCTATAAAGGTTGTTGAGGCATGTCATTAGATATACACATAACATTGTTGCACAAGGAAAAATCATGGAAGTGGAGGATTTGTAGAGGGTCTGTTGTAGGTTGTATTCCTTCATTTGATGGATAATAATAAAAAGGAAGGACCTACAAATTCTCGCATGGACTTATCCCAGACTGGGTGAACCACATATATCTATGTTTCTATTGTATTGTGTATCTTTTGTTTTTTTTTTAATTTCTGCATATTTTCTTTTTATTTTATTACTTCGCAATCTTGTTTTTTCTAACACGAAGCACCCCACAACAAATTCATAAATGTCAAGGCAGAGTGCATAGAGTCATTGGATCCATTTTTATTTGTGTCATCATGGTATAAACAAATAACTCTATCTTGCATATCATTCTATAAATAAGAATAGTTCATACATCCATAAACAGATTCAATCTTTACATATTCAACCTAAAACAATTGTCGTTTTAAAATATTTAATATCAATTCTCAACTCTCACCTACAATATTTGCTTGAAAACATTACTATAATAATGATGGTAGTGTGTTATTATGTAATGGAGAAGATTTGTATTTCATTTTTTCATGGAATTTTTTTAATAATAAATACTAATAAGTGCTCACATTTTAACACAATTCCAATTATACAAAGTTATTTTTATATAATCACAACACACCATTATTATGAGATAAACATAGTTTGCACTAGAGTCAAATTTTATTAATTTCATTATTCTTTTAGTTAATTATTTTTTTTGCAACCATGTTTTCCATCTTCCTTTCATGCATATGCATTAATTGTTTACAGTTGTCACCAACTATGTTTATCATACAAATGGATGTAATATTATTCATTATTAACATATTGACACTACCTTGTCATACAAATGAGCGTACTATTCTTTATCATTAATATATTTTCAATACCTAACCTTTAATTATCCAAATAGATGGATCATGGCCATTTGCATATTGAATCACAAAAGAAGAGACAACAAGGCTTCATCATTGAACCATGTGAACCAAGATTAATTTTTGGGAAAAAACATTTTACATATTGTGACAACCTATTGTTTTTAAGCTTAAAAAGAGTTAGGTAACTATAAAAGGAAGACTATATTCATCGAACATATCGAATTTAAAGAGGGAACATAAAGAAGGTGATTAATGTTAATGCAACCCATTATAATTACAATTAAAATAAAAATAAATCTTTTGCAACATAAACAGTCTACATTCTATTCAACGTTCTCTTCCCCATTTTGAGGGGTGCTAATTAATTTTTTAATTATTTTTAAAAGGATTTAAAAAAAAATTCTTTTATGTTTTCACAATTTTTTAAATGTATAATTATGTTTTTGTTTATGTTTTTCTCCTTTTAATTATTATTTTTTTGGTTTTACATTTTAATTATTCTTTATTTTTTAAAGTAAAATGAGAAAGAAATTAAAAATAAATAAATAAATTATAATAAATAATTTTTAAAAAATAACGAGTGACAATTTTTAAGACCACAGTTTAAAAAACATTACAATTTAATCTCGCTTGAAAATGAGGTGCTATTGATTTTAACACAATGGTACAAATTGTTGAATTTTGTGTTTTAAAAATGTTGCAAATTTAAATTTGGAATAAAGAAGTGCTCTTAGTAACACTACTTTCCGATTTGGTGGTTGATTTTGAGTTTTGATTGCAATGGTATCACATGTTAAGGGTATGATTTCAAATGAGCTATAATTTTAACTTTAAGAAAATTTAAAATTATCTTTTTGTAGCACCACTTTTTTATTTAGATGTTTATTTTAAGCATTTTCTTAGCAATGATATGGGTTCATAAAGCCATGCTTGAAAAATGTTGTAATTTTAACCCTAAAAAAAGGTGCTACTAGTTGTTAGCACTGAAAGTTACACTTTCACAACTAAAGTGCAGGCTCAGTACCCATCAATAGGTTTATGAGATAATTTTTCAAATGTGGTGTCAAATGGATGAAACTCAGTTCAAAATGTCAAAACACAAGAAATTCTAGATCGAGTGCATCAAAAAAAGAGGTCTTGTTTAGCTTAGGTCATGGTTTGGAGGATTAGTGTGAATCGAAGGAATACTTAGTAAGAATATGAAATGAGTCTACCACTAGCTTCAGGCTATGCCAATAGACAAAGGAGAGAAATGCTTCATATGTAAGAACTTCATAAATCCAAGCAAACAAAAACTATAAGAAAACTATAACAGTATCACAATCAAACATTCATTGTCATACAACTACAAAATATCATTTGTTCCTTCAATGATGGTACAATTTTAGAGTGAGAGAAATAAGATGGAAAAAAGAGAACTAACTTCCATTAAACAAGATTTCATCAGGTCTGATGCATCAAAACCAGAGTAGGGTTTGTTTCATTAAAATCACTAAAAGGTATATTTACATTAACCATTAGAACCCATAAATGTCTTCTAATGATGCATTAATAGCCTAAACAAGGAATCATATCATACATTCTGAGATTGATCCTCTAACATATGATTATACCACCTAAAACTAAAAATCTTACACATGTACAAAGAGAAAAAAAAAACTGCTATAAAAAGGTAAATGTTGGAAACCATCCTAACAACCTAATATTGCATAGTGAGGTGTCATTTGAGTGAATTTCCTTTGTTTCCATGTAACCTCTATATTTAATTGAATTACAACTAGTTGTGCCATGTTCTAGTAGCCATCTGATGAACATTGATCCTCTTAAAACCCATAAAAACAAGAGTTGGAAATGAATCCTATGGCATTGAATGTATCAGCCAGTTCGCAATGGATTTCACAATGAAGTTGCAGTGTCTGACTATGTATACCATTTCGCAGTGGATTTCGAAGTGAAGTTGCAGAGTCTGACTATGTAGACCATTTCACAATAGATTTCATAGTGAATTTGTGGATTTAACTGTGTAGACCATTTCACAATGGATTTCACAAATAATTTGCAACTTTAACTATGTAGACCATTTCTAACGCAACACCCATACCTTAGCAGGGATTTGCTGACCCTCTGGTTTTTGGATCTTCAAATTCCTCTGAGCCAAAATGGATCTTCAGTTCCAAATGGAACCTTCAATGCATATAAAACCATAGGTTCTTCTATAATTTGCGCCTACATGAACAAGCACTAGGAGTGAACCTCCACCCGCGTGACCACTGACTTAACCCAAATGGCTCTTCAGGTTTCTTGACTCCACGTTTCACAATTTTTCGATTCCTATTGTGAGTGTTGGGTATGTGTTATATTCTTTTCATGAGTAGTAGTGCCTGAGCATCTGCTCCAGGCGCGCAGGGGGTTGTAGGGGGGTGGAGCCCCCCGTGCGAGGGTTCGGGGGCAGCACCCCCGAAATTTGTTTTTTGGGACGATATATTTCTAGGACGACATATTACCGGGACAACATATTTCTGGGACCACATGATATTAGGTGGTTTTTCAGCACATGGTTTTTTCCGAATGGTTTTCTATTTCCGATTAAGGAATTAGGGTTTTGGACTAATCCAAGTCTTTGGGTTAGGATTTTGGATGCCGCTGGCTCCTATATGTATATTGTATTGTAAACAATGTAACATAATGTATGAATATAATATATGCTGGTTTTCCTGGTTTGAGTTTGCAGGCGAAAAATCTCTGTGTAATGTTTGTATTTTCCATTATATCTTTTTTGTTCTTTTCTGAATATCAGTTTGCAGTAGATACTGTACAAGGTTAGAATTTACAGTGAGTCACCCCGACTTCTTCTATTCCCAAAACCCTGAAAAGGGATAACAGTCCACTAGGTCCTCCCTTATGAATCCATCATATGACCTCTAGTCAAGTGTTGGGGCCTCACCATCAAGATCATCGGGATTTAATGACTTACGATTTTGCAATGCAACTCTTCTCCTTTTTCCCGAATTTCGAACTCGCGACTTCCTCTCTGTTGAATCAATTTTTTATTTTTTTTTATCCCTAAGACCCAAAATTTCCTTTTTCAAGTTTCGTCTTTGCATAAAGCACAAGATTTGTTATCATTCCCAAGCACCCAATACCGATTTTCCGAAAAATTTTATTCTTTAAATAATAAAAGGTACAAAACCTAAAATGTTATAAGAATCCTGATGCATTTTCTATGAAGTTATTTTAATCATGATAAGATTTAAACCTAATGGAGTTAAGATTAACTTTAAAATTTTTTCAAGATTCAGGGTTTGCTGAGAACATTCTTTTTTCAATACATATTGAATCACAAAATCCCGATCCCTGATATCCCGAAAGAATGGGAGTTAGTTCAAATTCTAATTAATTAATTCACTAACACAAGAAGTTAAGAATTAAGATAATCAAATCACGATTTCAGGATTCAGAGTTCAGCGATAAAATATCTCTTGTCAACACGATCCCCGAAATCCTGAAACACAAAATCCCAACCCATAATTTGTGTTAAAACTAAATTAATCATGTTTTGTCTTTAATCTTGATTAATTAAGTCCTAAGTTAATCATATCTCGATTTTGGAAATCGGCATTCATTGATGACATACTTCCTGTCAAGATGATCCTCAAAATCCTGAAACGCCTAATATCGGTCAACTATTTTTCTAAAATGAATTTAAGTCTTAAACAATCTCATCGTGATTTCATGATTTTGGAAATCAGGATGTAGCGATAACATACATCTCGTCAAATCGATCCCCAAAATCTTGAAATGCGAAATCTTGACTCTTAATCTATGATTAGTACAAATTAACTCTGTTTTGAAAACCTGATTAATAATAATCAATATTTTTAGGTTTTGTTCATGTTTCAGTTTTTGACTGAATGAAATGTTCCGATTTTTAAATTCAAAAGTGCCAAAATGTGGCCACCTAAATAAATAATAACTGGTGATATGTGACACTAATGCGTATCTCAGTAAATATCTACTGCATTAAATGTCTTGAATTCTTGTTAGCTGCATCAGTCCCTTCATTGTTAAATGAATTAAAAGAGAGTTTGAAGTTCTGTGTTTCACAACATTTTCTGTTTCAAACTATCAAGCGTAAGATGCATTCAACCGAACTCATACACTCCTTTTCTATGACAGGTTTTCCATCTAACTTAAAGTCATGGCACCAAAAAAGGCACCGAAGAAGAGTGAAGATACATAGGAAGGAGATATCATATCTGACACTATGCCACACACTATTGATTAAATTAAATCTTGGACACAAATCTCTGAACTCCTGTAATTCAAATTCAAGAATTCTCAGACTAATTTTGATAATCACTTTCAGGATATAGTAGAATCAGAGCTTTATAAGATCGCAGTGCACCCTTGGCTTTTGGAGTATAATGATATGATCAGTTGGGCACTAGAAAAGGTTGATATTCTGATGAGGATCACCTTAAATAATCAAGGGGTCATTGTCGGCTCATTCAGGCCAGAAAATATACAAGTAATGTATAAGCTTTCACTGAATCTTAAGTACACTTTTAATGTTGAGTTTTTAGCTGAATTTCAAAGGAAAGAGTGTACTGAGGAAGACCAAAGTTATCCTGATTTAATTAGAGATTGGTCGAGATGTCCATCAAAGTTTAGGGCTGATACCCATGGGGTTTATGCCACGACATATTTGAATGAATACATGGTCTATGTATATTTTATGTTGTGTAGATTGTTCGGGAGAAAGGATACCTGCCATTTTCATGCAGATTGGGTGCCCTTTTTAGAAGAAGCTTCAGAAGGATTCACTTTCAACTGGAGTAAATATCTATCTAATAACCTAGCTCAAGAAGTTTCAAACTTCAGAGTTGCAAAATATAAAGGTCAACCAATGGCCTTTTATATGTCAGCATACATTATGGACATAGTTTGCTTTATGACTCCTTTTCCCTTGATGAATTGGAGTTGGAATATAACTTGCCCCGAGCCCATTCATGAATATCATTCTACACTTTGGGAAGAAAATGCTAAGAATGCATTTTATGAAATTTGTCATTTCGTAATAATTCCAATGCATAACATGTTTTATAGTTGTGAACCTGCTCGCATTTCTGAGTCAGTCTTAAGAAATCTCAAATCCATAGCCGATTGGATTATTGATGAGAACTTTTCTTATGTTAGGGTTTATGGGTGCTTAATTTCCCCTCACGCACTTCCAAAATTCCTCTTGTACAGATTGGTATTGAGGGAGGTAGCACATCAAATAGTGAAAGGTGGTATTGGGATAGAACTAAAGGTAGCTCAGAAGAAATCTTGTCCAGTCTTCCCCATGTATGTAGGGAAATTTTCATTGCTAAACCTTGGACACTCTAAAGTAGAGGCTGAAGCATTAGAAGAAATAAAACTGGTAGATATTGAGCACAGAAAGCATGACCCTTATCAATTAGTAAGAAGACATTTGATGCACTGTAATTTGAAAGCTTATGAGCATGAAACATCTATTTATGATGATATTTTCAAGGAGGTCAAAACCTATGAAGAGGTATTGAACCCCAGGGTTACATGCCATGTCACCTAACTCACAGCTTGGTTTCATGTCATTTCAGAGTCACAGACAAAGTTGTTTACCAAAGAGTTTGCAGGGTGAATCTATGGCCCCTCCTCCAAAGCAGGAAGGGCCTCCCCTAGGCTTTGAAACAAATGTATAGGATAAATCAAATACAAAAGGAAAAATGAAGGAGGGTGAAATTCCTTCAGAGGAAACAATAGTTCCTCAGACAGAAGAATTAGAGGCAAGGAAAGGAAAGGAGTTGGAAACACCTTCAGAAATTCTTGAGAGTTTTCCAAAAAAGGTAGGAGGAATAACATTGACATAACTTGGAAGTTCCATTACATTCTTGACTCCATTACAGTCTACTTATGGAAACCCCCATGAGGGAGCTCTGTATATTATTGATCTTGAGCCTATTTCTAGAGATGAGATTTCTTCATCCGATTATTTCTTCAGTAAAAAGAGAAAGGCAATCCTTAAATAGGAAATTCATCCAAGAGGAGATATGATGGTTAAAAAACATAGGGTCATTATAGATGGAAAAAAAGTTAAAGAGGGAGAATTCGCTACAGAGATAGCAGGCACGATGGGAGCTTTAGCGTCGGCGAATATATACTTTGTGGGAAATTTGACAACTATGTTGGAACAAAAAGACCAAATGATAGCTCAGCTAGAGGGTCAATTGAAAGAGACCAAAAGAAATATTAGTTGGGGAATAAAAAAGGGTCTAGAATAAGCTAGATTAAATGATATTCAAGAGATTCAGAAAATGAAAGCAAGCTTAGAGGAAGCAAATCAGAAAGTATAGGTCACTCAGGCACAGGTCCGAAAGCAAGAAGAAAAAAATAAACAATTACAAGATAAGATTAGTTCCATTTCAAATCAAGTGGTAGAGCTTGAAATTTTCCAAGCCTGAGTATTGGGAATACATTTGAAGATAAAAGAGGAACAATAATGAGTGTTTTAAATCTAGACGTTGTCCATAATTACTTTCAGGAAACAAATAAATCCTTGGAGAATATTCTCCAGAAAGAAACAGAAGTGAAGGCAACCAAAATGACTTTCCAAAAAGAAATGGCTATGTCAACAAAAGAGGATCTCAAGGAGGCTCAAAAACTATCTATTTCAGAATAGATCAAAGGTGATGTGATACTTAAGGTATGGGAGGTAAAACTTGTAGAAAACAAGAGTAGCCAGAGAGGTCAATGATGATTGTCAAGGAATTTTCGATCCTTTAGAAAAATATTCTTTGAACATTGGAAAAAACGGTTGTACCGGGTTGTTAGGGGAAATTAATATTGTCAAGCATCAGTTAAGATTTAAAGAAGAGTCGGGGGAAATGCAGGTGGAGATCCCAAAAATAAAGGTAATCAAAGTCACCGAAATCGACAAATGGATAGTGATGCCAAGCTTAAAGTTGCAAACTATTAAGTTCACAAGGAAAATAATTGAAGATCGTCTACCAAAACTGCAGAGAAAGTTATTCTTATATGAAGAAAAGGATATTACAAAATATCCTAGAGTCTTAGTATAGTTCCTGGAAAAATGTGTTCATTGTCTTAAAATAGAAGGAGCAGGTTCATCAACACAAACATGAAATACTCTTTTGAAGATTTTCATCATTAGAATAATAAAGCAGTTAGAAAAGAAATGTAAATGGTTTGACATTGTTCATTCATGTAACCATAGTCATAGGAAGTTGGTTAATCACCAACGGGAAAAAAATATTTGATGATCATGTATAAATATGTTTTCACAAGACTAAGAAATGGATTTTTGTTTTTGAGAGAGCCGATTGTATTAAAAAAGTTTTCCATCCATTGTGATATAAATAATGCAGACGCAATTCTGAATTCTGTCAACTTGAAGCTATGTGTTATTTAACCCTGTTTACATTTTTTATGTTTCTCTTTCAATGTCCTTCTAATGAATGATCAACTATAAGTTTGTTTCATATATATTTTGTAGTTTGAATTGATTTGGTTATCAAATTATTTATAGCTTTTCCTCTGAAATTGCTATGAATAATTTTAAGACCTGTAGATCATTTGAATGATTATATTTAACATTTCATTAGAAGTCTTGTTTTACTCTTTATCTCCTGTTAAAATATGAGATTCTTTCTTGATTAAAGCCTCATATTTTCACAGCATTTATACTTTGTTATTTTACTATTCTTAAAATTGTTTCAAGTCGAGGAAACTACCTCAACTATTATTATATTATTATTTTGAATTCCAAAACTATTTTTCCTATTTTCATCCCTTAAAAACTGGAGCAACAATTTATCAAAAACTATTAAAATTTTAATTAAAACTTTGTTTTCCATGACTGTCCCAAATAATAGACAACCCAATATAGAACCTAGTCTCCAAGATCAAAATAGCATAGCTTTGAACCTTTTTAATACTATTCTGCAAACATCGACTAATCGAGTTGAATTAGAATGTTCATGGGTATCTATTGAGAGAGATATTAGCATCCAAGAATAGAGGGAAGCTAGATAGAGATAGTTGAGAAACCAACTTTGATTTATGGTTCATTTTGATTCTTACCCTTTAATTACCCTTATCTTTACGGATGCGTTGATGGTATACTTTAGAGCATTAAAGTATAAACTCAGGAACAACATCTTTTTGGCGTCGTTGCCGGGGAATGAAGAAACAAAACTTTTCCCTGGGATGAACGACATTGACACTTTCTTTCTTTGATAGTGAACAAAGATAGAAAACCTTCTAAGGATACCTTTATTTTTCACTTGGTGACTCCATGATAAGTAAATTGGCTATTAGGTGAAAGAACACCAAAAAGAACCTAGACGACAAGCAGACTTCGCCAGTCTCTGACCCGGAAAAGATTTTAAAATCACAAAGATCCCTTAGAGAATTCTTTTTACCCATACATACTATTTTTCAGCCTAACTTTACATAGTTGAATGTTTCACAAACACTTGATAGATTTGTCTCACTTCCCCTCTCATACGATACGTTCTCTTTTCCTGAGGTATTTTCCCCAAATTTCTGTGAACCTTCTCCTCACACATTCTGAGCTTCAGCCTCAAATCTATGAATGGTTGCAAAAGGAGGTGCTAGAGCTGGAGGTGGTGCCCCAGGAGGACCAACAGGTGTCCAAGTACTGCTTCCTAGAATATTCTCTAAAGTAGATGCTATATATGCCCCCCTTGTCCTCCCAGTTCCCCTACATGATCTTCCTGAAAATTATATGAAAAGCCTTCCGAAATTTACAGGGGGAGGAGATTTGACCGCTCAAGAACATATAAATTTCTTTGACCAATTTTCTGACATCCTCAGAATAGAACATGAAGATGCTTATTCTAGACTCCTCGTTTAGACTTTCGAAGGATAGGTGAGGACTTGGTCCGATCCTTAGCAGCCAAATCTCTAAGATCTTATGAAGAACTTGAAAGTGCCTTTATTATACAATGGTGAGAGAGGAGGGACCACCTCTACTACCTAACTGAATTCGGAGCCCTTAGAAAGAAAAACTCATAATCTGTTCTAGATTTCATGCAAAGGTTTAACGAGTTGTATAATAAAATCCCAGTTGAGGTCAAACCTTCTCAGCCCGTAGAAAAGGTGACTTTTGTTGGTTCTTTTGATGAGGAAATTAATAATCTTGGCGATGATAATAAATCACCTTATCTATTAAGACAAGATTACGAAAGATCCCTAAATAAAGAAATTAGATTAGAAGACGATGTTAGTAGCGACACTTTTGAAGATCTTGCTTATCAAGACATCACTGATGATATTATAGACAAACTACATTAGAAATATAATTTGAGACCTAGGAACAAGAGTCTTCCAACCACCCCAACAAAAAAGATTTTTCCTAGGGGTGAAACTAATGAAGCAGCTCCAAAGGTTGCTGAGAAAAAAAACTACAGAAACTCAAACCGCTGACATACAACCTGTCAAGACAAAGTTAGTAGGAATGGAGGCCCTAATTATAGAGAGAAAGAAGGCCCTAGGAAATTTTAATCTGGAAAACGAAATAAATAAAATAAAAATCCCTATCCCACTTGTTGAACTAGCCAAAAATCCCATATACCAAAAACAAATTGCTAAGATGATTAGTTTTTCCAAAGACGAAAGCAAGCCGATGTCATCAACTTAGAAGATGACAAGACAAACATATTTTTTGAACTGCATTTTGAAGGTGCGAGAGACATTGTCACCCCCTTCTATATCACATTGACCTTGTTTGACCACCTACTTCATAATTTTATGTTAGATTTTGGAGCATCTCACAATGTGATGCCAAAATCCATTATGGAGAAGTTAGGTCTCGAAATAACCAGGTCATATGGAGACTTATATTCATTTGATTCAAGAAAGGTCAAATGCATAGGTATGATTAATGATCTGGTGGTCAATCTGGCATAGATGCCTACTAAAGGCATTCTCATGGATGTAGTAGTCGATGATATCCCTCCTAAATATGGTATGTTGTTATCTAGGTCAAGGGGTGCCAAACTTGGGGGATCGCTTCAATTGGACATGACATATGCTACAATTCTAGTATTTGGGGGACAATTCACGCGTCTTTACAGAGAAACTAGGTTGGCGTTCATGGTAGGTGATCCACATAGCCCAAATAACCACCTTGTATATATTTCCGACCAAGATTTAGGAAATTGTATATTATCTATTGATGATGATTTTGAAGTAGATATACACAAAAATTGTACAAAGGAAAAAATAGAAAAAGAATGATTAAAAGAAAATGTATATAGCTCGGGTGTATGGAAGATGTTTTTTGATGGTGCTTCATCCTATTTTAGAGCTGGAGCTGGGGCACTCCTGGTTGCCCCTGATAATCAATTCATAATTCCCTTTTCTTACAGATTACAGTGGAATGTGGACTACACAAATAACACATGTCAGTACAAAGCCTTAGTGTTAGGGTTAGAAGCTGCCAAGAGAATGAAAATAAAAAACCTCGAAGTCTTTGGTGACACCGAGTTAATCATTAAACAAGTAAACTAACAATACTAGGCCAAACATCCTAGGTTGAGGTCCTATAGGAATTGTGTCTGCGATCTAATTGAAATTTTCTTTTCCTCTGTCAAGGTTCATTTCATTCCTAGAAATGAAAACCAATAGGTGGATGTGTTAGCCAAGGCAGCCTCAAAATTCACACCTCCCACCGCGTTTAAACTAAAGTACCACATACAAATTAGGCACCAAACTTCTATACCAAATAATATACAACATTGGCAAGTATATGAGGATGATGAGCATCTTCAAAAAATTTTAGAATTAATAGACGAGTTTGTTGAAACACATGCTGACCAAGAAAATCAAAATGATCCTATTTGGATCATGCAGGAAGGGGAGAATCCTAAAGAGTTCAATGATAAAATTGTGAATCACCAAATGCTCGTTCTTAAAAATAACAAAATCCCCAAGGGCTTGATTCCCTTGGAAAGATTATTCAATCAAGATTATATTCCTTCAAAATACACTCTACAGCCTCAACCTGAAGAGGTTGAAGACTGTGACATAGGTACTAAGGAAAACCCTCGACTGGTGAAACTATCCATATATTTATCCCCATAAACTAAAGTTAAGTATACAGAGTTTCTTAGAAGGTATAAAGACGTGTTTTCTTGGTCTTAAAAAGAACTAAGAACCTATGAAACCACTATGATTGAACATAAGATACCCTTGAAACCTAGTGTCAAACCTTTTAGACAAAAACTCAGACAAATTAATCCTATATTATTGTCTGTGATCGAAAAAGAAGTTAAAAAACTCTTGGATTCAAAAATAATCATGCCACTAAGATACTCAAATTGGGTAGCAAACCTCATCCCAGTTAGAAAGAAATATGGGGAAATTAGACTGTGTGTTGATGTCAGAAACCTAAATAAGTCTTCTCTCAAGAAAAATTACCCCCTACCCAAAATGGATCACGTTTTAGAAAAAGTGGTCGAGGCAAATAGGATGTCGATGATTGATGGGTTTTCGAGATACAATCAAATTTTCATCTGTGAACATGATAAAGAAAAGAAAACTTTCACCACCCCTTGGGGTACATTTATGTATGATAAGATTCCTTTTTGTTTAATGAATGCAGGTGCTACCTTCCAGCGGGATATGGATATCACTTTCATTGGCGAAAGAGACAAATTTTTGGTTATCTATCTTGATGATCTAATCGTTTTTTCTAAATCTGATGAAGATCACCTGATACATCTCAAGAAGACATTTGAAAAATGATACAAATTTGGTTTGTCTTTAAATCCCAAAAAGTCTCACTTCGCTATGCAAGAAGGTAAACTTTTGGGCCATATTGTGTCTCGATATGGAATTAGAATTGACCCTAAAAGAGTTGAATCTATAGACACAATAAGTATTCCTAGGAATGTAAAAGAGATTCAGTCATTCTTAGGAAAAATAATTTTTTTGAGAATATTTATTCCTAACTTTGCTGAAATTGTAAAATTTATCACAGATATGCTGAAGAAAAACAACAAAGTGAAATGGACAACAGAAGCTAAAGCATCATTTTCATGCATCAAGAAAGTTATAAGCGAGGCACCTGTACTATCAAGTCCTAATTATCTAAAGGATTTTCTTATTTTCTCGTTCGCCTTCGAACACACACTTGTCACGGTACTCCTCCAGAAGAATGAAGAAGGTTTCGAACAACCAATAGCCTTTTTTAGCAAGAGTCTTAGAGACGTCGAACTTAGATATAATATAATGGAAAAACAAGCATATCCTATGGTGAAGGCATTAAAGGCTTTCAGAACCTATGTGTTTCATTCTAGGGTGATTCTGTATGTACCTACTAGCTCTGTAAAAGATATTTTGGTTCAATCCGATAGTGATGGAAAAAGAGGACGATGGCTTGCCAAAATTCAAGAATTCGACTTGGAGATAAAGCCGACAAAACTAGCAAAGGGACAAGGTTTAGATAAAATCTTAGCTGAATCAAATTTCAGAGCTCTCAGAATAAATGGCTTACAGGGAGAAGAAGAGTGTGTGGACATGAATGAACTTGATGAACCAATAGCTAAAATCATAATCGAAGAGAAATTTGCTTCATCAAATTGGTACAAAGACATAGTGTCCTACTTGTTGACCTTGAAGTGCCCAAATGAATTAACCCCATCCAAAGCTAAAATGCTGAAGTTGCATGCAATCAAGTACTATATATTCGAAGGACAATTGTATTGGAAAAACCCACTTGGCTTCCTGTTAGTTTTTTTGGTTGAATCAAAACCAGAAAAGGTCATAAGCCAATTTCATGAAGGAGTGTGTGGAGGACACCATGCCTAGAGGGAAAAGGATTATAATATCCTGATGGTAGGCTATTATTGGTACAAACTTTTCTCAGATGTCAATGCCAAGGTTCGAGCTTGCAGCCCTTGCCAATTTTTCTCAGGAACACATAAACTCCCAACAATGCCATTGATTCCAGTCAAAATGGAAGCTCCTTTCCAGCAATGGGGATTAGATTTCATAGGCGAAATTAATCCTCATTCTAGAGCTCAGCATAGATGGATCCCAACCGCTACAGATTGCTTCACCAAATGGGTGGAAGCTATTCCAACTAGAAGGGCTACTAATTCGGTGGTAATAGATTTCTTAGAAGAAAATATTTTGTCTAGATTTGGCTGCCCCCGAAAGATAGTCACAGATAACGCACAGGATTTTAAATCTATGGCTATGGTCAGTTTTTACCAAAAATATAATATTGTTCTTAGTCATTGCACAACATACTACCCTCAAGGAAATGCTCTGGTCGAGTCTTCAAATAATAGACTAATCAATATAATTAATAAAGTGTTGAATGAAAACAAGAAATCTTGGCATGTACATTTGAAATACGCCCTGTGGGAAAATTGGATAGGCACAAAAAAGTCTATCAGCACTTCTTCTTTCGAGATGGTGTACAGGACCGATGTGGTGTTACCTATAAATCTAGCACTTCCTGTAATGAAACTTTGGCAAGATGAGAAGGAGGAACCAAATCATGTCATAAGAAGAATAAACCAGTTGATTGAAGTCCAAAAACACTAGGCTAAAGTGGAAAAAAAGCTATAGAAATACCAGGATGACATGAAAGCACTATTTGATCGTAAGGCCCAAAACAAGGATTTTCTCCCTAGAGATTTGGTTTTAAAATGGGATTCTAGGAAGGAAGACTCAGGGAAAAATGGTAAATCTTATCACATCTGGTACATACCATTCAAGATTGCATCTCTTGAAGGAAAGAATTCATTCCTGCTAGAAAATTTGGACGGTAAAATCCTAAACGCCTCTGTCAATGGGGGTTATTTAAAACACTATATGGAATAGTTGATTTCCAGAATTTCCACTGTATATACTGGATTGTTTATTCTTTTTATTTCATATTTTTTTTGGTAAGTCTACTTTCATTCTGTCAATAAATATAAAAATAAAAAAATAAAATAAAATAGGTTAATGTTTTTCTAGAAGTAGGGATACAAAATTGTCAATGAATTCAATTCTTTTAAAAGCCTTGATACTCTTCATATTATTCCTTTACATGATTATGGCTGACAGCTTGACAAGTGAAAGCAACAAATAGATAGCCTTATAGAGGAAGATAAATTTGCTAAAAATAGGTGATAGATACGATTTTTTGTTATTTCAAAAGAGAACGAAAATGGTAAGGCAAAGATGTGAATTCCATGAAAGTCTATTTTTTCAAAAAAAAAATTATAAAAAAAAAGTGCGGTGATTGTCTGATAAGTGATAGGTCGCTAAAATAATGTTTTCAAAATCTAGGCCTTAAGGGTTTCACTTAGAATAAGACATGAGGCAATTAAAATAAACATCTTTGAGAAAGAGTTCCAAGAGTTGGGTTTAATTTATGACCTCCATTTTTCGATTTCTAGGTTTTTCTACATCCCCTCTTTCTACCCTCAGTTTAGTGTTCTTAAAAAATCAAGCTTCTTTCCGGGTTTCCCATAGAGGGAGAAGAGATTATGTCTTAAATTTTGAAGATGAGAAGCAGTTCTTAAAAGGTGGATCAGTCCTCATAACTCCTCACTCTCTGACTAAACAAAGTTATTCTTAGGTCGATCATGACTCTCGTAGGTTTCTTAATAGTTTTCTAAGGATTTAATCTTGCTCGAAGGAAGACCCCTGAAATTAATCTTCCCCTTTTTCTTTGCGCACTAAGGTGTTTTGAAATTTAATAGAAGGTTGGTCTAGATTAATCAAAACAAATTGATAGACCTACACTACAATTTTTACACAGATACCATCCCTGGTATATTAACTACCACTGATTTCCCCCACTTCGTATTCAAAAAGAAAAATATAAGACAGATGGTGAAAGGAAATTCATATTTGATTTCCCCCATCTAGTCCAAAAGATGATGAAAGGAAATTTGTTTAAATGATTGCTCTCATCCTAGTAAAGAAAAAAGATAACTTCACTACAGTACTGAACATGCTCTTTGGTAGTGAAGCAATATCTAAGGTTAAATGCATAATTCAGATTTGAAGTGGTGAAAGGAAATTTAGTAAAAAGGGATAGATAACTTCATCGAGGTACTGAATAGGCTTGCTGGCAGTGAAGAAATATCGGAGGTATCTGTAAGGTTATCATACTCAAATATCGTTCTACTCTAGTTTCCAATTTTTTTGAAACCGGATCTGCATCCTAAGTCCAAACAAGGCTCCCTAATTAAAAATATGAATTTTGTTTCATTTGATGCAAGATGAAAGTAACAAAATATGTTGGTTTTCCTAGGATTGTTTTGATCATCTTAACGCTAAATTGATCTCAGTAATGAGAAGGATAAGGTCATGAATGGGACTGCAACTAATTTTACAACAAATGAGAATTTCAAAAGATTTTTAGAAGTAAGGATGAAATCTCTTTTTCCTCTTTATCCCCTTTCTTAGAATTTTTTGCAGAGATAAACCCTTGACTCCATTAACCCAATAAAGGAACTAAGTCTACATGTTATCCTCGTCCCACAAGGAGATGAGGTACCCAATTGGAGCCTATGTTGAAACAAATTTTAAAAACAATTTATCCCTAAGACCCAAACTTTCCTTTTCCGGGTTTCATCTTTGCATAAAACATAAGCTTCGCTATCATTCCCAAGTGCCCTGTACCGATTTCCCAAAAAACTTTATTCTTTAAATAATAAACGGTAAAAAACCTAAAATGTTATAATAATCCCGATGCATTTTCTATAAAGTTATTTTAATCATGATAAGCTTTAAACCTAATGGAGTTAAGATTAACTTTAAAAAGTTTTTGGGATTCAAGGTTTGCTGAGAACATTTTTTTTTCAATACATATTGAATCACGAAATCCTGATCCATGATTTCCTGAAAGAATGGGAGTTAGTTCAAATTATGACTAATTAATTCACTAACACAAGAAGTTAAGACTTAAGATAATCAAATCACGATTTTGGGATTCAGAGTTTAGTGATAAAACATCTCTTATCAACACGATCCGTGAAATCTTGACCCATAATTTGTGTTAAAACTGAACTAATCTTGTTTTTTCTTTAATCTTGATTAATTAAGTCCTAAGTTAATCATATCACGATTTTATAAATCAAGATTCATTGATGACATACTTCCTGTCAACACGATCCCCGAAATCCTAAAACGCTTGATACCAATCAATTATTTTGCTAAAATGAATTTAAGTCGTAATTAATCTTGTCGTGATTTCGCAATTTCGGAAATCAGGATGCAGCGATAACATACATCTCGTCAAATCGATCCCTGAAATCCCAAAATGCGAAATCTTAACTCTTAATCTGTGATTAGTACAAATTAACTCTGTTTTGAAAACATGATTAATAATAATCAATCTTTTTAGGTTTTGTTCACGTTTCAGTTTTCGATTGAATGAAATGTTCCAATTTTTAAATTCAAAAGTGACAAAATGTGGCCACCTAAATAAAGAATAACTGGTGATATGTGACACTAATGAGTATCTCAGTAAATATGTACTGCATTAAATGTCTTGAATTCTTGCCAGTTGCGTCAGTCCCTTCATTGTTAAATGAATTAAAAGAGAGTTTGAAGGTCTTTGTTTCACAACATTTTTTGTTTCAAACTATCAAGTGTAAGACACATTTAGCTGAGCTCATACACTCCTTTTCTATGATAGGTTTTTCATCTAACTTAAAGTCATGGAACCAAAAAAGGCACCGAACAAGAGTGAAGATACACAGGAAGGAGATATCATATCTGACACTATGCCACATGCTATTGATTCCATTAAATCTTGTACACAAATCTCTAAACTCCTAGAACTCAAATTCAAGAATTCTCATATTGATTCTAATAATCACTTTCGAGATATAGCAGAATCAGAGCTTTGTAAGATCGCGACGCGCCCTCAGCTTTTGGCGTATAATGATATGATCAGTTGGGCACTAGAAAAGGTTGATATTCTGATGTAATACATCCATTATGGAATTAAAAAAATTTATACCTTTTTCCTCTTTTCTCCGATGAACAGAATCCTTGAATCCCTATGGGACCTTATACAGACCCTACTACCCCTTAACCGCACTCATATGATCATTGGCTATGACCACAGGTCTTATCAGGGAGGTCCTCATCAGCTTTCGTGATTTTGGAAATCGCGGTGCATGTATTCCCCTTTCTCTCTTGTCTTTTGAAGGGCCAAAATCCAAAATGGATCTAACCACTTAACATGATTAACAATGACCCAGGTTAAGTCTGGGCACTCCACTCTTTGGGGTTTCACATACCGGAACTTCAGGGGATGGGATGGCAGGGGGTTTCACATCTGGGTCTCCTAGGAGCCGAAACTCTGAAAACGCCAATTCTAAACATGCTTCACTATTTTGGTGTTTTCTCCATCAGTATTTCGGGGTATGCGACAATAGGAGGTCTCACACCAGATTTTCCCAGGAACCAAAATTCTGAATCCTGCATACATACATACATACATACCTACATATATATATATCGCTCAGCCCATTTCAAGAATTCACAAATTGGATTTTTGGGACTGGCGAGCACAAGAAAACTTACCATTCGGTATCCCAAGAGCCAAAATACTAAAGCAACCTACCTCACCTGTGCTATTATTATTTTGGTGTTTCGTATGTTGGGATTTTGGGATATGCGCTGATCAGGGGCTCAGGACCAAGTGTCATAAAATTGTTCAAAATTGAACTTGCTCAGAAAGGTTTGAAGTTGGAACGAATGGATAGGTCTCGTCGATACGATCCTGCTGGCGTGAACGACACGGAAAACCGACTCTGCGTGACAAAGTTATCCCAGTCAGAAATTTCTTATTTCATTATATAAAAATAAATAAATAAAATATTTATATATAATGAAATTATGAAAAGAAAAATTAAATAAAAAAAAAAAACATTATGCAAATGGGTTTTTTTTAAATCAAATTGTGGTGGGCGCGTTGGCTACCACGTAGTTTCAATATATATATATAGTTTTAATTAAAAACTTTGGCGGGCGGAAGCACTATAGTTATATTTAAAACTCATTTCTTTTTAAACGGGAAAAACCAAGAGTTGAAGGGATTCGACCTTGGGTCTCCCACAAGAAATCCCCGCGCCCTAACCACACGGGCTAGCGGTGGCATTTGCATTGTAAAGGGCGCGTTTATTTTAAAAAGTTGGACAGCTGTAAAGAGGCGCGTGAAAAGGGGGCCAGCCCCTAAGGACCAAACTCCATTGTGCCAAGAACCAAGCGCATAACCATGCCCCTAACTAGCAGTTGGCGCATTTTTTGGGCGGAGTCCGCCAAGTTTGATTTTTTGCTATTTTTGGCGAAGTTAACTCCCACTACTCCTATTTTGGTGGAGTTTTGTTGGGGAAAAGAAGGAGGAGTCAGTTATTGGGATATCTCGGGCTAGAGGAAACCATTCTTGACGAAATTTTGGTCGATTTTGGGTCTCTTCGACCTTCTGGAGCCATTGGAGCAGGTTTCAGAGCCATTGGAGGTCATTTTCAGGTGTTTTT
>JASDQU010100977.1:42972-53584 GCA_032191745.1 Picea mariana
ATATATATATATATATATATATATATATATATATATATATTCAAACTATTAATTTACATTCGTCGACCTTGTATACTAAGGTCCACTCAGAATCACACATTCACATCTTTGAGTTTTCCATAGTTCTTGGCCAGTATAATTATTTTTACAGATTGGGGGAAATAGGGTGTTACAATTTCCTCCCCATTAAAGGAACATCATCCTCAATGTTCTATCTATCATCATGGCATGTATGTACAGAGGTAAACAAAATTGTATATGCTTGTCTCATGGCATCCTCCTTTGCCATGTAGCCTCATCTGGGCCAAAATGTCTCCACTGCACCTTGACCTGTGCAATGGTTCAATTTTGGAGTGGGGTTTCCTTTCTATCCAGTATGCATTGAGGTTCTGGTAGAAATTCTCCCTTTCGTTCCACTTGGATCACAGACCAGTCAATTATGTGATTAGAATCATGTACATACTTCTTCAATAATGAAACATGGAAAACATTATGTGCTTTTACTATGGGAGGAAGTGCTAGCCTATAGGCTACAGGTCCCACTCTATCCAGGACCTTAAAGGGTCCATAGTACCAAGGTGCCAACTTGGCACAAGCTCCCATTTTTAGGGAACTCTTCCTGGGCCTAAATCTGAGATATAAATGGTCTCTTGTCTTGTACTCTCTTGGAGTTCTCTTTTGGTCGGTGTAACTTTTCTATTGGTTCTGAGCGACCTTCAGGTTTTTTTTTATCTGAGTCACTTGTTGTTCCATCTCTTTCAACATGTCAGGTCCAAAATAAATTCTGTTTACAAGATTACTCTAACTGACAGGAGTGTTTCACGACCTACCATATAGGATTTCGAAGGGGCTCATCTTTAAGGATTCTTGGTATCCGTTATTGTAAGAAAATTCCACCAGTGGCAGGTAGTCTTCCCACTTCTTAGGTTGATGCATTACATGCATTCTTAACATGTGTTATAGTATTTGGCTCACTCTTTCTATCTTTCCATTAGTTTGAGGGTGATAGGTGGTGCTAAATAGTAACTTGGTCTCTAAACCCGCCATCAGTGATTTCCAAAAGTTGAAAGCGAATTTTGTGTCTCTGTCAGACATGATCTCTTTCGGCATACCATGCAGCTTAAATATCTCCTTCACGAATACCTAAGCAATGTCTATTGCCTTGCAAGTCGACTTGATGAGGATGAAATGGGAAGACTTGCTTAATTTATACACCACTACCATGATGGTGTCATTTTGTTTGGCCGAGGTTGGTAATCCGATGATGAAATCCATGGAGATGGTTTCCCATTTGCATTCTAGGATTGGTAAAGGTTGTAATAATCCTGCTGGGTGTTGGTGTTCTGCTTTTACCTATTGGCATTCTATGCATTTGGCTAGGTACTCATCTATGTATTTCTTCAACCCAGGCCAATAGAATTGTTTCCTAGTGGCCGTGAGCATTTTCTGGTATCCTAGATGACCAATATAGGGTCTTTTATGTAGTTCATCCAGTATGAACCTCTTCAAGTTGTCACAATCTAGAATATACAATCTGCTTCGGTAAGTGAGCAGACCTCCTTCCATCATCTAGTAGCCTCCATACTTTATCCCTGTGGGTTCTTGTTGTAAGTACGAGGTCACGGTCTAGACGAAAGGATCTGTTTCTTGTGCATTTCTGACTCTTTCCTTGACATCTATCTTGTAGGTGCTCATCGCTTCCAGGTGAATTGTTTTTATACTTCTGCTAAGGGCATCGACCACCCTATTTTCCTTTCCTTTAGTGTGTTTGATTTCAAAATCAAACTCGCTAAGGAGGGCCATCCACCTAGCTTATCTAGAATTGAGNGACCAATATAGGGTCTTTTATGTAGTTCATCCAGTATGAACCTCTTCAAGTTGTCACAATCTGGAATATACAATCTGCTTCGGTAAGTGAGCAGACCTCCTTCCATCATCTAGTAGCCTCCATACTTTATCCCTGTGGGTTCTTGTTGTAAGTACGAGGTCACGGTCTAGACGAAAGGATCTGTTTCTTGTGCATTTCTGACTCTTTCCTTGACATCTATCTTGCAGGTGCTCACCGCTTCCAGGTGAATTGTTTTTATACTTCTGCTAAGGGCATCGACCACCCTATTTTCCTTTCCTTTAGTGTGTTTGATTTCAAAATCAAACTCGCTAAGGAGGGCCATCCACCTAGCTTATCTAGAATTGAGATTTGGTTGGTCAAACAGATATTTCAATCCACAGTGATCTGTCATAAGTACAAATTTTCTTCCCAGGAGGTAATGCCTCTACATTTTCAGGGCATGCACTATGGCAGCCAGCTCTAGATCATGGGTCACATAGTTGACTTCATGCTCATTCAATTTTCAACATTCATAGCAGACCACACTCCCTCCTTGCATAAGGACTCCTCTGAGCCCTTCCTTATAGGCATATGTGCACATGAGGAAGTTAGCTTTGGGATCAATGATCTTCAACACGGGTGCATGGGTCAATAGATGTTTCAGGGTATGAAATTTTTCTCCACATTTCTATGTCCACATGAATTTTATCCCCTTCTTCTAGAGGGTAGTGATTGGACAAACAATCTTGGAGAATCCTTTTATAAATATCCTATAGTGTCCTGCTAATCCCATAAAGGATCTGATATCTGAAACATCCCTTGGGGTAATCCATTCCATGATAGACCTGATTTTTTCAGGGTCTACTGCTAATCCTCTTTTGGATAGAACATGGACTAAGTAATGTATTTTCTTCTGGAATAATTCACATTTGCTGAATTTGGCATAGAGATGATGTTCTCTTAGCACTTGCAGCACAAGCCTAAGATGCTCTTCATGATTTTCTCTATTCTTGGAGTAAATTAATATATCATCAATAAAAACCAGCACAAATTTGTTGAGTACATTGTTCTTCACCCAAGTGGCAGGGGCATTGGTTAACCCAAATGGAACTACCACAAACTCATAGTGACCATACCTCATCTAGAAGGTAGTTTTATGGATTTCTTTACCCTTAATTCAGACTTGATGGTATCCCAACCTCAAGTCAATCTTTGAGAAAATAGACACACCCCCCAATTGATTGAATAGGTCATCGATCCTGGGAAAGGGGTACTTGTTCTTTATGGTTACCTTATTGAGTTGTCTATAATCTATACATAGTCTAAGGGTACTGTCCTTCTTTTTCACAAATAGCACTGGTGCTCCCCATGGAGACACACTGGGCTAGATATATCCCTTATCCATCATTTCTCTTAATTGCAATTTGAGTTCAACTAACTCGGGTGTGCTCATCCAGTAGGGTGTCCTAGACACTTGCACTGCTCCCGGTGCAAGTTCTATTGAGAAGTCTATGTCTCTTCTCATAGGTAGACCCAATACCTCTTCCAGAAACACATCTCTGTATTCTCTCAGGGTAGGGTGGTCTTCGAGGCTTGGTTTATCATCTTCAATAGTTTTCAACACCTGTATTGCATAAAGTGGACATCCTTTTCGACAATACCTTCTCATTTGTAGAACTGATACTTGTGTCACCGAGATAGGTTTTCATATCTCTTGAAGGGTTATCCCTTTTCCTTCTTTACTTACACATTCTAAGGTTTTATGGTAATAGTCCAATCTAGCTTTATGGTCAGCTATCTGGTCCATACTAATCAATAGATCATACGATCCCAGGGGTAATATGTTAAGGGTTTCTTGGGTGGGGAATTCACCCAACATTAATTGGCAGGTTGGTATGACCTCTGCTACCCCTCTTTTGGTGCCAGTGGCTAACTGTACCAACCATGGCTTGGTAATTTTTTGTGGTTGTAGTTTACACTTATCAATAACCTTAGGGGCTATATAACTCAAATTGGAACTAGGGTCAATCAAAATAGACACTAGATGATTGGAAATCATACCTTCTATTTCCAACACTGAAGCTTGGTGGTCATCTTGGTTATTATCCAAGGCTACATAAATTTGTGGCACACTCCTGTCCACTTCATTGATGATGGTAGCTTGCTGGATGCTATAAATTCTCCGACTATTCTGTTGTTGGTGTGGAGAATCTCTCAGTAGATGCTCTTCTTCGCAACCCCAACATTTCAAAGGTTCTCTCTTTGGGTTATCAGACTTTGCTAGTACAGATCCAGAAGTTTTATTTTTGCTCAAGGAGGGAAATTTTTGTTGGTGTATGCTCTGGGCTGAGAAGCTCGTCCTTGGATTCTTCTTATAGTTCTTAAATCCTAGGGATTTAATCCCCTTCTTCTGAAATATCGAACTGTTTTTTTTGTTTCCATCCTTCACGAGGTTCTGTTCGATGTTTGAACTGTTCATGACAATAGGCTTCCTTTCAGATAGTGCCTTCTAGGGTCTTTGCATCATCAAATTCAATTATGTTCTGACAGTTCTTAGGTAGTCTACTGATGAAGCATTGCAACTTTTCCTTTTCTTCTTTTATATAAGGTACATACCTCAACAAATTGAGTAATTTGTTGACATATTCTTCTATAGTGAGTTGCCCCATTTTGAGTTCATAAAACTCTTTAGTCTTCTCGTCGAAATATTTTTCTGACAAATACTTCTTCTAGAAGTATTTCTCAAATTGCTCCCAAGACATGTCCTCTTCACGAACCCCTTTCACATTCTTAAGGTATTCTCACCAAATGGAATCTTTTCTGTTCAAGTTGAATGTGGCCACTCAGGCCTTCAAATTTTCTGAGAAGTCATGGACTCTAAAATACTTCTTTAATCCAAGCAGCCAGGCCTTTGCTTGCTCTCCCTTATTTATTTCACAGTTGAAGGAGGGTGGTTTGGCCTTCCTAAATTCTTTGAATTTATGACCCTTGAAAAGTTTTGCTTCTTCTGTCTTCTTCAGGAACAAGACCTAGTTCTGCTACTAGAAGAGCCCTCTGAACTACCAGCTTCCTTCCCAGAGGAATCGTCTATTGCATGTCCTTTACCTCTGGGATGTACCCTTTTTGAGGTGCTCCTCTTACTGTGGCCCCTGATATGACCATGTTTCTGTACCTCAAGTTCATGCTGCATTTTTCTTTGTAGGTCGGATAAGCTTTGTAGTAAAACTGCGTTAATTTCTATTTGCTTCTCTTGTTCTTTCATCATCCTCTCATTGTCAGCCTTGTAGCTTTGTAATTTGACCATGAGACTCCTCATAGTCTTAGCCAGATCTGGAGGGGTCCCTACTACCCTCCTTTCATCAAAATGTTTGTCTCTATTGTGGGAGCCCTCCCCCACTTCATGGTGAGTAAGCATTCTCTACGTCTGCAATTTTCTGCAGTTGGTCTTCCGCTTTGTGTGCAAAAGAAAGACACTCGTTGTTAGTCAATATTTATATTTATTTATAACCAATACATAATTTATATTTCTTTCACATGCATACACACAATCGGGGTTTTCATTCTTAACTTCGTCTTTTGATTAGGAAGTTTAATATAGAGGGTTACTCCTTTTAGGAGTGTTTCGAACAGAGCTTCTGCGGAACTCATTCATGAGCCCAAGTAGGCCAAGTGTTGTAACCATGCTCTGATACCACTTTGTAACACATCCAATATAGAATTTGAAAATTTTCGGTCTTTTTCCTCTTTTCTCCAATGAACAAAATCCTCAAATCCCTACGGGACCTTATACAGACCCTGCTACCCATTAACCGCACTCATATGATCGGTGGCTATGACCACAGGTCTTATTGGGGAGGTGCTCATCGTCTTTCACGATTCAGGAAATCATGGTGCATCTATTCCCCTTTATCTCTTGTCTTTCAAAGGGATGAAATGCAAAATGGATCTAACCAATTAACACGATTAACAACGACCCAGGTTAAGTCTGGGCACTCTACTCTTCAGGGTTTCACATACCAAAACTTTGGGAGATGCGATGGCAGGAGGTTTCACATCTGGGTCTCTCGGGAGTTGAAACTCTGAAAATGACAATTCTAAACATGCTTCACTGTTTCAAGGTTTCCTCTATTAAATTTTTAATTAAAATAAAGTACCAAGGCAAGTGTTTCTCTTCCCTAGGCGCCTAAGGGCGAGAAAGTGCCGAATGTGAGTCCTAGTCATTTAATTTGTGAGATGCAAATTAAAATGTGACTTTATGATTAAAGTGAGGGTGAGTGAAGAGACACCAAATCTCAGCCACCCATATAATCTAATCTCAACCGTTAGATTAGAAAACTCCTCACCTTCCCTCATGAGGTTGACTTAGGCAAGAGGGTGCACTCATTCTTGGGCAGTTGAAGCATTCTTGTTGAGCGAACAAGAGAAGTGCAAGCATTCTTGTTGAGACAACAAGAGAGAGCAAGAGAGAGGTCGAGCTGAAGAAAAGAGACAACAACTAAAATTTCTGGGAGTATTGGCATGCATTCCAAGGATGCCGAACAACATTTAGTGGCACAAAAATTGATTCTTAGTAGAGTTTTGGCATGAATTTCGAGACAGTCCATGCAACATTAATTGTTGGGACAGCTGTACAGTTGTACGGATTTCTGGTTCAGAAATCGAGGAGCAAAGCTACATGAATGTCTAGATAAGTTTGTGTAAATTTCTGAAGATATATATGCTGTAAAAGAATTTCTCAGAAGCTCATAAATAACACAAAGTCCTCTCTCACTAGTTTTCCCTTTTGGGTTTTTCCAAGGTCGAAGTTAGACCGAATATCTTTGTGTCTATATTTTCTGAATTTTGCATATTGCTGATATTTTATTTCTGCATTGAAAACGATGTTCAAGATCCTCATGTTTCAGTTCTGAAGTTTATTTTCTATTAAGTTTATATATGCTGAAACTTTGGTTAAAAATCAGCGAGACTGAAACTGGGTTGGGGTCTGAAAACTTAACATGGTATCAGAGCTGAGTTGAAGAGAAGCAGAAATTTCAGCAGACAGAAAGTAGGGACAACAGTCACTTCATAGGGCAGATTTTTTTTTGAATTTGGGACTTTCAGCAGAAAGAGGGTCATGGCTACTGGTTTGAGGGTTGAAGACAGACTTGATGGGGCAGCAAATTTTGGTGCTTGGAAGGAGAGGATGATCTTTCTTTTGCAAGAGAACGAGTTGTGGGACATTGTGGAGAATACCACTACTCATCATGTTCTGGTACCTACTGATGCT
Organism: Picea mariana; assembly: GCA_032191745.1. Classification (NCBI taxonomy): domain Eukaryota; kingdom Viridiplantae; phylum Streptophyta; class Pinopsida; order Pinales; family Pinaceae; genus Picea; species Picea mariana. The sequence goes on from JASDQU010100977.1 coordinate 50,070, forward strand.
ACTCTTCTTGTAGCCTATAATAAGAAGAGTATCAAGGCTAAGAGATTTATTCTTGATGCCATCAAGGATCATTTGATTCCTCACTTGATGGGGAAGACTCATGCCTATGAGATGTGGGAGTCTTTGACTAAATTGTACTAGAGTACAAATGAGAACCGGAAAATGGTTTTGAGGGAAAAACTAAAGAACATAAAAATGACCAAGGCTAAAAATGTGGTCACATACCTTACTAGATTGACATAGGTGAGGGATGAGCTTGGAGTTGTGGGGGAAGCCATAGCTGACAGTGATCTTGTGAGAATAGCATTGAATGGTGTTTCCAAACAATGGGTTGTTTTTGTGGAGGGCATTGTTGCTAGGGAGAAGCTTCCCGGTTGGGAACGTCTTTGGGATGACTTTGTTTAGGAGGAGACACGAAGAGGTTATGTGCATGGCAATTCATCTACAGGTCATGAGGAGGAGAATGTGGCTCTTGCTACCACTAGCAAGAAGAAGTTCATAAAGAGTTCAAAGGGAGGAAAGAAGCCCAAGGGTGAAAGGAAGAAAGACATGAGCAAAGTCAAGTGCTTTTCTTGCCATAAGTTTGGGCACTATGCAGGACAATGTCCAAACAAGAAGAAGAAACAAACAACAGCTTCAGGAGAGGTGGAAGAATTTTCCACCAAGTTTGACAAGGAATTTTCCTTGATTGCATGTCTATCCTCAAGGACCACTACTCCTGATACTTGGTATATTGACAATGGTGCCTCTCGCCATATGATAGCAATTCATGAGCACTTGACAGATCTTACTCAGTGTGTAGATGCAAAGGTAGTGATTGGGGATGACCAGGAAGTCAAGGTGGTTGGTTGTGGGACCGTATCATTTCGGAGAGAGTCTCTGCCTCCCATGACTTTGACAGAGGTTCTTTATGTTCCGAGCTTGAAGAAGAACTTAGTGTCAGTTTCTACTATTGAGGAGAAGGGCTATGAGGTCTTGTTCCGTGATGGGAAGGTGCTTCTTTTCCCTAGAGGGTCTAGCATCACTTCGGTCAAAGTGATTGGTACTAGACATGAGAGGCTGTACAAGTTCTTGTTCCAGCCAGTGTGAGCATTGATTCATTCTACCAGTAGAAGCAGTGACCTATGTGAGATATGGCATAGGAGGATGGCACATTTGCACCATGGGGCTTTCAGAGTTCTGACGGAGATGGTGACGGGAGTTCCAGATTTCAGTTCAGAGCACCATGAGTTGTGCAAGGGGTGTATCTTGGGAAAGTACACCAAGAATGCTTTTCCAAGTAGTGACAGTAGAGCAGCAGAGATACTTGATCTTATACATTCAGATATATGTGGCCCGATGTCTTCGGCATCGTTGACTGGATCCCTATACTATGTTGTATTCATTGACGACTTCTCTCAGAAGTCCTGGATTTTCTTCTTGAAGACCAAAGGACAGGTCTTTAGTTGGTTCCAAGAGTTCAAAGCTCTTGTGGAGAACCAGACAAGGAAGAAAATCAGAGTCCTGAGATCGGACAATGGGGGTGAGTATACCTCCAAGGATTTTATGGATTTCTGTGCAGGAGAGGGCATCAGGAGGGAGTTGATTATTCCTTACAACCCGCAGTAGAATGGGGTTGTTGAAAGGAAGAACAGGGCCATTGTTGGGGCTACGAGAACCATGCTACATGATCAGGGGCTGCCATTATTTATATGGGCTGAGGCATGCCACACTGTAGTTTATCTGTAGAACAGGAGTCCTCACAGGGCTGTGGGGAGCATGAATCCTGAGGAGGCTTTCTCTGGGAAGAATCCTGAGGTGGGGCACTTTCAGATTTTTGGGTGCATCACATATTCATATGTCCCTTCTGAGAAAAGAAAAAAGCTGGAGCCCATGGAAGAGAGAGGAATCTTTGTTGGGTACAGTGAGAATTCAAAGGCTTTCCGTATTTACCTTCCTTCCTTGAGGAAGATTTTCTTGAGGAGGGATGTCAAATTTGAGGAGGACGGAGACTTTAGGAAGTCTAGAGGGATAGAGAAAGGTGAGTAATCTTCATCTCAGATTCAGGTGAGCCCGTAGCAGACTACAATGACACAAATTTTGGGGCCACCAGCTTCAGTGACTACAGGTTCACAGGAGACAGGGCCACAGAGTTTAGGTTTGCAGGCTACCGGTCCACAGGTTTCAAGATCAGGTACTCTAGGGTATACTATAGGATCATTGTCTTTAGTAGATGGGGTTGAGTAGAGAGATTACCCTCCATAGGACACTCCTTCAAAGTGGAGGAAGCCCAAGTGGCTTCAGGACACTTTGAGGGATGCACAGGGTTCTGTGGGGAATCCCAAGCAGGCAGTGAGGGAGAGAAAACCTCCTAAGAAGTTTTGCAGCTACATCATGATGGTGAGCAGTATTCGGGAGTCTGAGCCTTCCACTTTTGAGGAGGCTACTAGTAGATAGGTATGGAGAGATGCCATGATGGAAGAGTACAATTCCATCATGAAGAACGATGTCTGGGAAGTTGTTCCTAGACCTGAGGGGAAGTCAGTGGTGACTTCCAAGTGGCTCTACAAGCTAAATCATGCTGCAGATGGCAGCATTGAGAAGTACAAAGCTCGCTTTGTGGCTCGGGGTTTTTCACAGGTTGAGGGAGTCTACTATGATGAGACCTTTGCGCCAGTTGCTCAATACACTTCGATCAGAGTAGTGATCTCCATTGCAGCAGAGATGGGTTGGAAGATCCACCAGATGGATGTGAAGACTGCATTTCTAAATGGTCTTATTGAGGAGGAGGTATACATTGAGAAGCCATTGGGCTTTGAGGTGCATGGGAGAGAGTCTCATGTGTGTAGATTGAATAAGGCATTGTACGGGCTGAAACAAGCTCCTAGAGCTTGGTATTCGAGGATAGATGCCTATTTGCAGCAGTTAGGTTTTGAGAAGAGTGAGGCAGATCCCAACTTATACTTCATTATGGTTGGAGAGGATCCTCTCATTATTCTGCTATATGTGGATGACCTTTTTATTACAGGGGCAGAGAGACTCATCATCAACTACAAGGAAAGCCTTTCTTCAGAGTTCGAGATGACAGACATTGGACTTATGCATTACTTTTTGGGATTGGAGGTTTGGCAGGAACCTGGACACATCTTCCTGGGACAGGGGAAGTATGTGTGTGATATTCTAAGTAGATTTCAGATGGGGGATAGCAGGCCGATGACCACTCCCATGATTACCAACTGGAAGAAGATTCATGCTTCTGAGTCATAGTTGGTGGATTCCACGTTGTATCGTCAGTTGATCGGGTCATTGATGTATTTGGTCAATACCAGACCGGATATTTGTTTTGCTGTCAACACTCTCAGTCAGTTCATGGTGGAGCCAAGGAGAGTGCACTGGGTGGCATAAAAGCATGTGCTCAGGTATCTTTGTGGTAAGGTAGATTATGGTCTGGACTATTATAGAGGAGATGGAGTTCGTCTGGTTGGCTATACAGACTCAGATTGGGCAGGATGTGTCAGTGACAGGAAAATCACTTT
>JASDQU010100977.1:68122-79621 GCA_032191745.1 Picea mariana
GAAGTCAGTGGCTTTGAGTTCGGCAGAGGCTGAGTATATGGCATCTAGTTAGGCTAGTTGTGAGGCCCTTTGGCTTCGCAAGATGTTGGTTGGATTGTTCGGTGTGCAATTGAGGCCTACCGTGATTTACTGTAATAATCAGAGTTGCATTAAACTTTCGGAGAATCCAGTTTTTCATGACCGGTCTAAGCATATCAAGATTCGGTATCACTTCATCCATGATTATGTTCAGAGAGGAGTTGTGGAGCTACAATACATATCTACTGAGGAGAAGGTTGCAGACATACTCACCAAGGCATTGAACATGGGCAAGTTTGTATTTTTTAGGGACAAGCTTGGAGTGGTGAGTAACACTTTCCTCGGTATGAGGGAGTGTTAAATTTTTAATTAAAATAAAGTACCAAGGAAAGTGTTTCTCTTCCCTAGGCGCCTAAGGGGGAGAAAGTGCCGAATGTGAGTCCTAGTCATTTAATTTATGAGATGAAAATTAAAATGTGACTTTATGATTAAAGTGAGGGTGAGTGAAGAGACACCAAATCTCAACCACCCATCTAATCTAATCTCAACCATTAGATTAGAAAACTCCTCACCTTCCCTCATGAGGTCGACTTAGGCAAGAGGGAGCACTCATTCTTGGGCAGTTGAAGCATTCTTGTTGAGAGAACAAGAGAAGTTCAAGAATTCTTGTTGAGAGAACAAGAGAGAGCAAGAGAGAGGTCGAGCTGAAGAAAAGAGACAGCAGCTGAAATTTCTGGGAGTATTGGCATGCATTCCAAAGCTGCCGAACAACATTTAGTGGCATAGAAATTGAGTCTTAGCAGAGTTTTGGCATGAGTTTCGAGACAGTCCATGCAACATTAATTGCTAGGACAACCGTACAATTGTACGGATTTCTGGTTCAGAAATCGAGGAGCAAAGCTACATGAATGTCTAGATAAGTTTGTGTAAATTTCTGAAGATGAATATGCTGTAAAAGAATTTCTCAGAAGCTCATAAATAATACAAAGCCCTCTCTCACTGGTTTTCCCTTGCGGGTTTTTCCAGGGTCAAAGTTAGACCGAATATCTTTGTGTCTATATTTTTTGAGTTTTGCATATTGCTGATATTTTATTTCTGCATTGAAAACGATGTTCAGGATTCTCATGTTTCAGTTCTGAAGTTTATTTTCTATTAAGTTTATATATGCTGAAACTTTGGTTGAAAATCAGCGAGACTGAAACTGGGTTGGGGTCTGAAAAGTTAACATCCTCCATTGGGATTTTGGGGTATGCGATGACAGGAGGTCTCGCACCTGATTTTCCCTGGAACCAAAATTCTAAATCCTACACACACACACACACACACACACACATATATATATCACTCAACCCATTTTGGGAATTCACAAATCAGGTTTTCGGGACTGGCAAGCACAAGAAAACTTACCGTTAGGTATCTCAGGTGCCGAAATACTGAAGTAGCCTACCTCATCCGTGCTTTTATTATTTCATGGTTCTGTGTGCTAGGATTTCGGGATATGCGTAGACAGGAGGTCTCGCACTTAGGTTTCCCGAGAGCCAAAACTCCGAAACCGATATTCATTTCTAAGCTCATTTCGGGGTTTTTCATCTAGTAGACACACAGAACAAAACTGTCCTTTCGAGGTCTTGGGTACTGAAATGCCAAAATGTAGATCCAAGTCACACTATGCCATATCGGGACTTTGCAAGTCGGGATTTGGGGACTTGCGAGTACAAGGGAATACACCTTTGAGTATTATGATTTTCGAAATGCCGAAATACTGTAACATGTCTGCATGTTGACCTTTCGAGATTACACCCATCAAGATTTTGGGAGTTGCAAGTACAAGGGAATACACCCTTGAGTATTTTGATTTCCAAAATGCCAAAATACCGCAACGTGTCTACGTGTTGACCTTTCGGGATTACACCCATCAGGATTTCAGGACTTGCGAGTACAAGGGAATACACCCTTGAGCATTTCTATTTCTGAAATGTCGAAATACCACAACCTGTCCACGTGTTTACCTTTCAAGATTACACCCATTGGGATTTCAGGACTTCCAAGTACAAGGGAATACACCCTTAAGTATTCTGATTTCTGAAATGCCAAAATACTGCAACATGTCCACCTGTTGACCTTTTGGGATTACACCCATCAATATTTCAGGACTTGCGAGAACAAGGGAATACACCCTTGGGTATTCCAATTTTTGAAATGTCAAAATACCATAACATGTCCGCGTGTTGACCTTTTGGGATTACACCCATCGGGATTTTGGGACTTGAGATTACAAGGGAATACACCCTTGAGTTTTCCAATTTTTGAAATGTCGAAATACCTCAACGTGTCCGCGTGTTGACCTTTTGGGATTACACCCATTGGGATTTCGGGACTTGTGAGTACAAGGGAATACACCCTTGAGTATTCCAATTTTCGAAATGCCGAAATGTTGGAGTCTACGAGGACCATTCTCCCTCGTACAAGATTTGAAGACCTAAACTATAACATCCTCCTTTGGGTCCTCAGGAAATTTACACCAGGTTTTGAAGACTAGACTAGAAGGTCTTCTAGAAGGTAAAGGAGTGGTATCGAAAGGGTACCTTCATGGGAAAATCTATCCAAGGCATCAGGTAAGACAAACATGGGAACAAATCTCTGAGAGCAAACCTGAAAAATATGTATTAGTTCAATATATATATAAACATAATCCATACATGGTCTTTCCAGTAAAATCATGCACCCATCCTTTCTGATCAAAACACCATGCAGACAGTCTTATACTAAAACCATTCATAATTTCATACACCATGAGCATACATGTCAGCATATAAATTTCAAGATACAAGACATAAAACACTTATCAGAAAAACAACGGGTTTTGATGTAATTGTTGAGAGGGGTGATCGTTTTGACCCAACCATAGGCTCAGTGACTCCAAATGGATTTACCACTAGCCACCCCCAAGATATACCACGATGCTTGAGACTCTCTATCTCAATTCTTCAGTGATCGAGAATGAAGGTTACCCTCCTTCTTCTCTGCTATCAGTCACTTTGTATTTTTTTCCAGAGTTCTTCCAATATCTTCCTCTACAATCTCTCCCTTGTGTCCCCCCTTTCCACACCTTTTACCTTCCTTTTATTTTTTGACGAGGTTGTGTGTGGAATGAATTCCCCCACGATGGTTAGGTTTGAGGCCTCCACGGATGAGTGGTTCACCCCCATCCCTCACTAACTCATGAGGAGCCTCTTGACCTACCATCCTGGCGAGTAATTCATTTCAGGGCCAGCGAGCCACTCTTAGTTCTCTATGCCAGTAAATACCAAATACAGTTTGGTTCAATGGAAGTTAATGCCCCTATTCCAGGTGCCTTCCACCACCTTTCTTCAGCCATCGTGTTCTCTTTTTCAGCACATTCCCCTCTTATCAGTCCTACAACACATATATATTCAAACAATTAATTTACATTCGTCGACCTTGTATACTAAGGTCCACTCAGAATCACACATTCACATCGTTGAGTTTGCCACAGTTCTTTTCCAGCATAATTATTTTTACAGACTGGGGGAAACAGGGTGTTACATCCAACAAGAAGCATCTTGAAAAATCAACGGGTCATTGTCAGTTCGTTGAGGCCAGAACATATACAATTAATGTATATGCTTTCACCGAATCCTAAGTACACTTTTAATGTTGAGTTTTTAGCTGAATTTCAAAGGAAAGAGTGTACTAAGGAAGACCGAACTTATCTTGATTTAATTAGAGATTGGTCGAGATGTYCATCAAAGCTTAGGGCTGATACCCATGGGGTTTATGCTGCGACATCTTTGAATGAATACATGGTCTATGTAGTTATTATGATGTGTAGACTGTTCGAGAGAAAGGATCCCTGCCATTTTCATGCAGATTGGGTGCCCTTTTTAGAAGAAGCTTCAGAAGGATTCACATTCAACTGGAGTAAAATTCTATCTAATAACCTAGCTCAAGATGTTTCAAAATACATAGTTGCAAAATGTAAAGGTCAACCAGTGGCCTTTTATATGTCAGCATACATTATGGAGGCAATTTTCTTTATGAATCCTTTTCCCTTTATGAATTAGAGTTGGAACATAACTTGCCCCAAGCCCATTCATGAATATCATTCTACACTTTGGGAAGAAAATGCTAAGAATGCATTTTATGAAATTTGTCATTTCATAATAATTCCAATGCATAACATTTTTTATGCCTGTGAACCCCCTCGCATTTCTGAGTTAGTCTCAGGAAATCTCAAAGAGATAGTTGACTGGTTTATTGATGAGAACTTTTCTTATGTTAGGGTTTATGGGTGCTCAATTCCCCCTCACGCACTTCCGAAATTCCTCCCAGAAAGATTGGTATTGAGGGAGGTAGCACATCAAATAGTTAAAGGTGGTATTGGGATAGAACTAATGGTAGCTTAGAAGAAATCTTAGCCAGTCTTCCCCGTGTATGTTGGGAAATTTTCATTTCTAAACCTTGGCCACTCTAAAGTAGAGGCTGAAGCATTAGAAGAAATAAAACTGGTAGATATTGAGCACAGAAAACATGACCCTTATCAATTAGTGAGCAGACATTTGATGCATTGTAATTTGAAAGCTTATGAGCATGAAACATCTGCTTATGATGATATTTTCAAGGAGGTCAAAACCTATGAAGAAGTATTGAACAATGTATAGGCCATGTCACTTGACTCACAAGTTGGTTTCATTTCATTTCAGAGTCACATACAAAGTTGTTTACCAAAGAGTTTGTAGGGTGAATCCACGACCCCTCCTCTAGAGAAGGAAGGGCCTCCCCCATGATTTGAAACAAATGCACAGGATAAATAAAATACAAAAAGAAAAATGAAGGAGGTTGAAATGCCTTCATAGGAAACAGTAGTTCTTCAGACAGAAGAATCAGAGGCAAGGAAAGGAAAGGAGTTGGAAACACCTTCACAAATCCTTGAGAGTTTTCTGAAAAAGGTAGAAGGAACAACATCGACAGAACTTGGAAGCCCCATTACTTCCTTGACTCCATTATAGTCTACTTATGAAAACCCCCATGAGGAAGATCTATATGTTAGTGATCTTGAGCCTATTTCTAGAGATGAGATTCCTTTATTCGATTATTTCTTTAGTAAAAAGAGAAAGGCAATCCTTAAACAGGAAATTCATCTAAGAGGAGATATGATGGTTAAAAAACATAGGGTCATTATAAATGGACAAAAACTTAAAGAGGGAGAATTCACTACAGAGATAGCAAGAATGATAGGAGCTTTAGCATCGATGAATATATACTCTATGGGAAATTTGACAACTATGTTGGAACAAAAAGACCAAATGATAGCTCAACTATAGGGTCAATTGAAAGAGACTGAAAGAAATATTAGTTGGGGAATAAAAAAGGGTCTAGAACAAGCTAGATTAAATGATATTCAAGAGATTCAGAAAATGAAATCAAGGTTAGAAGAAGAAAATAAAAAAATACAGGTCACTCAGGCACAGGTCCTAAAGCAAGAAGAAACAAATAAACAATTACAAGATAAGATTAGTTCCATTTCAAATCAAGTGGTAGAGATTGAAATTTTCTAGACCCAGGTACTGGGAATACATTTGAAGATAGAAGAGGAACAACAGGGCGTGTTTTTAAATATGGAAGTCATCCAAAATTACTTTCAGGAAACAAATAAATCCTTGGAGAATATTCTCTAGGAAGAAAGAGAAGTGAAGGTAGCCAGAACGACTTTCCAAGAAGCAGTGGCTATGTCAACAAAAGACAATCTCAGGGAGGCTAAAAAACTATCTATTTCAGAACAGATCAAAGGTGATGTGATACTTAAGGTGTGGGAGGTATACCTTGAAGAAAACAAAAGAGTAACCAGAGAGGTCAATGATCATTGGCAAGGAATTTTTGATCTTTTAGAAAAAGCTTCTTTGAACATTGGAAAAAATGGTTGTCCCAGGTTGTTAGGGGAAATTAATATTGTCAAGCGTCAGTTAAGATTTAAAGAAGAGCTGGGGGAAATTTAGGTGAAGATCCCAAAAATAAAGGTAATTAATGTCACCGAAATTGACAAATGGATAGTGATTACAAGCTTAAAGTTGCAAACTATTAAGTTCAAAAGAAAAATAATTGAAGATCATCTACTAAAACTGTAGAGAAAGTTTTTCTTATTTGAAGCAAAGGATATTCTAGAAGCTCCCATAGTTTTAGTACAGTTCCTGGGAAAATGTGTTCATTGTCTTAAAGAAGAAGGAGCAGGTTCATCAACATAGACATGAAATAATCTTTTGAAGATTTTCATCATTAGAATAATAAAGCAGTTAGAAAAGAAATGTAAATGGTTTGACATTGTTCATCCATTTAACCATATTCTTAGGAAGTTGGTTAATCACCAATGGGAAAAAATATTTGATGATCATGTGTGAATATGTTTTCACAAGACTGAGAAAGGGCTTTTTGTTTTTGAGAGAGCCGATTGTATTAAATTTTATTTCCATCTATTGTGATATAAAAAATCCAGACGAGATTTTGAATTCTGTCAACTTGAAGCTATGTGTTCTTTAACCTTGTTTACAATTTTTATGTTTCTCTTTCAATGTCCTTCTAATGAATGATCAACTATAAGTTTGTTTCATACATCTTTTGTAGTTTGAATTGATTTGGTTATCAAATTATTTACAACTTTTCCTCTGAAATTGCTATCAGTAATTTTAAGACCTATAGATCATTTGAATGATTATATTTAACATTTCATTAGAAATCTTGTTTTCCTCTTTATCTCATGTTAAAATATGAGATTCTTTCTTGATTAAAGCCTCATATTTTCATAGTAGTTCTACTTTGTTATTTTGCTATTCTTAAAATTGTTTCAAGTCCAAGAAATGACATTAACTGTTATTATATTATTATTTTGAATTCCAAAACTATTTTTCCTATTTTCATCCCTTAAAAACTGGAGCAACAATTTATCAAAAACTATTAAAACTTTTATTAAAACTTGATTTTCCTTGACTGTCCCAAATAATAGACATTCCAACATAGAACCTGGTCTCCAAGATCAAACTAGCATAGCTTTGAACCTTTTTAATACTATTCTGCAAACAACGACTAATAGGGTTGAATTAGAATGTTCATGGGAAACTATTGAGAGAGATATTAGCATCCAAGAACAAAGGGAAACTAGACAGAGACAGTTGAGAAACCAACTCTGATTTACGCTTCATTTTGATTCTTACCCTTTAATTTCCCTTATCTTTTCGGATGCCTTGACTGTATGCTTTAGAGCCTTAAAGTATAAACTTGGGAACAACACTCTCCACAAATCCACGGTCGTGAAACTTCCATTATTTGATGGCTTAGATACTTGCTTCACAAAGTCAGGACTTTACAACTCATGACTTCCAGGTAGCAGTTTCCTCCACACTTCCAACTCCCAAAATGTCGAAATTCAAATCACGAATCAATGACTCTCGTTCCTTCAGATCTAACGACTGTTATTTCTTCTGAGCTTTATTTTAGCGAGGTGACTTCGACCTTCATATTTTATTTTGGACCTTTTCTAAGTATCTATCCTTCATGATCTTGGTTTCTTTACTGCAAACTCCAGGATTCTAGGGAACTATGCACACACTCCTTGTGACCTTCACGATAATCCTTGATTATCTGATATCTTCTATGTCTACACTCTCCTTGTGAAAATAGTTCTTCAACCATTCACTTGGGTTGGAAAAATTCTAAGACTCGACCTGGCCTATGAACATCTTGCATGATTTTTTGCTATAATTGCACTTTCATGAGATTTCTGAGATAAAACTCAGAATTTGTGAACTCACTCCTTGCAGACTTTCACTGCACTCCTTGCAGGAATTCTCAGGAAAAAAAACAATTGAAACTCATACTCTCCCTCTCACAGACTTCATACATTCAAAATGAAATCAGTTGCATACATAACATTGAAAGAAATGCATAACATAGCATATAATCAAATTTTAAACATACCATTCAATAGATGCAAACAATAACCACAACACACCATGAAATTGGATCAAAGCATTATTATATTAATCCAAGTGCCTCTATATATGGTTTCTATAGCAACAACTATATGCTCATACAATTTCTACAATATTAGTTCTTCTCATATCTCCTATGCTCTCTTTCTCTACAACTTAATTACCATTAAGATAACGAGAATAATTATACAATAAATCTATGAGGGAGTCTTCTTAAGTTTTCCCTCCTACAACTCTAAACTATCATATCGAACTTAAAAGCTCCATCTACTTTACATCCATTACATTAATTGTCCTCAACCGACAGATGAGAGAGAATGCTCAATAGCTTCATTACAATCCCCAAAAAATTTAAGAGTAATTATATATTTTCAAATATTACTTTAATGTTTCATCCTTTGAAATTTAAATGTCTTCAAAATGTGTGCTGGTGTATATCCAGTTGTCCTTCAATTGTGCTTGCTAGCGATGATCTTGCATCATATTCCGCTAAAAAATTCATGGACTCATGTCCATGAGCTCCTACACCATATGTCCATGTTTCTGGATATCTGCTTCTCATTCCCAGCTGGCATCTTCAATTGGGTGTCCCTTCTGCTGGCAAATATTTAACAAACAGTTAACAGACATCGAATGCTTATCATTGATGGCAACGGTGAAGATGACATGAGAACAAAAAGTTTGTAATCGACAGGAAAACAGAAGATAAGTTCAGAGAGGTGAATGATCGAAAGCAGTGAATGATTGAAGGCAGCGAATGATCGAAGGCAGCGAATGAGAGAAAGTTTGAGAAGAATCTCTGATCATTGAAGAGGGAGACAGATCTCAACCGTCAGATCTGAGCATAGGGTCCAACCACCGTTGGATCGAGGAGAACCTGTATGGTCTTTAAAGTGCAAGGAGAAGAGGGCGTAATCGCAATATGAAAAATCGCGATGAAATCTGAGCCGTCAGATCAAGCTTTTATCTAGACCATTGATCCCAGTCCTTGTCGGAGTTTCAGGGATCGTGAGTTTGACATGTCAAAGTTTATTGACATCAGGAACCCTGAAATCGCGATGTGTAAAATCCCAACTGAACCTGAATCATCAGATCAAGATGTGATCTAGACCGTCGACCCAACTCACGACAACAGACCATGTCAGCTAGGGACATCTGGCACAATCAGGTAATGACAAACGTTAGACTGATTCAACATTTTAGGCACATGTAAGTCATGAATCAGAGTGACATGTGGTAGTATTCAACACCTGTCAATTCACATGTGACGTCAGCAGATGGACACCATATCGGAGTTTCGAGGATCGCAAGTGGGACATGTCAAAGATTATTAACATCAAAAATCTCGATATCGCGATATGCGAATTCGTGACGTAACTGCGACCATCATATCAAGATCATATTTGGACCGTTGATGTAACTCCTTATTGGAGTTTCACGAATCGCGACATGGAGTGAAAAAAACACTGGAATAAGAAATGCGAAATCACGATATGTGAAATTGTGACTCAATCACAGCGGTTGAATCAAGCTCGGACTTGGACCGTTGATGTAACTCCTTATCGGAGTTTTACGAATCGTGACATGGAGTGACAAAAACACTGCAACAAGAAATGTGAAATTGCGATATGCGATATGGCGATTCAATCACAGTTGTTAAATCAAGCTTGGATCTAGGTCGTTGATGTAACTCCATCTCGGAGTCTCAGCTATCGTGACTTGGAGTGATGAGACCCTTCATCACAGGAACTGTGAGATGCGAATTCACGAAGAGATCTGGACCATCAATACACCAATATTCTAGACCGTTGATCTGAGCTCCATCTTGGAGCTTCGCCTATCGTGACTTGGAGAGTTGAGATGCCTCATCTCTAGATTCACGAAACGCAAATTTGTGAAAAGCACTTTAAGCATAAGTGCTTGGTCATGGACATGGTCACGTGGGGGAAGGAGCTAATGTAGAAAAGTTTTGTATCGGAACTTTAGAGATTGCGAAATGAAGTGTCAAGACACTCAACACAGAATTGTCAAATGCCAAAATGCCTAAATGAATGAAAGATCCCATGGAATCAATCCAACGATGCAGGTGAATTTGAACAAGATCGGAGGGTTGTTGTTCTTTCTCACAGATTAACTCCTGAGTTTGGAATCTATTAGCAAAATGGACTCATGATTGCAAATCAGTTATCATTTCAGTTGGCGTTTCAGTTGCTTAGACAATTGTCAACATTTTTCCTAAGGATTTGGGAAGTTGAACCGTCGTTTTTTTGTGTATAAAAGAAGATGAAATAGACTGTGTCGAGTTGGTCATTCTGTAAGCGAAAAAGAATGAAACTGTAAGAATAGAGACAAAGAGGATGCACAGGAGGAGATTGAGCATATGTGAAGGGTGAGATGAAATGGAGAGCATAATGATAGAGAGTTGAAGAAGAGAAAAATGAGAGCACGAGTTGATGCAGAGCATACCTGCTGAACAGACAGAGGAAGAGTAGAGTTGCAGAATAGTGTGCAGAAGACCAGATTTATAGAACAAAGAAAGATTGGTAAGACCTGATTTACCTGTAAAGTTGAATGTTTATTTATCCATTTATATTCTAGGAGGTTGGGAGGTGCTCAGGAGGATTGTTGTCCTCAGAGGTTCAAGTGGGAGCTTGAACACAAGAAGTTGTAGCTTCTATCTGGTAGCAGCCAAAGAAACCAGAGTGGTAGGGAGGTGCAAGGGAGAACTAGTGTTCTCTATTATGCAGGTTGGAGCTTGTGTAACTGGAAGTTGGTGCTTCCATCCAATTGGTGCTGGAACATTCATGAAGTTGGTGCTTCCATCCAGTTGGTGCTGGAATATTCAGGGAGTTGATGCTTCCTTCTAGTGGGTTCTAGAGAAACCAGAGAGTTGGTGCTCTCAAACAAGTTGCATCTTGTAAAACAGAGGTAGCAACCTCACATTTATTTGGTGCTCAATTGTAAATGATGTGCAAAATTGAAAAAGACTGCCTATCATTTCGAAGAAGAATAGGTTTTCTCCCTTTATGGGTTTCCTCGTGAAAATCTGTCTTTGTGTGTACTTTATGTGTGACTGATGGTCTTTACTTTTACTGTCCAGATGTTGTATATTGTTGATGATCACTTGAAGGAAGATTAATAATATTTAAAAGGTATAAAAGATTTTAATCTCATAAACAACTGATTCAACCCCCCCCCCTCTCAGTTGTTTTAGTATTTCCAACAATTGGTATCAGAGCGGGTTCCTTTTGTTTAACGGTAGATCTGTAAGCTTAAACATGACAAGTCATGAAGGGACTTTAGCCTCTAATCCCCCTCTGTTTGATGGAACAAATTTTTCCTTCTGGAAGATTAGAATGAGAACATACTTAATGGCCTTGGGTGTTGATGTTTGGGATGTAGTAGAGACTGGATATACAAAGCCTGTTGTGCTAGCCAAGAAGGATGCTAAGTTAGAGTTTAGTTTTAACGCTAAGGG
>JASDQU010100977.1:79719-97954 GCA_032191745.1 Picea mariana
TATTTTTTAAGAGTTGAAGAACTTGTAAATGCCATGAAGGGTCTAGGTGAGACGTTTGATGACTCACTCTTAGTTCAGAATATTTTAAGATCTCTGCCTGATAAATTTAATCCAAAAGTCTCTGCAATAGAAGAATTAAATGATCTTAAAACTCTGTCCATTGATCAACTTCTAGAAACTCTAACTACATATGAAATGAGAATTAACAAAGATAAATTCAGTACTAGAGAAGCATCTTTTAAGGCAGACAATAATACTGATTCAGAATTAGATGATATTGAGGCAAAATTTGTGAGAAGGTTAAAGAAAGGATCAAGAAAATATCAAGGGAAGTTGCCTTTCAAATGCTTTAACGGTGGTAAGATAGGTCATTTTGCTTCTAAGTGTCCCCATGAGAAAAAGGAACAGAACTCTGATGATGAAAAGAAGTACAAGTACAAGAAATATAATAACAAGAAAAATTTGGTTGCAAATAATGACAATTCCTCAGAAGACATCGATAGTGACTCATCCTGTGAAGATAAGGAAAATGACTTCGTACTTATGGCCAAAGAGGATCATGATAATAAAAGAATAGGCAGTGATGATAATGAGGAAGAAGCTGTGGTGGATTTGGAAGGAGAACTAATCAACACACTGGAAGAAATTGATAGACTCAGATCTAAATATAGAAAGCTAAAACAATTGTTAACACAGTTTGAAAAAGACAGTAAAAAACCTGATGAAGGTTTTGATTTGCTGAAAGTGGAATTAGAAGAGGCAAAGAAGATATAAGACATACTGAAACAACAACTGTCAGAGAAGAAACTCGGGTGTGAAGCCCTAGAAGAAGAAATAGTAAATACTAGAAAAGAAATGGAGAAATTCAAAGGACTGTATCATGAAAATCTGCCAAGTATAAAAGCATCAGAAAAATTAACCTCCAATCTAAATCAGCAAAGAAATTCAAAGCTGAAAGCTGGATTGGGATATGAAGAAGGATTAAGTAGTGATCATCCAAGTAACACAGAACCTATCAAGTTTGTCATATCCTCAAACATTGACAACAGTCACTCTATAGAAACAAAGAAAGAAAATCAGCCATCAAGAAGAAATGAAAGGAGAAACCCCAAAATAGAATTTGTAGACCAGAAAGTTTATCAGCATGAAAGAAATCGACCTCCTCAAAGAAGACATACTTTTTCAAGGTACAAAAATTTCTTTTATGGTTATTGTTTTTTATGCTCTAATTTTGGTCACAAAGCTATAAACTGTTCTCTAAGATTTAGATATGAACAATCAAGATACTCAATGAATAACTATCTTCCACAACAAAGATTGAGACAACCAAGCAACAAACAGCCACAGACTATAAATCATGTGATGACTGGAAGAAGGATACATGTGAGACACAACAAAAATTATGAGCATAACAATCATTATGATCCTTTATTCAGTGAACCAGAATGTTACAACTGTCATAATTATGGACATAAAGCTGCAGATTGTCGTTTAAAGAACTACAATCCAGACTTGAACTCCACTGCTGAAAATGTCAAGGTTTGGAAGAAGAAAGTAGATGACAAGTGTGGACTAGTGCTATCAGCTCAAAGGAAAAAGANGACAGTGGATGCTCCAAACACATGACTGGAGACAGAAGTAAGTTTCTAACTCTAAGTGATATAAAATCAGAGAATGTAACTTTTGGAAATGATGCACCAGAAAAGGTGAAAGGTAAAGGAATTGTAAGTTTGAGTAATGGAAAAATAAAAGCTCAAGATGTGCTGCTTGTAGAGAATTTGAAACATAATCTGCTTAGTGTCAGTCAATTCTGTGACCGAGGGTGTGAAGTTGTTTTTACCTCTAAAGATTGTAAAATCAAATCTGTGGATTCAGGTCAACTAGTTGCAAAAGGTATAAGAACAGAAAACAATGTCTATGTTTTAAAAGAAGAAGAAGAAGAAGAATGCAACCTAAGAAAATATGATGAAAGTTGCGTGTGGCATAGGAGACTCGGTCACCTAAACTTTGATCACATAATCAAGATCAAAAACAATGGGGCAGTAAAAGACCTTCCGAAGATATCAAAGCCATATGACTTTGTCTGTAACTCATGTCAGATAGGAAAGCTTACTCGCACTCAATTCAAAGCGAAAAATTTTCCTTCAACAGAAAAACCTCTTCAGTTAGTACATATGGATCTATGTGGACCATCAAGGAAAGAAGGTAAAGGAAAATAAAATTACTTTATGTTGATTATTGATGACTATTCTAGACTAACTTGGGTTTCCTTTTTGAAAGAAAAATCTGAATCACTTGAAAAATTCAAAGTGTTTAAGGCTTTGACTGAGAATCAAACAGGAAAAAGGTTAAAGGAAGTAAGCTCTGATAGAGGAGGAGAGTTCAGTTCTGCAAACTTCAAAGAATTCTGTGATAAAAATGGGATCAAAAGAGAGTACACAATTCCAAAGACTCCACAACAAAATGGAATTGTTGAGAGGCAGAATAGATCAGTACAGCAAATGGAAAGATCAATGATGAATGAAAGGAATATACCTCAGACATATTGGGTGGAGGCAATTCATACAGCTGTTCATATCCTTAACAAAGCTCATCTCAGACCACACAGTGACAAGACCCATTATGAACTTTGGTTTGGAAGACCTACTTCAATCAAGAATTTCAAAGTTTTTGGTAGTAAATGTTATATCAAAAACAATGATGAAGATATTGGCAAATATGATGATGAGGGTGATGAAGGTATTTTCTTGGGTTATGCTACAAACAGTAAAGGGTACAGATGCTACAATAAAAGACTGCATAAACTAGTTGACTGTATAGATATAAAAGTTGATGAAGAAATTCCAGTCAGAAATATAAGCAGTGATGAACCAAGAACATAAGATACAGTTGAAGATGAAGATGAACAGGTCCAGGGATTAGAAAGAGAAGAGTCTGGATCAGATGAAGATACGAACATTCAAACTAATACAAGTCAACAGAAAGAAGCAAAATATCCTCTCAGAATTATTAGAAATAATCATCCTGAAAAATCAGATAATTGGAGATATAAATGAAGGAGTTCAAAAAAGGAGGAAATTGATTAAAAACTCAGAACAATCTCATGTTTCTTTTTTATCTATGGCTGAACCTAAAAACTTTGAGGAAGCTATCCAGGAAGATAATTGGATTAGAGCAATGAATGAAGAGCTTGATTAGATTGAGAAGAACAATATCCCTAGACCTGAAGCTAAGAATGTAATAGGTTCCAAATGGGTATTCAAGAATAAAATGAATGAAAAAGGACAAGTTGTTATAAATAAAGCCAGATTGGTCTGTAAGGGATATGCACAAGTGGAAGGTCAGGAATTTGATGAAACTTTTTCACCAGTGGAAAGATTGGAAGCTATCAGAATGTTTCTTGCTTATTCTTGTCATAAGAATTTCAAAGTTTATCAGATGGATGTTAAGTCAGCATTTCTTAATGGAGATCTAGAGGAAGAAGTATATATGGAGCAACCTGAAGGATTCTCATTGACATAAAACCCTAATTATGTTTGTAAGTTGAAGAAGGCCTTATATGGACTAAAATAAGCACCATGAGCTTGGTACTCTAGACTGGACAAATTTCTACAAGAAAAAGGGTTCAAGAAAGGTACTGTTGACAGTAACCTTTACATTAAATCTGAAGGCGATAATTTACTAGTCGTTTTGGTTTATGTATATGATATTATTTTTGGCTGTACTAATGAATCATCTGTCCAGTGGTTTGCTAATTCTATGCAAACAGAATTTGAAATGTCCATGATAGGGGAACTATCATATTTTCTTGGCTTACAAGTAAAACAAAGCTCTACAGAAATTTTTATTTCTCAAGAAAAATATTTGAAAGAGATATTGAAGAAATTTCAATGGAAGATTCCTCTACAGTCAGCACACCTATGGTGGTTGGTTGCAAGCTGAGCAAAGATGATATCTCACCTGATGTTGATCAAAGGACATATCGTTCAATGATAGGCAGTCTTCTGTACATCACAACATCTTGTCCTGATATAATGCAAGCTGTTGGAATGGTAGGTCGTTTTCAGTCTGCTCCTAAACAAATTCACTTGGTAGCTGTTAAAAGAATATTCAAATATCTGAAGGGAACAATGACATATGGACTATGGTACCCTAGAAATCAGAATTTCCAGATAACTGCTTATTCAGATGCCAACTGGGCAAACTGTGTTGATGAGAGAAAAAGCACCAGTGGAGGAGCATTTTTTCTGGGTGACTCATTAGTTGCATGGCTTAGTAAGAAGTAAGGATCTATTTCATTATCCACTACAGAGGCAGAATACATTGCTTCTGCTACTTGCTACACACAAATCTTATGGATGATACAAACTCTTACAGATCTGAAGATAACTTACACTGATCCTATTCCAATTCATTGTGACAACACCAGTGCCATTAGTATCTCCAAGAATCTTGTTCTTCATTCCAAAACTAAGCATATTCCAATCAAGTACCATTTTCTCAAAGAACAAGTTACAAACAGAATTGTTCAACTGAATTATATACCTTCTACAGAACAGGTTGTTGATATCTTTAATAAACCATTAGCAGCAACCCCTTTTGGATATCTTCATCAAAAGTTGGGGGTTATAATCTCTTGTGCCTAATCTGTTCACCTGGTCAGGGGGAGTACTTATTGAATATCTGGTGTATTTCCAGGATGCTTATAGTTGACAGGGGGAGCAGATTTTTATAACAGATCAGGGGAAGAATGGTTCTTCTTTGACATTGATGTCAAAGGGGGAGAAAAGAGCAAGAGAGAATATTTGAATACATGTGGGTTCTTTTGTTGCCATCAATGCCAAAGGGGGACATTGTTGTCAAATATTTAACAGACAGTGAATGCTTGTCATTGATGGCAATGGTGAAGATGACATGAGAACAACAAGTTTGTAATCGATAGGAAAACAGAAGATAAGTTTAGAGAGGTGAATGATTGAAAGTAGTGAATGATCGAAGGTAGCAAATGATCGAAGGCAGCAAATGAGCAAAAGTTTGAGAAGAATCTCTGATCGTTGAAGAGGGAGACAGATCTCAACCATCAGATTCGAGCACAGGGTCCGACCACCGTTGGATCGAGGAGAACCTGCATGGTCTTTAAAGTGCAAGGAGAAGAGGGCGCAATCACAATATGAAAAATCGCGATGAAATCTGAGCCATCAGATCAAGCTGTGATCTAGACCGTTGATCCCAGTCCTTGTCGGATTTTTGGGGATCACGATTTGGACATGTCAAATTTTATTGACATCAAGAAACTCGAAATCACGATGTGTGAAATCACGAATGAACTTGAACCATCAGATCAAGATGTGATCTAGAACATCGACCCAACTCATGACAGCAGACCATGTCAGCTAGGGACACATGGCACAATCAGGTAATGACAAGTGTCAAACTGATTCAACATTTTAGGCACATGTAAGTCATGAATCAAAGTGACACGTGGCAATATTCAACACATGTCAATTCATGTGTGACGTTAACAGATGGACACCATATCGGAGTTTCGAGGACCACAAGTGGGACATGCCAAAGATTATTAACATTAAAAATCCCGATATCGCAATATGCGAAATCGCGACGTAACTATGATCATCAGATCAAGATCAGATTTAGAACGTTGATGTAACTCCTTATCAAAGTTTCACGAATCACGACATGGAGTGACAAAAACACTGCAACAAGAAATGCGAAATCGCGATATGCAAAATTGCGACTCAATCACAGTCATTGAATCAAGCTTGGACTTGGACCATTGATGTAACTCCTTATCAGAGTTTTGTGAATCGCGACATGGAGTGACAAAAAAACTGCAACAAGAAATGAAAAATCGCGATATGCGATATGGTGATTCAATCACAACTGTTAAATCAAGCTTGGATCTGGGCCATTGATGTAACTCCATCTCGGAGTCTCGGCTATCGTGACTTGGAGTGATGAGACCCTTCATCACAAGAATTGCGAGATGCGAATTCACGAAGAGATTTGGACCATCAATACACCAAGATTTTGGACCATTGATCTGAGCTCCATCTCGGAGCTTCGCCTATCGTGACTTGGAGAGTCGAGATGCCTCATCTCTAGATTCACGAAAAGTGAATTTGCGAAAAGTACTTTAAGCATAAGTGCTTGGTCATGGACATGGTCACGTGGGGGAAGGAGCTAGTGTAGAAAAGTTTTGTATCGAAACTTCAGAGATCGCGAAATGAAGTGTCGAGACACTCAACAAAGAATTTCCAAATGCCAAAATGCCTAAATGAATGCAAGATCCCATGGAATCAATCCAATGGTGCAGGTGAATTTGAACATGATCGGAGGGTTATGGTTCTTTCTCACAGATTAACTCCTGAGTTTGGAATCTGTTAGCAAAATGGACTCATGATTGCAAATCAGTTAGCGTTTCAATTGGCGTTTCAGTTGCTTAGACAATTGTCGACATTTTTCCTAAGGAGTTGGGAAGTTGAACCGTCATGTTTCTGTGTATAAAAGAAGATGAAATAGACTGTGTATAAAAGAATGAAACTGTAAGAATAGAGACGAAGAGGATGCGTAGGAGGAGATTAAGCATATGTGAAGGGTGAGATGAAATGCAGAGCATAATGATAGAGAGTTGAAGAAGATCATAATGAGAGCACGAGTTTATGTAGAGCATACCTGCTGAACAGACAGAGGAAGAGTAGAGCTGCAGAACAGTTTGCAAAAGACCAGATTTACAGAACAAAGAAAGATTGGTAAGACCTGATTTATCTGTAAAGTTGAATGTTTATTTATCCATTTATATTCTAGGGAGTTTGGGAGGTACTCGAGAGGACTGTTGTCCTCAGAGGTTCAATTGGGAGCTTGAACACAGGAAGTTGTAGCTTCCATCTGGTTGCAACCAGAGAAACCAGGGTGGTAGGGAGGTGCAAGGGAGAACTAATGTTCTCTGTTACGCAATTTGGAGCCTATGTAACTGGAATTTGGTGCTTCCATCCATTTGGTTCTGGAACATTCAGGAAGTTGGTGTTGTTATATTCAAGGAGTTGGCGCTTCCTTCTAGTGGGTGCTAGAGAAACCAGAGAGTTGGTGCTCTCAAACAAGTTGCAGCTTGTAAAACAGATGTAGCAGCCTCACATTGAGTTGGTGCTCAATTGTAAATTATGTACAGAAATGAAAAAGACTGCCTATCATTTTGAAGAAGAAGAGGTTTTCTCCCTTTATGGGTTTCCTCATGAAAATCTGTCTCTGTGTGTACTTTATGTGTGACTGATGGTATTTACTTTTACTGTCCATATGTTGTATATTGTTGATGATCACTTGAAGGAAGATTAATAATATTTAAAAGGTATAAAATTGTTTAAGCTCATAAACGACTGATTCACCCCCCCCCCTCAGTTTTTTTAGTATTTCCAACACCTTCTACTTTACCAAATATTCAAAATATGTCTTTCACTAGGTCTTCTTACCAACTCTCTGATCAATTATCTTTTCCATCTATGGATTTTCAACTACACANGTCTCTGTGTGTACTTTATGTGTGACTGATGGTATTTACTTTTACTGTCCATATGTTGTATATTGTTGATGATCACTTGAAGGAAGATTAATAATATTTAAAAGGTATAAAATTGTTTAAGCTCATAAACGACTGATTCACCCCCCCCCCCCTCAGTTTTTTTAGTATTTCCAACACCTTCTACTTTACCAAATATTCAAAATATGTCTTTCACTAGGTCTTCTTACCAACTCTCTGATCAATTATCTTTTCCATCTATGGATTTTCAACTACACACATCTCCTTTACCCATTCAATATCCTTCTATTGTTATACTTCTCTCACTTCATATGCTCTATATGGGTACTATTGGAAAACTTAGAGGGGGGGGGTGAATCAGTTGTTGCCATGCTTAAACAATTATGCTTATTTTAAAATCTTTGCAGATCACTTAATGACAATCACAATAATGCAGGGAGGTAAGAAATAGAACATTCGACATTAGTCACACATATGAAATATACAGAGATAGATATTTCTTGAGAAAACCCACAAAGGGTAAAAACCTCTTCTTCTTGGTATGATAAGTAATCTTTACATTTTGTACATTATCATACAGATGATATCCAACTCATTGTGAGGCTACAACCTCTATTTTTCAAGCTGCAACTTGCTGAGAGCACCAGCTCTTTGTTTACTCTAGTACCAACTAGAAGGAAGCACCAACTCCCTATGTTTCTCTAGCACCCACTAGAAGGAAGCACCAACTCCCTTGGTTTCTCTAGCACCCACTAGAAGGAAGCACCAACTCCCTAGTTTCTCTAGCACCCACTAGAAGGAAGCACCAACTCCTTGGTTTCTCTAGCACCCACTAGAAGGATGCAACAACTCCCTAAGTGTTCCAACACCAACTGGATGGAAGCACTGACTTCCAGTCACACATGCACCAAACTGTAAAATAGAGAACAATAGTTCTTCCTTGCACCACCTTTCTGCCCTAGTTTCTCTGGCTGCAACTAGATGGAAGCTACAACTCCCTGTGTTCAAGCACCCACTTGAACCTTTGAGGAAAAAAGTCCTCCCTAGCACCTCCCTACCACCCTAAAATATAAATTTTTCTATATATAAATTTATCACAGTGATACGATATTTATCAAAGGCTTACTATTCTCATCACTATGTTGCTACACTACTCTGCTCTACCTGCATCAGTGTCTTCCTGCACCCCTTCCTTACGCTTTATGTTCTTCTACCTTTTATGCTCTGTGCGACATGTCCCATCTATGCACCATTCCTCTTCTGTGCATTTAAACTGTTGCATTCTGCCTCCTACACACCTGAATCACTCTCAACTACCCCCAATATCTTCTCTTTTCTGCATTTTCATTCTCTGTTTGCATCTTCTACATCCGCTGTTCACAATGCTTCTACATGCTCTCCCCATGTTGAGTGCTCTGCTTGATCATCATTGCAACTCTTCAGCATATCTAGCAGTTAAAACCATGCGTCCATCATCACTGGGTGTTAGGTCGAGATTCCTTAGCCTCTCTAGCAGTGGAGACTCTTCATCTTCTATGTCACAATCAAGCTCATTCCCTCTATTGCAGTTCTAGGCTCCAACGGTCTTACATATGTCAATAGCCTCTATGAACAATCTTCATGCCAATAGAAGATGACTCAAGACTCTTCATCCTCTATGGCGATCACCCTAAATTATCTTCGAGTTCTCTGGCCAAAAAACATCAGTCGTTTCTAGTAGTTACACTATAAACCTCCAAGAAAATGCATCAACAACTGAATCACCAACTGTCCAAGAGTCGTGATTCATTTCTACTAACTGAATCGTAACTGATCGATTAACTGTGAAGAGAAACAGTAGCCCTTCGATCAGATTTCCAGGTATCCAACACCGTTGGATTACAAGCATAGGGTCTCGCTTTGATTTCGCCATTTCTCATTTCGACATTTCAGAATTTTGCATGTCGCAAATTCTTGTTGCGAGGCATATTGACTCTCGAAGTCACGATCTTTGAAATGGAATTTAGTTGTTAGTACCTTCCTCCAACTCTCAATGATGTGACCATAGCCTATGAACACTCGCTAATCATTTGAGAACTTTTCTCTTCAGATCATTGATCCATGATCCATGGTGATCAAACGGCTATCCTCCGCCCCAAAACTTCATATTTTCGGACTTTGGGGGAGAGTTGATGCTGAAACTCCCAAAACTAAATTTCTGGAATGATGTCACTCAATGACGTGTTGTGATCCATGTTTCTGCCACATGTCACTCAGAATTGTGATTTCCAAGTTCCTGAAATGTTGAATCATCTCGACACTTGTCATTACCTGATTGTGCCACATGTCCTTAGCTCACGTGGTTTGTTGACTTGGTTTGTTGATGTGCCTGTTCAGAATTTTTGGGTTCGCTACTTCAAATCTTAAAGTTCCTTTGATATTTGATTTCCTGGTCTATGAGGCTCTGAAATGGAGTCTTTGTTGATGTGCCTATTTCAAGATTTTGACCTTTCACATTTCGCAACTTTGTGACTTCTATGATGAAGAGTCTCGAATATTGACTCCTCCAACTTCCAGTATCTGAAAATCTGAATGGAGTCTTTGATGATGTGCCTATTTCAAGATTTCTGCGTTTCACATTTCACAACTTTGGGACTCCTGTGATGAAGAGTCTCGACTCTTGACTCCTCTAATTCCCGGTATCCGAAACTCCGAATGGAGTATTTGTTGATGTGCTTGTTTCGAGATTTTGGTCTTTCACATTTTGCAACTTTGGGAATCCTGTGATGAAGAGTATCGACTCTTGACTCCTCCGACTACCAGTATCTCAAACTCCGAAATGGAGTTTAATTCGTGGTTTCTCATTTCACGATTTTCTGTCGTGAGTTGCTTCCTTGACTCCTGGAGTTTACACTTCTGAATGGGATCTAACGATCTCTTGTTGAAATTGCCATTTCCATGCCATTATCCCTATTGATATTCCTTGCCTACCTATTTGCCATCAAATGAACAAGAACACTCTTTCACTCAGCATGCACCTCTGCACTATCTCTTTTGGTCTTCATGAGCTTTCTCTGTTGTGTCTCCCTAAAATACTTCTGGTGCCCACCTGACACATCATACATGTACTCAATCCATCATTGCTATTGTAATTTCCATCAATGATAAGCATACACTACCTATAAAACATGCCAACAATCTCCCCCTTTGGCATTGATGGCAACAAAGGCACCCGTACCTATTCTTTTCTCCCCTTTTGACATCAATGTCAAAGAAAACATGCTCCCCCTGTTCTATTGTAGTATTTTTTTAAGGTATCAAATATTCAATCAATACAAACTCCCCCTAAGAGGATGGACTCTCTTAGGTATGAGACAGGATGACACCCAACTTCTGTCAAGGATATCTAAATGGTGTCTTGGCTAGGGGTTTAGTAAAGATGTCTGCAATTTGTTCTTTGGTTGGAATTTAATGGACTTAAACAATCTAATTGGTGACTTTCTCTCTCAGAAAAATGGTATTTTATGGGAATATGCTTGGTGTTGGAGTGGAATACAGGATTGTTGGACACACTGATGGAACTAGTGTTATCACAATGAATTGGGATCGGTGCATCGTATTTTACCTCCAAATCTGCAAGTGTCTGAATCATCCATAATACCTGAGTGAAACAGGTAGCAACAACAATGTACTCTACCTATGTAGTTGATAAAGAAATGGAAACTTTCTTTTTACTCAACCATCCTACTAGAGAATCTCCTAAGAAGAACACACCTCCACTCATTCTTTTCCTTTCATCCATGCAATTAGCCCAATTAGCATCTGAGTAGACTGATAATTGAAAATTCTGATTCTTAGGATAACATAGGCCATAGTTCATTGTTTCTTTCAAGTATCTGAATATCCTTTTGATAGCTAGCAAATGACTATGTTTAGGTGCAAATTGATATCTTCCTACCATTCCAACAACATGCATTATGTCTGGGTGAGATGCTGTGATGTACACAAGGCTGCCTATAATTGACCTATATGAACTTTGATCAACATCAGGTGAGTCATCATCCTTTCTTAATTTTCATCCATTAACCATAGGTGTGCCCACGGGTTTAGAATCTTCCATTTGAAACCTTTTCAACATTTCTCTTAGATATTTTTCTTGAGAAATGAACATCCCTTTAGACCTCTGAGTAATTTGCAGACCAAGAAAAAATAACAGTTCACCTATCATAGACATTTCAAACTCAGACTCCATGGAAAAAGCAAACCATTGTACCAATGAATCCTTATTACATCCGAAGATGATGTCATCTACATAGACCAACATGATGAGAAAATCATTATCCTCTATTTTGATATATATATACTGTTGTCAATTGTTCCTCTCTTGAACCCTTTGTCTTTGAGATATGTATCCAGTCTATGATACCAGACACAAGGGGATTGTTTTAACCCATATAAATATTTCTTCAGCTTGCATACTAAGTCAGGGTTATCATATGGTTCGAAACCCTCTGGTTGTTTCATATAGACTTCTTCATTTAAATCTACATTTAGAAAAGCTGACTTGACATCCATTTGATAGACTTTAAACCTTTTATGACAAGCATAGGCAAGATATATTCTGATAGCTTCTAATCTTGTTGCAGGCGCAAATGTTTCATTAAAATCCAGTCCTTCTATTTGAATATAGCCTTTACAGACCAATCTTTCTTTGTTCCTGACAACTTGTCCCTGCTCATTCAACTTATTCTTAAAGATCCATTTGGAAACAATGATATTTTTACCTTCAGGTCTATGAACCATCTCCCACGTATTGTTTTTCTTAATCTGATCAAGTTCATCATTCATTGATTTAACCCAATGGTCATGTTTGCTAGCTTCATTCAAAACTCTTGGGTTCCAGCATGGATATGAAATATATATGTGATTGTTCAGTGTTTTTTATTATATTTCTCTTGGTTTGTACACCTTCGTCTTTTTCACCAATTATTTGACTTGCAGGATGATTATTTTGAGTGATTCTGGATTAGGAATTTGAAGTTCTCTATTGATTTGAGTCTATCGGAGTATCTATGTCTTCATCTGATTCAGAGTCTTCATTTTCTAATTCTTGGACCTGTTCATCTTCAACTTTAGCTGTGTTCTCTGTAGAAAACTCATTATTGTACACCTCTCTTGCTAGGATTCCTTCATCAACTTTTATGTCAATACAATCAACCATTTTGTGCAGCCTCTTATTATAGCATATGTATCCTTTACTGTTTGTAGCATACCCTAAGAAGATACCTTCATCATCCATATTGTCATATTTTTCAAGCTTCTCATCATTATTCTTTATGTAACATTTACTCCCAAAGACTTTGAATTTTTTGATTGAAGTAGGTCTCCCATACCACAGTTCATAAGGTGTCTTGTCACTTTGTGTTTTGAGGTGGGCTTTGTTAATAACATGGATTGTTGTGTGTATTGCTTCTACCAAGTAGTTTTGACCAATGTTCTTCTCATTCATCATTGACCTCACCATTTGCTGCACTGTTCTGTTTTGCCTCTCAACTACTCCATTTTGGTGTGGATTTCTTGGGATTGCCTATTCTCCCTTGATCCCATGCTTATCACATAATTCCTTGAAATCACTTGACATAAATTCTCCTCCTCTGTCTGATTTTAATGCCTTTAACCTCTTTCCTGTTTGATTCTCAGTTAAAGCCTTAAATATTTCAAACTTCTCAAATGCTTCATCTTTTTCCTTGAGAAAGGCAACCCCAGTAATTCTGGAGTAATCGTCAATAATCAACATGAAGTAGTTTTCTATCCCTGTGCCTTCCTGTCTTGATGGTCCAAATAAATCCATGTGAACTAGTTGGAGTGGTTTCTCTGTTGAAGTAGAGCTCTTGGACTTAAACTGTGTCCTGTTTAGCTTTCCTACTTGGTATGGTTTACACATAGAATCTTGGGGCTTTGATATTCTTGGAAGATCCTTTACTGCCTCAAGATTTTTGAGCTTGATTAAGTGGTCAAAGTTTATATGTCCAAGTCTCCTATGCCATAACCAGCTTTCATCATGTTTTCTTAGATGACACTCTTCTCTATATTCTTTCAGCACAGATACATTATTTTCTGTCCTTATGCCTTTGGCCACCACTTGTCCTGAGTTTACAGACTTTATCTTGCAGCAGGGATGATTTTAAGGATAGAATTTTATATTAAAATATAGAAACATGGGCTAATCTTACTTGTCCTTAATATCCAAAATATAAAATGTTTGGCGATATTTTTGTAAAGATATTCAAATTTATAAGTATTTTGTATAGTTTATACAAAATTTAGGCAATTTTAAAGGTAAAATAATTTTATTCTATGGAATTTGGGTGAATCATTTTTAGAAAAATGGAAATTAGCTGTTTTTGGGAAAATCATGGAAAATTAGCCCATTTGTGAAATTTAGCCCTTAAAATCATCTATCTCTTGCAGTCCTTGGACATGAACACCACTTCACATCCTCTGTCACACATTTGACTTACACTGAGAAGATTATGTTTTAGCCCATCTACATGCAGAACATCTTGGGATTTTCCTTTTCCATTACTTAAACTCACCATCCCTTTACCCTTTATTTTACCTGGAGCATCATTTCCTAAGGTTATGTTTTTTGATTTTCTTTCACTTAGAGATAGAAAATTACCTTTGTCTCCCATCATATGTTTGGAGTATCCATTGTCTATATACCAAGGGTTCATGTGTCCTTGAGATGACAAAACTAATCCACACTTGTCACATTCTTTGTTCTTCCAAACTTTGACATTTTCAGCAAGGGAATTCAAATCTGGTTCATAGTTCCTTAAGTGACAGTCAACATATTTATGTCCATAGTTATGACAGATGTAACATTTTGGTTCGTCAAATAAAGGATCATAATGATTGTTATGCTTAATCTGTGTCCTTTTTCCATCCATCAAGTGATTTGCAGCCTGTGGTGGTTTGTTACTTGGTTGTCTCATTCTTTGTTGTGGCAGATATCTATACCTTGAATGCCTTGATTTCTCATAATTTAATTTTAAAGAACAGTTTACAGCTTTATGACCAAAGTTAGAACAAAAGAAACAATATCCATATAAAAAACGTTGGTACCTGGAAAATGGTTGTCTTCTTTGAGAAGGTCGATTTCTTCTATGTTGATGATTTCTTTGAACAAAGAGTACATTATTTCTCCGATCCATAGTCTCAGTTCTAGTACCTCTTTCATTACTCCTCCTGGGAAGATGATTATCTTCTTTTGCTTCTGTAGGTCTTTTGTTGTCATAGATGGTAGATTTGAAAAACTTGATGGGTTCTTTGTTGCCTGGTTGATCACTACTTGATCCCTCTTCATAACCCATACCTTTTTTTAGCTTTGGGTTTCTTTGCTAATTTAGAATGGTGGCCAATTATTCTGATGCTTTTATACTTGACAGATTATGATGATATAAGGCTTGAAACTTCTCCAACTCTTTCATGGTTTTCAATATTTATTTTTCTAGAGCTTCACATCTTGCCTTCTTTTCTGATAACTATTGTTTCAGAATGTCTTCGATTTTCTTTGCCTCTTCTAATTCCACTTTTAGTAGGGCAAAGTCTTCATCAAGATGTTTACTGTCTTTCTTGAACTGTATCAACAATTGTTTTTTCTTTCTATTCTTAATTCTAAGTCTGTCATTTTCTTCCAAAGCACTGATTTATTCACCTTCCATATCCACCACAACTTCTTCATCATCCATTTCACCTCCTTTGTGTTCATCATCAAAATATCCCATATCCATAAGCATAAAATCATTTATTTTATCTTCAATAGATCAGGCATTATCTTCATCATCTGAAGGATCATCATCATTGTTTACACAACGTCTTTTCTTCTTAAAATTATTCTCTTTAAAAGAAAAATTGTGTTTGTGCTTCTCCTCATCATCACATATCGGATCCCTTCTTTTGTGAGAACATTTATTTGCAAAATGACCTATCTTACCACAGTTAAAATATTTGAAAGAAATATTACCTTTGTATTTGCCTAATCCCTTCTTTAGTCTCTTCACAAATTTTTCTTCAATTTCATCAGGCTCAGAATCCTCATTCTAGTCTGCCTTAAATGATGCTTCTCTAGAGGTGGGTTTATCTTTAACTATTCTCATTTCATATGCAGTCAATGTTCCTAGAAGTTGATCAAACTCCAAGGTTTTTAGATCATTAAGTTCTTCTATAGCAGAGACCTTCGAGTTGAACCTATCTGGTAGAGATCTCAAAATTTTTTGAACTAAAGAAGGTTCTTCAATGTTTTCACCAAGTGCTTTCATTGCATTTACTAGTTCTTCAACTCTCAGAAAGTATCTTCCAACAATTTCATCTTCTTTCATCTTCAACTGTTCAAACTGTACTCTGTAGGTTTGAAGCTTCGCATCCTTTACCTTCTCATTACCTTCAGAACTGCTAATGAGTTTGTCCCACATTTCTTTGGCATTTCCTAGGTGCATAAATTTTATGAATTCTTCTTCTGCAAGCCCCCTCAAGATAGTATTCATAGCCTTAGCGTTGAAGCTAAATTCTATCTTGTCATACTTATTAGCTAGTACAACTGGCTTTACATAACTAGTATCTACCACACCCGAGACATCAACACCTAAAGCCATTATGTAGGTTCTCATTCTAACTTTCCAGAAGGCAAAGCTTGTTCCATTGAATAGAGGGGCCTTATTGGTTGAATTTCCTTCATGGCTTGAGATGTTTAAGATCTAGGATCCACCCTTAGATAAAAGGGGCCAACTCTAATACCAATTGTTGGACAACTAAGAGGAGGGGTGAATCGGTTTTTACTGTGCTTAAACAATTATTCTTATTTTAAACTCTTTGTAGAGAACTTAATGACAATCACAATAATGCAGGGAGGTAAGCAATAGAACATTTGACATCAGTCACACATATGAAATATACAGAGACAGATATTTCCTNGGGGTGAATCGGTTTTTACTGTGCTTAAACAATTATTCTTATTTTAAACTCTTTGTAGAGAACTTAATGACAATCACAATAATGCAGGGAGGTAAGCAATAGAACATTTGACATCAGTCACACATATGAAATATACAGAGACAGATATTTCTTGAGCAAACCCATAAAGGGTAAAAACCTCTTCTTCTTGGTATGATAAGTAATCTTTACATTCTGTACATTATCATACCGATGAGCTCCAACTCATTGTGAGGCTAAAACCTCTATTTTGCAAGATGCAACTTGCTGAGAGCACCAACTCTTTGTTTTCTGTAGCACCAACTAGAAGGAAGCACCAACTCCTTGTGTTTCTCTAGCACCCACTAGAAGGAAGCACCAACTCCCTTGGTTTCTCTAGCACCCACTAGAAGGAAGCACCAACTCCCTGGTTTCTCTAGCACCCACTAGAAGGAAAAAAAAACTCCCTAAGTGTTCCAACACCAACTGGATGGAAGCACCAACTTCCAGTCACACAGGCACCAACCTATAAAACAACGAACAAGAATTCTCCCTTGCACCACCCTTCCACCCTGGTTTCTCTGGCTACAATCAGATGGAAGCTACAACTCCTTGTGTTAAAGCACCCACCTGAACCTCTGAAAACAAGAATCCTCCCTAGCACCTCCCTACCACCTTGAAATATAAATTTTGCTATATATAAATTTATCACAATGATACAATATTTATCAATGGATTACCGGTCTCATCACTATTCTTCTACACTACTCTACTCTACCTGCATCAGTGTCTTCCTGCACCCCTTCCTTATGATTTATGTTCTTCTTCCTTTTATGCTCTGTGCACCATGTCCCATCTATGCACCATTCCTCTTCTATGCATTTCAAATGCTGCACTCTACCTCCTTCTACACACCTGAATCACTCTCAACCGCCTCCAATATCTTCTATGTTCTATGCTTTTATTCTTTGTGTGTATCTTCTACATCCTCTATTCACAATGATTTTGCTTGCTCTCCCCATGTCGAGTGCTCTGCCTAATCATCATTTCAACTCTCTAGCATCTCTGGAAGTTAAACCCATGTTTCCATCATCACTGGGTGTTATGCCAACATTCCTTAGCCTCTTTATCAGTCGAGACTCTTTGTCTTCTCTGTCACAGTCGAGATCATTCCCTCTATTACAGTTCCAAGCTCCAACGATCTTACATCTGTCAATAGCCTCTATGAACAATCTTCATGCCACTGGAATATGCCTCAAGACTCTTCATCTTCTCTGGTGATCACTCTGAAGTCTCTTCGAGTCCTTTGGCTAAAAAACATCAGTCATTTCTAGAAGTTACACCATAAGCCTCCAAGAAAACTCATCATCAATTGAATTTCCAACCATCCAAGAGTCATGATTCAGTTATGAAAATTGAATCGTAACTGATCAATTAACTGTGAAGAGAAACAACAACCCT
The DNA here is from genome assembly GCA_032191745.1 of Picea mariana. Classification (NCBI taxonomy): domain Eukaryota; kingdom Viridiplantae; phylum Streptophyta; class Pinopsida; order Pinales; family Pinaceae; genus Picea; species Picea mariana. Next base: position 97,685 of record JASDQU010100977.1, read on the forward strand.
TCGATCATATTTCTAGGTATCCAACACCATTGGATTACAAGCACAGGGTCTCTCTTTGATTTCTACATTTCACATTTCGACATTTCAGAATTTTGCATGTCACGAATTCCTGTTGCAAGGCATCTCAATTATCCAAGTTGCAATATCTGAAATGGAGATTATTTGTTGGTGCCTTCCTCCAACTCTCGACGATGTGACCACAACCTATGACCACTCGCTAATCATTTGAGTGCTTTTCTCTTCAGATCATCGGTCCATAATCCATGGTGA
>JASDQU010100977.1:151231-166403 GCA_032191745.1 Picea mariana
TAGTTTGGAGGTAAATATGAAAAATTATCATGATAGTCAATGTTATCTTAAACCTTAAATTAAGTTAAAATCTTTAAATCTAGAGGTTTTAGGACTTATGGATGTTTCTATGTAGAAGGGCCAATATGAGAGAAATTTATGTTAAGGTCTCATATAGGTAAAGGAAACTAGACTTCAGAAAGAGCCTTATAAAGATATTGTGTGACAATATGTTGGAACCTACATAAATCCTGAGGGATCCTTTGTAAGGTTGGGGTATGAACTTGACTTAATGCATAGGTGAAAGAATATCAACCAACTACAATTGTTGATCCCAATTATTAATCGCTTTTGTTTTGCTATATTCAACTAGTGAGAGGGGGCAAGTTAAAGTATGTTCAAGTTGGTTGGGAGACATCGAGACAAAGGGAAATTCTCACTCTTTACTAGGTAGTAGGGAAAACATCACAAGTATATTAATAAATAACTTTCTAGGTGGAGTATAAGAGGTATCAAACTAATGAGAGCCAACAAGACATTGAGAGGTCAAAAAGGAGGTGAGAAATTGACAAGCTACCCTAAGGCAATTGTGCACCAATTCAAACTCTAAAGGGGTGCTCTTAGGAGGTCATGTGAAAGTTTTGTGTGAGAACAATTGAAGAAGAACCCATGTAAGGTTTTGTAAGAGGGTGACTCTTACTGAATAAGGCTAAGGTTAAGATCAATACCCTAGTTGTGCACCGCCATTTAGTTTATGACAATATCACCTAGACTACACAACTTGGTTATGTTAATCCAAGGAAATCAAGCAGGTCACAATAGAACAAAATGATAGATGTAAGTTTATTGTGAACATAAATGAAATTAGGAAAAATAATATATCGGGGATCCATCAACATGTGGCTAAACTAAAATTGGGAAAATGTCTAAGGTTCAAGGTGTAAGGATTGGTACTAATTAATGTTAGATGAAATGGTGAACGGATGAAGGTCAACAAGAGAATCCTGGACAATGAGGAGAAAAAGGAAAGGAGCGATCAATGAGGAGGATATTGATGAAGAAGGTGGATGAAAAAGGGTTTGATAATGTTAACCCATCAATGCTAGTCATGATGGTTGAATATATCATGATGTAATATTCCACTGATGAAGCCAAAACCCTATTAATGTGAGTTACTATTGATGATGAAGACCTTAAATATTGTCAACATCAAAGACATCCAATCTAATGACAATGTCTCCAAGACCCATCATGTTAGTGATAGCCACTCAAGCATGTTGGCATTAGTCATGAGGATTTCTATGAGTTGAAATGCCATAATGATCTTCAGATATTTTCAAGAGGTGTGTTTATTTTAGACTAGTGCTAGAATTTATTAGGCATGGAGTCATAATGTACCACACCTAACCACATAACTCGTTATTTAATATGAAGGTGAAACTACTACTAAAAAGTTGATGATGGCATGCATTTAACATTTCAATGTGATAACCACAAAATCTATTCTATATTATTATAAATGTTAATTGGAAAATGAAGAAGGTATTATTTGGTCGATTGTGTGTAGGTGTAAGGCGATTTGGTGCTAGAATTTTGTGAACCAAATTGCTCATGGAGATCAAGCCTAGATGCTAGTTACAATGTATTCTTCTCTCTCATTTTCATGGCATTTCAAGCATTAAGCATTAACCCTAGCAAAAGATAGACTACATATCTATTGTAAGTTTTGTCAGTGAGACTCGAACCTTACCCTCTCACCAAGGATAATAACCTATCATAGCAAAAATCCCTAAAATGGAATTTGAGACTCCACTTGGGAGAATTATTTTACAATTCGCACCCAAAAAACTACCCACGCCCAAGGAGATAACTTGCGGAGGGAACAGGGAGAGAGTTCACTAGGTCACTGGGAGAGAGAGAGACTGAGGGCATCGGCTAGTAGAGGGAGCTCGTGAAGGGCACCGGCCAGGAGAGGGAGAGACTGAGGGAGCTCGCGGAGGGCATTGGCTAGGAGAGGGAGAGACTGAGGGCAGCGGCCAGTAGACGGAGCTTGCGGAGGGCATCGGCCAGGAGAGGGAGAGACTGAGGGCACCGGCCAAGAGAGGGAGTTCACGAAGAGAATGGTAAGTGACATATTCCCTGTATATTTCTTTAATGACCAGCCTATTACATTTAGAGATCCTATGAAATCCACAAACGAGACATCAAGCTCTTACCCATCAAACAATTTATCAATTCTCAAAGAGTCAAATCTTCTACAATATTTAGAGTGCAATCTACTGTCAGCGTTGATGCCAAGAAGTAAATCCATCTCAAGCATTTCATCTACAAGTTTACTTGCTTCTTCCAACCTACCTTTACTGCAAAGCCCATAAATAAGGTTGGTGTAGCAAAAGAGAGTTGCCACAATTCCTCTCCTTTCCATTTCATGAAACAGTGTCAGAGATGCCTCCACATTGCATATTTTGCAGTGCCCTTTAATCAATGACTCAAACATAAAACCATCTAGCAGAATACACCATTTCTCCATTTCAAAAAGAAGAGTGGAGGCCTCCTCAATTTTAGCTTTCTTGCAGTATCCAGAAATCAGTAGATTGTAAATATTAATATGGATGGTATCTTTATATGGATGGTAGCTTTATATGAAATTGAATCTGAATAGGATGTGTGAACTCTGCAAGTGACACTAGTTGATTATCTCCCTGAAATAAACTTCCATTTCCTGAAACTTCCATGGAACCATTTCGTCTTATATGCCAAAGATAACCAATGAACTTGCAATCAAGGAAAAGATGTCTAAACTGATGTTATTAAACCACAAGGACATCAAGGTTGAGTTGATCCAACGAGTTATTTAACCAATGAGAAGAGGGAAAATTTGAAATAGCTATGCAATGAAAGAAAGCATATACCATAGACCATTCACATGTGCTAATATCCAATAATTATATCCATAGGTCAATGCTGTAATAAAAGATGTCAAACTGTGTAACGAGACAACAAGTAAAGCATGTGCCAATAGTGATTAAGTAAAGAATACTGTCTTGTGATGAGAATATCTGGCACTTACCATTCACGTCAAGGGAGAGAGCCTAAAGGAGCCTTTAGACTAGACATATACAGCCAAAAATATGCCTCTACCTCTGCTAAGATCAAATAATGTGAAGGCTGTCACCAATGTAATGAACCCACACCTCTGTACTGTTGAAGTTAATTCACTGATTTAGGCTTGAAAATACTTGAAACACAATGAGCCTCAACACCTATACCAATGACATACTGGGAAATGATTTACCGACTGCTATCACATGTTCATCCTTTGCTAGTATAGAAGTCATAATCAGATGTGCAGCATCAGACTAGTCAATAGATGTATCATGGCATTTTTAAGTACAGACAGAGCAACATATGACACCCCTCTGTCTTGTGTAACCAATTGATCTGAACATGAGACCAAAATATGTTATGTAAAATTATATCCAAGATTCCAAACTGACTAGCAAAAGGTCATAAGCTTGGGTCCCGACTGCTATTGAATTGCCTAAAAAAATCCCCCTTCCTTACTTCTTGTTCTCTAAATTTTGCAAGAGAAATAGAATTAATAGTAAGTGCATCAACCTAGTCTTCTGCCAGTTATAGATAACCTTTGAAAATTTTACCTTATGTTGGACAAACAGACCTTGAAAAGGAAAACCCCATACATAGAGCTGGGCCCCATATTTTTCTTACTACATATGGAACACCACCCTCACATTTCCAAACTCTTGATTGCAAAAAGAAATTTGTCACAACATGCTGAAATTGACTTCAAAAGTGACTCAAAATGAACATACATTTTGAGCGATAACATGTCATAACGCCATCAATATCATGGTGAAGTATGACAATCCACAATCATCAACATGACCAACCAATATGCATTGTCTCCTAGCAAAAATAGAAGGTCCATCAGCATCCCAACATGTCACCCCTGCCATGTGATGAAAATCACAAATTTATCTCTCATGCAACATGAAGGGTAACAAGCTCAAAACCCTCACAAATAAAATAATTATATCCAAGATCTAGATCCATGATCTCTCCTAGGACAATTGAAACTCCTAAATATCCTTAACAAACTAATGGCCATTGCCCACCATTAGAATGTCTCCTTGACCACGATGGGCTGCAACAACATTTAATCTCATGAAAATAATTGTCCAACACATTATAAGACATCACACTACTTCGTATATTCTATATCATCTGAAGAAAAAGTTGGCCACTATAGCCTTATGCACATTACCTTCCATGCAATATCCTTCCTAACATAATTCCCACCATTCTAGCCATCATGGGATTCCCACAATAATACCTATTGTTCATTATCCAACACACATCTAAACATAATCTTTTCCATGGATATATTATATAAACGTCCTACAATCAACTAATACTTTGTTATGCATACCACTAAATCCCTTTACTTCCATTGGTCATCATATTCTGGGACTTATATGGAACTAATTAATTCGATGAACTCTACAAAGAATTCATGCACCACTTCGATGCCAAATATATCATCGTTGGGTCAGAGCAATCTGTGATCAGTCTCGTTGTTGAGATCAATCAGTTGCGTTGCAAAAGTGTGAGAATGAAACTCGAATGTAACTTTATTGAATATCCTCTTTAATATTGTTGCAATCAATTACTTATTCTGCAGTTGTTAAGAGAATAATTCTCTAGGTTGGAGCGATATGGAAATGACAATAGCATATGCACGATTGGTAATATTGATTGCCATGCTTATGGTGGTCACGATGGTCAGTGAAAGTTCGGCTTCTAAGCCACTGCAATTGAAATTCATATTTCAGGGAGACGAAATGGAAAACAATAATAATAATAAGATGAAGAATGGGTGGTTTGAATCCTTTGGGGCCTTGTATCTCCGTCAGGCCCCTCTAATTGTAAAACATTTAGGTCTCCCAGCGGGGAGTTTCTTGTCCAGTTAACTAGATTAATGCAATCGGGATTAATGCTTTGGGATTAATGCGTTGGGATTAATGCGTTAATGGATCGGTCGATTGGAATTACAACAGTTGTTGATACTTCATATCTGACTGTTAAAAGTAGAAATTCTGAGACATAGAATTGCAAACACGGAATGTAAACCATACATATATACAAAAGAGAAGGACCGAGGAAAGATTTAGAACATACAAGATTGCCCGAATCATGAAAAGAAAAAGGTTTCAGATACCATGCAAGACCATGCAACTGATCATCTAATTTGGTCTGAAAGCAGTAATTTTTTTATATTTATGTTTTTACTGTGATTGTCCAATTGTTTTTTCTAACTATTTGTTATGCGAGCTTAATAAATGTTTTTTTTTTTTAATATTAAGTTTGTGTAACAATGATATTATTATAGTGTTTCTTAAGGCCATACCCATGTGTGAATTAATATTGTTTCAAGATATTTGTGTTTCAGATTGTATCCACTTCATATTCCACTTTGACCAGCGTTAATTTTAATCCTACAACACCCTCACCCAATCCTACAACGATATAATACATTGGAGCTCTAAACCCTAATAAAAATTATGTAAACGCAAGCATTCAAGAAGTTATTGTACATGTTTATGTTAATAAGTGTAAATTTCAGGTAAACTATATATCATACTATTTCATTTTTAAATTTTAATTAAAATTTATACTAAAATTAAAATTTGTTTGTAACTTTAATATATTAATTAAAGTTTATTTGTAAATTTTAATGAAAATTTTTACTAAAATTAATTTATAACTTTAATATATTAATTAAAGTTTATTTGTAAATGAAATAGGCCAAGAGAGAATTATTTGCAAATGAAATCCTTTGCCACCCAAATTTGAAAACCCCGACTAAACAAAACCCCACCCACGAACAGTACTGCGCCCAAATTTCAGAACCCACACTAAAAAAACTCAGCCGACCCCAATCGACAGAAAGATGGGACAGAGGAGATCACCCCACAGAAGAAATAAGGAGCTCGCATCTCTTGACCATCTCGACACTCTGTAAATAGGGCCACTTCAGCGAGGCTTTAGGGGTTCTAGGTATCACAGGTAAACATTTAGACTGCTCTATGTATGCTTGTCTTCTGCAGGGATCTATTCAAAGAAATTCCCTACCAGAAGGTAAGGTGATCCATGCCCACATCAAGCAGAGTGGATTTACGGGAGACGTTGGGTTTTATGAGGACTGTATACGAATGAAACCAATGACTAGAATGAAATTTCCACAGGAAAACACTACTTCATTTTGTTTGACAAAAATACACAAATCTTTGAATGGTGCATTCATTGAAGTGTCCTCTGTCTCAATCTGTTCTGAAGCCTGGAAACTGTTTCAGTCTTGGTGACCGGAAGAGGTCGTGCACCACAAATGGGCTTTATAAGACAAGACTTTAAGACTGTATTCTGTATATTTCATAGATTGTTTTTTAGCATTTTCTACTCTCTTTACTACAAAGTGGATTAGACCTGAGTTGCACAGTATAGGTACACCAATTTGGTAATGGTACGATGGCCTGATGAGCCAATCTTATTTCCAACTCATGGTCCAATCTGCCTATATATATATATGCATTTATATTTATATGATAAATTCAATCTTCTTTTCAGTTCACGGTCCAATCTGCCTATATAAATATGCATTTATATTTTTATGATAAATTCTCTTCTAGGCGTAATAGTGTCCTCTGTCTCAATCTGTTCCAGAGCCTGGAAACTGTTTCAGTCTTGGTGACCTGAAGAGGTCGTGCACCACAAATGGCTTTATAAGACAAGCCGAGCCTGGAAACTATTTCAGTCTTGGTGACCAGAAGAGGTCATGCACCACAAATGGACTTTATAAGACAAGCCTTTAAGATTGTATTCTGTATATTTCATAGATTGTTTTTTAGCATTTTCTACTCTCTTTACTACAAAGTGGATTAGACTTGAGTTACACAGTATAGATACACCAATTTGGTACTGGTACGATGGCCTGGTGAGCCAATCTTCTTTCCAGTTCACGGTCCAATCTGCCTATATAATGCATTTATATTTATATGATAAATTCAATCTTATTTCTAGTTCACGGTCCAATCTGCCTATATAAATATGCATTTGTATTTATATGATAAATTCTCTTTTAGGCGTAATAGTGTCCTCTGTCTCTTTCTATCAGGTGGGTTTGTTTCCAAGGTAGGTTGTAGGGCTCTTTCCCCTTTTACCGCTGAATGGCTGGTTGACATGGATTTCATTCATCTGTGGAATATTAGTATTAGGTATATTAGGTGGAATATTAGTATTAGGTATATATTAGGTATATATCGGCTTTCATTCATCGGTGGATTTCTCTTCCAACATCCACATCCCCAAATTGTGTCAGAAGCTATGAAGCATAGTGTTTGGAAGTCATCGGACTTGACACAATCTGAATATGTGACCGGTAACTTGCAAGAGCCTCCTAGTGAAGGCACGATTAAAACTGCTTTCTCAAAAGAAGTGGTAATGTATTTCTTGAGATCGAGAAAGATTATTTTTAGAATTATATGGCTACCAGAGAAATAAACCTAAAATGGAAAATTTAACATGTCAAGATTGGGCACAAGGATATTTAGAATTAGATGGCTACCAGAGAAATGAACCTGAAATGGAAGATTTAACATGTCAGGCTGGGGCACAGAGGATATTATAGTCATACTAAATGATTCATGCAAGAAACACTGTTTGAATGATATCAATCTCTGGAAAAGTTTCTTTGGTGAAGAGCAAACAATATGTGTGTGTTAAGTTTAAATCCATTTTCTCTAAATGAATATATACACATGCAGCAGTAGGACCCTGACTTTCGATTTTCATCTAGCTATCATCCAAGACACAAGAATTACTAGAACTGAAATGAAAGATATCAATTGATACAGAGATCTTAGTAAGCACACCATAAATGGTTCTTCATAAACATTTTGATTCTTGCAATAAGGGCCACCATTAGGCCAAGCACCACATCCAACTCTGCTATAAGCATGCATATTTCTATAGAAATGTTTTCTTTGCATGAAATATGTAAGTCACACAGTCACGTAAATGAAAATTGCAGGTGTTTCCCTGGTAGAGTACTGCAAATAAATAATAACATCACAATGTCAAACACCAATATATTATGTTCACAGGCAGTAAGAAATTTCATCCATCTGTAAAGTTTTCCATTTTGATAACCACTGGAGGATAAGAAACCTTTGCTTCTCTGCTTAGGTGTAGGTTTATCTTTTAAACTTAATGATCTTTGCATGGATCATGCTAATTCAAATTGTCTTATGTCAACTAGAAAAAATATCTCACGGTCTATGGGTCCAGAATGTATCGACATTAATTTTTCACAACAATGTTAAACTAATGATACAATTAATTTTCTTTTCCAACATTTGCAGATTGTTTTTTTTCAGTATCGTTCTGAAGCTAATTCTAATTGAAATAATATTGTTTGGGAAAGGGGATGAGTAGACATACATCCTATATTTCTACTATTCATAATTTCATGTCTTCTAGTATGTCTGGGACCTATCACTAGGGAAGATCTCTCTATTTCCTTTTTTTGTTTATCAACTGTGATATATTCAAAATATTGTCTTTATGTATGACTGATGGAATCCATGCATTTTTGGGTGTCCTGATGTATCCAAAATCAGAGGAAAGATTCTTTATGCTACAACTAAGGACAGGCTAAAACGGGAACTTGATGGTTTTCATTATGAGGTTCAGGCCACTGATCCTCCTGAGATAGATATTGAAGTGATTAGAGACCATGCAAATTAGATTGGGAGTATTTATTTATGCTTGGCCAGTTCTAGTTTTCGTGACTTTTCTTTAAGTTGAAGTAAATCCCATGTCCATTGTTCTGTTGGGAAAATGTTCATGGCAAAGAGGGTGATCAAGTACCTGATAATATTCCTCTTGGGAGACAATCTTGGTTGTCATCCTGATTCCCATCTAATAATAATAGTCTCTGTTCTCTTCAATGACTAAAGCCCCCATTACTTATTCAAAGGTATGAGACATTGCAGAGTTCTGTCATTAACTTATCAGATAATCAAGAATGGAATATTTAATACTAGAAAATTAAACATGTTATTATGTTTCTCGGTAAGTTAAGTAGATTGAGTTAACTATGTTGTCATAAGCAACATAATTGTGATATCTTTAATTATGTTGTGTTATTATTTATATGTATAGATAGGAAGATGACTTAAATTTACATTTTAATTCATTGGATATTAGGATTCAAGTTTTGACATTTCAAGGATTTTTTATGGTTTACAGGTTCTAAGTTACAGGGGAGCAATTAGCAGCTTAAGAGAACAAGCGGATTGTGCACCTTCAGTTCCCTCAATAAGAGTGGATTTAAAGATTTGTCATATGAAGGAGAATCTCAGAATTTTCCCATCATTGCCTATCAAAGTGAGTTCATTTTGAAGCAACTCAATCGATAATATAGATTTGGGAACTATTTCTTGACGAACTCAAGTTTGTGAATCTTTCATAACCTATGGCCTACTTTTACTACAAAATCAACATCTACGATATACCATAGGCCTTTGGGATACTAAGATACTTAACCATTCAAATATAGATTGTGGCAGACACTTGGTCGATTTAGCTGAGTCTCATGCCTTGGTTACCTGTCTCCTCTTTCCAAATGTCTAGGGGTGCTACCTGATCACTGACATGTGGGGTGGCTCAACCTACCAAAAATATTGTTATAAACACATGGCTAGTTGGTAAAGAACTATGAAGTGGCAATTCAGAGGTATAAGAATGCTAGAACTCCTAATTAAGGGTATGTTTGGGACCTAGGTTAGTCTACAAAAAAGAGGGATTTAATTTTTAAAAAAATGATACAGAATGCTGGAAGGGCTGTAATTTGTGCAAAAAAAATGAATAGAACAAAAAAGTAATTATGATTTTGTGATGTGGATGCTACTTGGGAAACATGGTAATGCCCAACTTACTTAGATGCTTTATTATCTGCAAGATTTTGTAGCTACTGGAAATAGATGTGATATACACTTGCAACAATAAGATTCTATTTACTGCATATTATGAAGTAATTGCATTTTAACTTTTAGTGCATACTGAGAGTTATTCGTATGTGTCTTCTTGGATTATAAAATCTCTATATTACATATTTAGTTTAAGACTGAGGCTCCAATTAAAATTCAATTTGATCGATCTATCTTCTAAGGGCTGTTATCCCTATTGGGGTATATTTGGGTTCCCTTATTAACTTTCCATTAATGGGATTTGTGAAGGTAATTAATATTTAACTTTCTATCATATTTTGTTTGGAGAAAACAAGTGCCAATAACAAATTTAGGACTCAGAAATTTTATAGTTTTTGTGAGTTAGATGAGTTTATGCATGATTTGATGAAGAAAGTAAATCGATGCTTAGCTAGAAGAATTAGAAATATGGGTAAAAAAAGCGTATTAACTGCTATCATAGTTTCATTAGGTTATATAACTGAGACTGGTCAGGCTTTAAGTAGTATCCTGCAATCATAAGGTGTATAGCATCCTTTATTTTTGTATTTCCTGGAGGCCTCTGGATTAATTTGAATGTGATGCAAATCTTGACTCATAGGGATGAGGTTGTTTGTCACTAGTATTGGATTTGGTTAGATTAAGGAATGTTATTTTTTGTTGAAATATTTGGTTGTTAAAGATATCTCAGGAGTCATGGGGAATAAATGGTCTTCTGTGCTAAATATGTACGGGTATGGTCCTTTCTCCATTATCCGCTCAACCTGGTTGTTACACAGTTTGTATAATACCTCCCTGTTAGCTACATTTGCATACTGTTTGGCTGCCTTAATATAATCTTTGAACTGGTAAAATTCATTGTTCTGCTCATACTCCTATTGTATGTTACAACCTTAGATCTGTCAAGGATGAGGTTAGCAACCATTCTCTTATTGACATTATGCAGAGCCTCATATTAGATAGATGTTTGTTGCTTTTATATGAACACTCTGTTTTCAGCATCATAGAGGTTGTACTAAAGGTATTGTTTGAAGGATGGGGTGATATTTCACCTTAAGGGTGTTTTAACCTTCAAGTTCAATCCTCGTGCAGAAAGGGACATCTAAGAATATGAAACAGATTTTGTGATTGTGCTTATCAACATTAAAAGCTGTTATAAATTCAGACATTCTATGCATTGGAAATAAGAGTCAGCTTACTTTTGGGTAGTTTTTAACCTTGTTTTTCAGTAAATATACTTATAAATAAGTACTATTTTTGGCAAAGAGTTTAGTTCAGGTTAGTTAAGGTTTATGACTCGATAATCTTCACTTTAATTTCTGTTACTGTAAATAAGTTGCAATCAATATTAGTAGAGTTAATTCATTATTCCAAAAATGAAATGTTCATTTACTATCTTTCAAACCACAGTAATGATTGTTATTATCCGAATTTTAATAATCAGTTTCAAGTTTTAAAAAGTTTCTATTTATGTCTATTGAGCTTATAATATATTCATGAAAAGTTTTTCATACACCTATGGGTACTAAGACATGCCAGAAAGTATGAAAAAGGAAGGGATAAAACAACAATGGCAATATGGGGCAAACTGCCCTTCAACATATTAGAGCCCTTCCTTTTATACTTATCCTTCACTATATGCAAGGATAAAGACTCATTTACCCATGTTACTCTTACATTCCATTTCATGATTTTCCTTTTCATGGAAATATCTTGACCATCTTTCTTACACATTTCCCTTGCATTTTTTATCATGGGCAAGGATTGATGTCACAAGATTAGAGTGCTATTATTTTTGGTGGGTTAATTCAATTTCTCTTGCTGATCAAGTGGCCTTTTTCTAGGTTTTGTGATGATATTCAAATTGATATTCTATCCTTGAAAGCCCATATAAAGAACTCATGCTACCACCCAATTGAGTTAATTGGTAACCCTTTCAAATGCATCATGCATTTTGCCTAATGACAATTTTTATGTGGCAAGTAGAAATTTACCTTTAGTATCTAAATTGAAGATTACAAGCAAGTGCAACAATGCCTTCATTATAATTACATGTGACTGGGTGTAACATTAAAAACCACTTTATGCAGGATATCATAATAAAATATATATGTTAAAAATAGGGGTGTTGCATCCTCACTAATTTAATTAGTAGATACTAGATACAGGTATTCACTGTTTCTAGAATATGAAACTTTTCTGCAATGATTTTTACACATTATTTAATTCTTGATATTGATAGATGTTGTGTTTAATATAAATACTACAGAATATATTATGATTGTTTATATCATTCACAGGGGTAAAAGATGGCCATGATAAAACTGAAACTGTAGAACCTGCAGGGGAATCTCTCAAAGTACGTTTTGGAGGTGCCCCACATTTGGATTCAACAAAGGAAAAAGATAGTAATCTTCATGCTACTAAAGATGTATGTCCTCTGCATTGCAAAGTGTGATGCCTTGTTTTCCTGTATACTTTTTTCCTTGAAACTGGTACAGGGAACATACTGTTGCACAATGATTTCTATCAGGGTGAACTATGATTTCTTCTTTAAATTTTATAGAGGTTGTTTATGTTTAAGACATCAACTATTCTTTTCATTAAACACATCTGTGTTTGTGATGAAATTCTTTCTCAAGCTTCATTATATATATCTGGATGAGACTATGATCTTGGTTTTCCTCATTAAGTGGCTGATTTAATCTTGTTCAATCTTTGCAGGGAGTTCTCTCTGAGAAAGAGCTTATCCAACCACGGATATATACACAATGTAGACCTGTGATTTCCACTGATAGACTAGTTGTATCAACAAAAGCAGCTGATGCAAAATGTGTATTTGGTGGCAAGATTGGCACAAAAAGATTTCAAGCTCCAACAACAGAGCGTCTTTCTTATGTTCCCTCATTAGATACCAAGAGAATGGTATTCCAACTTTTCAGTTGCGTGTGTTTGGAAATGCATTCTGATATTTGCAACAAAACTTCTAAATTTGCTATGGTTCTAAAGGTCTATTTGATGTAGCAGATGTCAAAGTGACCCATCTGAACAATTGTCTATAGTGATGTGTCGAGTTTCTTCTAAAATGTCGAGTAAATTACATTAGATATGATTGAGCTTATTCTGAATTCCCTCGAAACTATATGTTTGTTGATGCAGGGACAAGAGGCCCCATTGCAAAGTTCTGGCAGAAATCATGAAGCTCTTTCTCAAGTCTTCCTGAAGCGCTTTTAGAGTTTTTGGAGATACCCCTGAATGTTGAAAATCTCTGGTTGCATGATGTCCTCTGTAAGGTGATGGAACAAAGAAACTGCTGAAATGCAACCTATTTGTTATCCTTCCCATTGATCTTTGTATCTTAGTGCATTGCCAACTTTCCAAAACCAATCGGTGAAACCCTGAAAGATTTCCTGTCATTGGTTACATCGATCTTCAAGATTTCCACATGCTTTGTAATTAGACCATTTTCTACTCTTCAGTAACATTACTTTGTAATTAAACAGAAATGCCAGTGAGTTAGATTGATGTCTACAACATCACAACATTATGCACTATTGTATCAGATAGAAGAAATCTGATCTCAACTAACAGGGTAAGGATTTTAAGACTACTCGTTGATGTTCGTATTGGTTTAACCTCCCACGGCCTATGTAAACTATATTAATGATATATCTAGGCTCACAAATTCAAGGACCTTTGGATAAGTTTGAATATTTTGGCTGGACGTCTAATAAAATTATTAATATGTTGTCGTCGGCTGCTACTTGTTTCCATCTGTTGAAAAAATTAATTGTTCACTTACTGTACTTACTGTGAAGATAATATTTATATAGACTGCAAAATACATACTACATCACATCCTTATACATTAAATAAAAACTAGCTTCTCTAATCTAAAGTACGCATTACCATTAGATACAAAGTGTCAATGTTAAAAGCCTATTAAAGCTATTAGGTGAGGCTGTGCCTCCAACTCTGTCAGATTCAAGGCCTCACGGTGAATTTTTGTTAGTGTGCATTTCGTTATGTGATGATGGTTGCCACCGGAGTCAAACGTAGGGGTACATAATTTCTCGGTGCAGCCCATGCTGTAATTATCGACATCATCAACACCTTGGATTAAGCTCATCAGTCTACCCGAAACTAATCACGTACTGGTGAAGGAATCTTCCTAGCCATCTTATGGTTATCAAAACACCTCTATGCACTTCTTTTTCTTCCTAACATGTTTAAAATCCATCTTCCCTAATCTGCCCTCCAGATGAGCCACTAAATTGCGAATGAATGCTTGCTCCAACTCTGCCAAGTACTTGTGTCATCCATTTTTACTGTACAGGCACTAATTTCATAAGGGCCAGTTACTATATTCCTAAATTCGAACCACTTTAGATGATTTTCACCCTACGCCTTGTACGTAGTAGTACTGTATTGGTCAATAACACTACCCACAGCTTCTTGGATATATAGTCTGCATTGTGTACTTAACTTCAAATGGAAGGCTATCACATTCATCTAATCCTTTCACGATAAAAAGTTGAAAATCTAATCCTTTCCTGATGAAAAGTTGAAAAGTAAGTGAAAAATAGTTAGTATACTTCAATTGACAAGAATAAATCAGGTCATTGACAAGAAGTGAAAAAAGTTAGTATATAGAAATTAATAATATTCATATATTTCGTCATTTCAAATATAACCTTAAGATGGGTTATATTTTTTTTCACAAAAATTTAGTTACTCTTGTTTTATTGGGAGAATTCAAAAATATTAGAAATAACAATAGAAAGTTTTATACAAAAATGTCAAAACCAAACATTTTTGTGGACACTATATAAGAGAGGATGAAGAGGATTTGTTTTGTACATCCATATGATGCATGATGATTGCATTTGGGCTTCATATCTCGATCATATCACAATTATGCTTAGGGAAATAATGTCCTTTAAACTCATGCAAATCCACAACTAGACTATGCACTTACCAAATCCAATCCATGAACTCAGAACTATCTAATGGTCTCCATTTCCTTATGCCACTTAACAAAATAGAGGCCCCTATGATGGAGGCCTAGGCTTGCACACTGCTAGGAGTAAGATCCTACATATTCGAACGACTGACCATTTTCAATCCATAAATCACTCCAGTTGTTG
>JASDQU010100977.1:180066-208956 GCA_032191745.1 Picea mariana
AAACATATTTAGATTCAAATAATGTATTCATTCAATGATTAATTAACATATTTATAAATGATAGAGGATTCAAAATATTAACACAATTAAATGATTAATATCCCTTGTGAGGTTTCATCTACTATTTAATTCAACTGTGAACCCCCAACAGCACCAGGATGGAGGCCTATGCTCACGTACATGATTCCAACTCAACTCATTAATTACAAACTAAGATGTTCAAAGAAGCACCCTCTTGAGAAGCAAGGCTATTCTCATAAAATGGTTGGAAAATATTTTTGTTCATTTTTGCAATCATTTTATAAAGGAAAGTTATCTTATCTGCCATTTCCACTTCCACATGTCAAGTTATTATGTAGATCACTAATCACATAATTGAGTCTTTCAACTTTGTTTTGGTGCTTCCAGAACACACCCTGAGGGGATTCTCCTCATAATATGGACTTCCTTTAGCTTAGATGTCAAGTCTGAGGCATGTCTATTCTACCAAATTCACCTAGGACTTGCACCTGGCCTCAAGCATTTTTAACATGCCATTTGGGTGGGATAGACCAAAGTGAGAGCGGAGCCCTGAGGAATGGCTCAGGATAATGTTTCACCTTTGAGTGGTGACATGAGTAGTTTCTTCTTTAATCTGGGAATGGTTAAGGTGTTTGCAGTAGATTCAAAACAAAGAAAGAGACAAGGAGCACCTTCCCTGACCATATCCCTAAAATTTCCTTCTCTACCACCCAAGGTCAGTACCAATGGCTAGTTATGCCTATTGTCCTTTGTAATGCCCCTATCTACTTTCAGCAGTGGATGGATTCAATCTTTTTTCACTTTTGTGATTTTTTTGTTGTATATATTGATGACATTCTTGTATTCAATGCAACCCTAGAAGAATACAAAACCCATCTGCAGATCTTCCATGATCTTGTACAAAAGCATGGTATAGTCTTGTCTATTAACAAAATTGTAGCCTATACGGCAAATTTCCAGATTGTTGGTATGCACATTAAAGATGGATCCATGAATCCACAGTCACTTTCTCATTCGTGTTGCTCAGTTTACTGATGAGACACTTGATGTGAAGTAGCTCCAGTGCTTTCTGGGCTATGTAAATTATCATTTCTTGTTCCTTAAAGATCTTGGGTAAATATAAGCATATTCTTATAGCTTGGCTTAGGAAGAACACAGTTCCATGACACCTCATCACACAGATGTTGTGAAGCAAATCAAAGGTTTATTTGAAAAGGCCCCTATCTTAGCTATTCCCTCCAATGGAACCTTCATTATATGTATCAATGCCTCTGACTCCCACTGGGGAGCAGTATTTCTTGAACTTCAGAATAATGGTTCAGATGCAGTGGTTCATTATGCCAATGGTTCAGTTGATGATAATCAGTGTAACTATCTGTCCATGGAAAATGAAATCCTCATGATAGTGAAATCTTTGAAATACTTTAAATTTTGTGTTTCTTGTTAAATTTATAATCAGGTCAAATTACAAGAGTTTTAAAGGTTTTATGGTGCACAAAATTGATCCCAATATTTCTCGAGGATGCCTTTTCAAATGGCAACAAAAAATAACTAGGTATGATTTTACTGCCAAACGCATTGCAGGTATCAAAAATTTCCTTGTTGATTCTCACCTGAGAACTCTCCAAGTTATGTATGCATTATGAAGCAGGCAACAACAGCATAGACACTTCTATATAATGTCCAGAAATAGTCAATTGGCATGGCGTGCTTGGTCCCCTCAAAGCCATTATTTTCTCACATGTCACTAACAATTACTATGAAGCACTGTGTAAAACATAGTTTAGAGAAACCTCTACTGATTACCATCATGCAGAAGCATTCTATGAGAACAATTGTTCCCATAGAATCTAGATTTATCAACACTTCAAAGAACTTTGCTTCTCCGATCCTGATATCAACCACACAAAATTCTGCACATATATGGTTAATTATGTCAAAGCAAATTCAACATACCAGACTATGGTTTGATGATAATGTTATTCCATCTCCTTTGGCATTCTTTGCTTCTTCATTAGATTGTTGGCCCAGTGCTCCACCTCAAACATCCTCAACTACATCAAACAACTAACCACTCTGGTTATTATGTGCTCTACAGAACCAAATGTTGCCTCCGACATTTGGTCACTACCATTGCCTAATGGTGGGATGAATAAAATCATATAATCTATCCCAAAAAATTCATATCCACACTGAAGATGCTTCGTACGATCTCTCTGTGCACCTACTTATGCTAGAAGATCCTACAACTTGGGCCTAGGTAGAAGAATATGATGTTGATGACATCACCCTCCATCATATTGACAACTAGAGGGAAGCATGAGTCAGGAAGAGTCATGTAAAAATAGCATAGTTGACCCCATTTTCCACTACATGTTATAGAAAATTATCCACTTGAAAGTTGAGATAATAGTATGACTATAGATATATGTTATGTCATATCGACTTTTCTTTATGTCATGCATCTTTCCTTAATGGTACCAAAAGTGAATCATCTGAGGCTGCCTTATTGGCAGGACCCTGATTCATTTACTTTATGTCTTTTCTTAGTGCATGTAATTTGAAATCGGTCTTTGAGATCCAAGGTTCCTAGCCTATAGAAGGATTCTCATTCTTTGTATTCAACAGAGTGATTTTAGAGCTTGCAAAGTGCATTGAATGGTTTTAGAGCTTTTGTAATCTTGATCTTTTGGAATAAGTTTTAATCTGAGAAGCCTCTTGAAGGCCTATTACCATGCATCAAATAGACTTGTTGTTTGGTTTCACTCTTAAAGATAGCATAAAGGAATTGTGAGAATGAGGGTAAGAGGGTGATACATGATTGTGAGATTTGATGGTTAAAGTCAGTGAAGGTGTGAGCATGACGATCTCAATACCCATATGAGTTATATACCTGCAAAACTAAGGTTAGTGGCTTGTCCCAAGTCGGGAAGGGATAGTGACACAAACTCTTAGGAAAGGACATGAAGTTAGCAAGGGGGGGGTTTGGAGAATGAATTCCACCAAGACATTTTCCTGCTGACTAGTCCCCATAGAATTTTAGACCCTAAAGCAACATTCATCAACGAGATCTGTTCTGATAAAGAGCCCTCAATGCTAGAATTACCAAAATATGAATATCTTCAGGAATTGCTTGCACTAGCACTGTAAAAGCCAAAGAGAAATACAAATGTATTGCCACCGAGTGTCTAGGTGTGAAAAGGCTCTTGCAAAGCGTAACCTTGTTAGTAAAGAAAATCTAAGGCCAACAGGGACCTTGTATTCATTTATTGAATGCTTCAAAAGCTGGAGATCACTTTCTGAGTGCATACTCAACTCAGGTATATGAATAACTTACAACCCTAGGTCTCTTAATAGTTCCACTTCAGAATCTTTATAGATTAGACCCCCCCATTTGGGAGGCTTTTGGTCCCACAAAACTTTATTAGTTTCAAAATATTGAGGTATTCTTCCTCACTACCTTCAATCGGTACAAAAATAAATCTATCTCACTACTTCATGACCAACAATGGTTTCTTGCAACAATGTACACTGATGTACCGTGCAACAAAGAATACATGAAAAAAAACATCATCTTGCAAACTAACCTATATCATACCTCTACAAATTTGCTTTCTTTGTCTTCAAATTTCAATACTCCAGTAACAGACATACTTAGATATACTGTCAAAGAAACAACCAAGAAAATCCCCATTAACAGCTTCCCTGCTCATCTGCACACAGTTCATTTTCATCTGAGAAAACATTTTTAACACTTCCTCCTAGTGTCCAATTTGTGCATCAGAATAACTACCAACAAGAAGTAGATTGATATAGAGGGTAATATTCTCGTGATTTCTTCTCTCTGTAATAGGAGTTCATGCTTTCCCATTATCCTTCATCAACACCCAACAAGAATGTGGTCCCATCTCTATAAATTTTCAATGAATTTCAATCAATTCTCTGTACATTTAGAGGAACCTGGAGAAAACATTGAGAGCCATCAAAAGCTGAAAAGGAAAGAATTTATGGATACACCATTATTCCATTAACTGTTACACAATTTGAATCACCATGAGCTACTACAATTACATGGGGAGGGGTTGAGATTTTCAAGGTTTAACGTCCGCATAAAAAAGATGGCTTCCCTTTCAAAAGTTTACTGATAATGTCCAAAACATTCCTCTAGATGACCTGCACAGATGTTATGACAAATGAATATTGTTCTGCTTCATGATTTTACTTTATTACCTTTATTAGAATAATCAATAATTTAGTACAGAACAATGCACCACATTTCATATTACCAAATCATGCTATCTTGGACCTTGAGATACCATATACGTGTCATACTTGTTGGGTGATTAATCAATGCAATTCATCAATGGTTTTAATGTATATGATCTCAAAACTAGTGAAATATCACTAATCCATTTGTTATATGCAGTCAGCTTCAACCTTGGGGTCTGACCAACCCAGATTAATATATATATATCACCTCCCCTGCATGTGCATATGATGCCCACTGTGTTAGTTATTTTCTTTCATTTATTTCTGCACATGTAGTCTGCCGTCTCATTTTCAAACTAAATAGACATAAAACCCAGGGTCTTAAAAAATGAGCATGCAGGTCAGGCTCACCCTCGAAACACTGTGTTATTTTAGAAAGAAAGACAAGATTTAGACCCCTGTTGAATTGTTTGTGCAAATTAATATGAAGTCTTCCAAATTCCCATTGTCTAGATAGCTTCAATACTACGTGTCACCAATAATCTTTGCAAGAGCACAATCCTTCCTTGAAACAATGGAACCGATTTGCATCCCTCACAAGTATTTCTCACCTTAAAATCTTTGAGATGAATTTAGTAGAATTATGGCAGTCAGTGCAGACATGGAGGTTTTTTGTGATCCTGATACAGGTTCCAGCTTTTGTGTTGAGAATACCAAAAGCAATGGCCATCTTCTCACTGTGTGTGCTAAGCATGTGTTCCTTTACCTCCTCCTCCACATCATGCAAAACAAAGTTTATGTCTGGCACATAGCCTGCCTCCTTCATTTGGCCATTCAAGATCTCCAACATTGTATATATATTCTCAGATTGAGGATGTGTTCTGTCTCCAACAAAGAATGAATGAACCTTATTATTTATCTCAATCAAGGTGCATCCTGGTGTCTTTTTCACACCTTTCGTTGATTCTATTTACTACATATTATAAATTAATTGCGTTTTAACTTTTAGTGCATACTGAGAGTTATTCATATGTGTCTTTTTGGATTATAAAATCTCTATATTACATATTTAGTCTAATACTGGGGCTCCAATTAAAATTCGATTTGATCCATCTGTCTTCTAAGGGCTGCTATCCCTATTGGGGTATATTTGGGTTCCCTTATTAACTGTCCATTAATGGGATTTGTGAAGGTAATTAATATTTAACTTTCTATCATATTTTGTTTGGAGAAAACAAGTGCCAATAACAAATTTAGGACTCAGAAATTTTATAGTTTTTGTGAGTTAGATGAGTTTATGCATGATTTGATGAAGCAAGTAATTCTATGCATAGATTGAGTCTTTACCTTAATTTATTTATTTCTTCTCTTCAATAGGTCTGCTTCTGATGCATTTGTGGCTTCCAACAATGATTTCTCGGTAGAAGGTTCTGTTCAGAGATTATGCTCTTGCTTTCCCTGTATAAGCGCATGATTTCACTGTTACAGCATTTGATAATTGTTGATGGGGATTTGCAGAGCATCGGTGATTGAAGGGTCAAGAATGCTTTTCAACTGTCTAATTTCTGTTGTATTCTTCCATGGATGCTTCTTTACTTAGATATGCGCTTCAACTTCTTTAGTATTTTTCTGTGATGGTTTTCACTTTTCCTCCATTGCACTGTCAATGAGAATGGTACAATAGAAAATTATCTTCTCTGTTTCTTATGATTTTCTATTTATTTTTTATGCACTGGAGTAATTGTTGACTGTGTTTGGAAAAATTTGGCCACAATTCAATAGTAATGAATGATGAAATGGGCAAAGGATGGGTGTCAGATTGGCTCTGAAAAAATATGGTCAAAGGTCAGGATCAGATTGGCTATGAGATGAGTGTTAAGAATATGGTAAACAAGTGGTCGATGGTCAGGATCAGATTGACTATGACACCAATGCTACAAATAACGCTGGTTGACAACTACAAAAAATATGCAATTTAAGTGGGATAAACATATCCAATTTAAGTAGGATTAATTTCCAGTCTGTTCAGTTTCGACTACCTGTATTGGCCTGCATTTATACTTATGGTCTCATGGATAATTGAATGGTTTCATGATGTTGCATAAATATGTACTTTCATGCCTGCATATGGTAATTAGTTAATAACAAAACTATGAGATATGGTATCAGACAAAAATTTAGTGTCAACTTGGGTAGTTAAAATAGTACCCCACATCATCAATAGAGTACAGAGGGTTAACGCACTATCTATGATCCTAATGTCACTTTCATTAGCTTCCATAACTAGACTTTCAACAATCAGGAGAGTGCCTTTAGCAAGTTCAACAACATCTACAGAAAATGCCCTACTGGCTGTCTCCAATAGCAATGCCAATGCACTTAGGCACAGTAATGATTGTCTATGATCTCGAATCTTCCAGCAATATAAGAGAAGCTTGAGCACTAAAACATAGTTCTTTCTGATTAGATTTTAATTCATCATCCCTCAAGTTTTGAACCATGATTTGAATAAGATTTAAACCACCACATTCTGTCATTGCACCAGCAATTGCAAATTCAACTTCTGGATCCTGGGTTTTCTCTCTATCCTCTAAAAGTGCCAAGAAAGCAAACTCTGTCGAGATTAAACTGATGAGAATTTGTCATAGAAACAAATGTATTGTATGTTAATGCTTCAGAGAACATACATTTATGCAAAGGCTTCTGCGGCAAAGAGAAATTTGTTGGATCGTGTGGCCCTGGCATTATATCAACAGGCAGAGCTACTGCAAGTTGTGTCAAAGCAAGGTCCAGTTCCCTGATGGGCTCTGCAATTCTACCTTGATCCTTTAATCCAAGGGACTAACCTGCTAGAAGGCTCTACTGCATATCAACTGAATCTCCAACAATAATGGCACGAACAATTTACGAATTAGGGCCCTTCCTTTTATACTTATCCTTCACTATATGCAAGGATAAAGACTCATTTACCCATGTTACTCTTACATTCCATTTCATACCGTTGAAAAATAAATTTCATGATTTTCCTTTTCATGGAAATATCTTGACCATCTTTCTCACACATTTCCCTTGCATTTTTTATCATGGGCAAGGATTGAGGTCACAAGATTAGAGTGCTATTATTTTTGGTGGGTTAATTCAATTTCTCTTGCTGATCAAGTGGCCTTTTTCTAGGTTTTGTGATGATATTCAAATTGATATTCTATCCTTGAAATCCCATATAAAGAACTCATGCTACCACCCAATTGAGTTAATTGGTAACCCTTTCAAATGCATCATGCATTTTTCCTAATGACATTTTTATGTGGCAAGTAGAAATTTACCTTTAGTATCTGAATTGAAGATTACAAGCAAGTGCAACAATGCCTTCATTATAATCACATGTGACTGGGTGTAGCATAAAAAACCACTTTATGCAGGATATCATAATAACATATATATGTTAAAAATAGGGATGTTGCATCCTGACTAATTTAATTAGTAGATACTAGATATAGGTATTCACTGTTTCTAGAATATGAAACTTTTCTGCAATGATTTTTTCACATTATTTAATTCTTGATATTGATAGTTGTTGTGTTTAATATAAATACTACAGAATATATGATGATTGTTTAGATCATTCACAGGGGTAAAAGATGACCATGTTGCAAATGAAACCGTAGAACCTGCAGGGGAAGCTCTCAAAGTACGTTTTGGAGGTGCCCCACATCTGGATTCAACAAAGGAAAAAGCTAGTAATTTTCATGCTACTAAAGATGTGTCCTCTACATTGCAAAGTGTGATGCCTTGTTTTCCTGTATACTTTTTTCCTTGAAACTGGTGCAGGGAACATACTGTTGCACAATGATTTCTATCAAGGTGAACTATGATTTCTTCTTTAAATTTTATAGAGGTTGTTGATGTTTGAGACATAAACTATTCTTTTCATTAAACACATCTGTGTTTGTGATGAAATTATTTCTCAAGCTTCATTATATATCTTTGGATGAGACTATGATCGTGGTTTTCCTCATTAAGTGGCTAATTTAATTTTGTTCAAGCTTTGCAGGGAGTTCTCTATGATAAAGAGCTTATCCAACCATGGATATATACACCACGGATATATACACCATGTAGACCTGTGATTTCCACTGACAGACCAGTTGTATCAACAGAAGCAGCTGATGCAAAACATGTATTTGGTGGCAAGATTGGCACAACAAGATTTCAAGCTCCAACAACAGAGCATCTTTCTTATGTTCCCTCATCAGATACCAAGAGAATGGTATTCCATCTTTTCAGTTGTGTGTGTTTGGAAATGCATTCTGATATTTACAGCAAAACTTCTAAATTTGCTATGGTTCTAAAGGTCTGTTTGATGTAGCATATGTCAAAGTGACCCATCTAAACAATTGTCTATAGTGATGTGTCAAGTTTCTTCTAAAATGTCGAGTAAATTACATTAGATATGCTTGAGCTTATTCTGAATTCACTGGAAACTATATGTTTGTTGATGCAGGGACAAGAGGCCCCATTGCAAAGTTCTGGCAGAAATCATGAAGCTCTTTCTCAAGTCTTCCTGAAGTGCTTTTAGAGTTTTTGGAGATACCCCTGAATGTTGAAAATCTTCGGTTGCATGATGTCCTCTGTAAGGTGATGGAACCAAGACACTGCTAAAATGCAACCTATTTGTTATCCTTTCCATTGATCTTTGTATCTTAGTGCATTGCCAACTTTCCAAAACCAATCGGTGAAACCCTGAAAGATTTCCTGTCATTAGTTACATTGATCATCAAGATTTCCACATGCTTTGTAATTAGACCATTTTCTACTCTTGAGTAACATTACTTTGTAATTAAACAAAAATGCTAGTGAGTTAGATTGATGTCTACAACACCACAACATTATGCACTGTTGTATCAGATAGAAGAAA
The DNA here is from genome assembly GCA_032191745.1 of Picea mariana. Classification (NCBI taxonomy): domain Eukaryota; kingdom Viridiplantae; phylum Streptophyta; class Pinopsida; order Pinales; family Pinaceae; genus Picea; species Picea mariana. The sequence continues at coordinate 189,212 of JASDQU010100977.1, forward strand.
TCTGATCTCAACTAATAGGGTAAGGATTTTAAGACTACTTGTTGATGTTTGTATTGGTTTAACCTCCCACGACCTATGTAAACTATATTAATGATATGTCTAGGCTTGCAAATTCAAGGACCTTTGGATAAGTTTGAATATTTTGGCTGGACGTCTAATAAAATTATTAATATGTTGTCGTCGGCTGCTACTTGTTTCCATCTATTGCAAAAATTAATTGTTCACTTACTATACTTACTGTGAAGATAATATTTATATAGACTGCAAAATACAGACTACATCACATCCTTATACATTAAATAAAAACCAGCTTCTCTAATCTAAAGTACTCATTACCATTAGATACAAAGTGTCAATGTTAAAAGCCTATTAAAGCTATTAGGTGAGCGGTTGTGCCTCCAACACTGTCAAATTCAAGGCCTCACAGTGAATTTTTGTTAGTGTGCATTTGTTTATGTGATGATGGTTGCCACCTGAGACAAACATAGGGGTACATAATTTCTCAGTGTAGCCCATGTTGTAGTTATCGACATCATCAACACCTTGGATTAAGCTCATCAGTCTACTCGAAACTAATCACGTACTGGTGCAGGAATCTTCCTAGCCAGCTTATGGTTATCAAAACACCTCTATGCACTTCTTTTTCTTCCTAACATGCCTGAAATCCATCTTCCCTAATATGCCCTCCAGATGAGCCACTAAATTGCGAATTAATGCTTGCTCCAACTATGCCAAGTACTTGTGTCATCCATTTTTACTGTACAGGCGCTAATTTCATAAGGGCCAGCTGCTATATTCCTAAATTCGAACCACTTTTGATGATTTTCACCCCATGCACCGTACGTAGTAGTACTATATTGGTCAATAACACTACCCACATCTTCTTGGCTATATAGTCTTCATTGTGTACTTGATTTCAAATGGAAGGGTATCACATTCATCTAATCCTTTCACGATAAAAAGTTGAAAATCTAATCCTCTCCTGATGAAAAGTTGAAAAGTAAGTGAAAAATAGTTAGTATACTTCAATTGACAAGAAGAAATCAGGTCATTGACAAGAAGTGAAAAAAAGTTAGTATATAGAAATTAATAATATTCATATATTTTGTCATTTCAAATATAAACTTATGATGGGTTATATTTTTTTTCACAAAAATTTAGTTACTCTTGTTTTATTGGGAGAATTCAAAAATATTAGAAATAACAATAGAAAGCTTTATACACAAATGTCAGAACCAAACATTTTTGTGGACACTATATAAGAGAGGATTAAGAGGATTTGTTTTGTGCATCCATATGATGCACGATGATTGCATTTGGGCTTCATATCTCGATCATATCACAATTATGCTTAGGGAATTAATGTCCTTTAAACTCATGCAAATCCACAACTAGACTATGCACTTACCAAATCCAATGCATGAACTCACAACTATCTAATGGTCTCCATTTCCTTATGCCACTTAACAAAATAGAGGCCCCTATGATGGAGGCCTAGGCTTGCACACTGCTAGGAGTAAGATCCTACATATTCGAACGACTGACCATTTTGAATCCATAAATCACTCTAGTTGTTGTAAGTCCAAATAGGCAGGCTCTATACTATATAGTGGGGAAAAACTCTCATAGGGTTGTCTTCTTTGCCAACATAGATTCATGCATAGTTTCTAAATGGTATTTTTCTACCCATATCTTGTTCAAACTGACCACTTAATCCATAGGGATTGGCTAGATCTTGGGTGTTGACATTCATCTATTCAATGTAGTCTCATAGCTCTTCTATGGGTTTCTCTCACTGCTACATTAGATTTCATAGTGTGCAGGCAAAAGATGTTATGATTATGACTTGTTCTTAGGTACTAGCTGGGCAAAATGTTGAAGGTGAATCAAAGCTTTAAGAACAAGATGAAGCATAGATTCAAGAAGAAGATATTTGTCTATTCATCAACAACGAACAACAATCCGTCAATGATGCAGATTGCTTAAAATATGTATAATCAGAATTGTTGAGTGAATGTGTGCCTCCTGTTTTGCCTCCTGTTCTACATATAATCTCCCACTTGGATTCAGAGTGAAAGATGAGATATCATGGATGTTGAAGTGACTAAAGCTAAAGTGTGCACTGAAGGTTGCAAATAAGTTCTGTCTTTTCGTTGTTGTAAATTTAATTTTGAAGAAAATGTTAATGAAGTAGGAAGAAATTTCCATGTATGCTGTCACTAGCTGACACCTATATGACTTACTCCTCCTTTGGGCTTAGAATGACTATTAGGTCTTGATATTGATATTGTATTTTTTTTTAAATACCTACACAAAGGTGGAAATTGTGACATCTTTCACTCTCTTCCCATCGCTATTGCCACGTCTGAGACGTCTCTCTTTCCACCAAGATTGTCGCTCCCATAGCAACCACGTCGGAGCTAGTAACTCTTGGCCGTCGGTGTTGCCACCTGATGGACGTCGTTCTTGTGACGTTCAAGAGTGTCACTCCCATAGCAACCACGTTGGAGATAATACCTCTTCCCGTCGGTCTTGCCACCTTCAGAACGTCTCTCTTGCCACGTCTGAAACGTCTCACTTGCCACGTTATAAATGTCGGTCTTGCCACCTCTGAAACGTCTCACTTGCCACATTTGCAATGTCTCACTTACCACATTTGAAATTTCGGTATTGCCACGTTTGCAATGTCTCTCTTGCCACATTTGCAATGTCTCTCTTTCCACGTTTGAAACGTTGGTCTTGCCATGTTTGCAATGTCTCTCTTGCCATGTTTGCAACGTCTCTCTTGCAACGTTTGAAACGTTGGTCTTGCCACGTTTGCAACGTCTCTCTTGCCACGTTTGAAACATCTCTCTTGCCACATTTGAAGCGTCGGTCTTGCCATGTTTGCAATGTCTCTCTTGCCACGTTTGAAATGTCGCAAGAGAGATGAAAAATAGGTCCTCGAAAAATGACGTCATGTGAAACGACGTTTGAGGGGGTCCAAGGTTTGTCGGTCTTCTGACAATAGAAAGTGGCAATTGCATTGAACGCGCCATCGGAATTTGACCCAAATGCAGTAGTGGCCTCTGCACTATCTCTTCTGGTCTTCACGAGCTTGCTCTGCTGCATCTCCCCAAAATACTTCTGGTGCCTGCCTCGCACATTATGCCTATACTCAATCCATCATAGCTTCTATACTTTCCATCAAAGACAAGCATACGCTGTCTGTAAAACATGCCAACAGGTACAAATATGTTACATTGAATATGGGTGATATTCCCACACCATCTGGTAATTCGATCTCATAATCATTTGCCTCAAATTTCCATAAAATCTTACATGGCCCTATCTTTTTCATATTCATCTTATTATACATTCCCCTTGGGAATATTTCTTTTCTAATGTGTGATAAAACTAAATCTCCCACTTTGAATTGAAGCTCTCTCTTGGGTTGATCTTCTCTGCACTTGTATTTCTAGTTGGAATTCTACAACCTCTATTTAATATTCCTATGGAGCTCTTGCATCTCTGCTGCAAAATCTTCTTCTCCTAAAGTCCTGAAATCATTCTTCTCTAAGTCTCTCAAATCAGATACTTCCCCTGGCAACATTCCATACATTATTTGAAATGGGATTTTTCATTTGCTTCTGTTAGGTGAGTCATTATATGCAAATTCCACTTGCGGAAAAATACGATCCCATTGACTATGATGTTTAGCTACTAAACTCCTCAACAAGTCCCAAAAACTTCGATTTAATACCTCAGTCTATCCATCCGTCTGAGGGTGATATGATAATCTAAAAGATAATTTTTTTCCCATCTTCTTCCATAGTGTCCTCCAGAAATGACCAATAAATTTGGTATCTCTTTCTGAAACAATACTCTTGGGTAAAACATGAAGTCGAACAACTTCTTTGAAAAAAAGATTTGCAATGTGTGTTGCATCACTAGTTTTCTGACATGGAATGAAATGTGCCATTTTTTAGAATCTGTTGGCTACCACGAATATGGAATCACAACCTCTTTGTGTCCTTGACATTCCTAACACAAAATCCATGCTTACCACATCCCACGACCTCTCTGGTATTGGAAATGGTTGATACAATCCTATATTCTATCTTTTCCCCTTCACATGCTGGAAAATTCTACTTCTGTTGACAAATTTTCCGACATCCGTCCTCATTCCAGGCCAATAATATAAACTGTTCAATTGTGCAATTTTTTTATTATGGCCGAAATGTCTAGCCAATCCCCCACTATGTTTTTCCTTCAAAAGGTTTTCTTTCATAGAACTCTTTGGTATACACAACTGATTTCCTTTAAACAACAATCCATCCCGAATAAAGTAATCAATTCATTGGCTCTTATCTCTCAGAACAGGATTCTTGCATGCTTCATAAGCATCCTTGAAATCTAAATCATGTTTGTACATTTACTTAAGGCTATCAAAACCTAAGGTCTTCACTCAAAAATCCTACAGAATCAAACATTTCCTTCTAAACGCATAAAAAACCTTGTTAGCAGTTCCAAAAATATGATTTATAACAAAATCAAAGTTCTGCATAAAATCAACCAATTTTGCATGTTTCTAGTTTAGTTTCTCATATCTTGTTATAAATTGTAAGGCATGGTTATCACTATACAAAACAAACTCTTTTGGAACTAGGTAGTGCCTCCATTTCTTCAACGCTTGTATGAATTCATAAAACTCTTTGTCATACGTGGAATAATTCATTTTGGCATCGTTCATCTTCTCACTGAAGTATGAAACTGGTCTATTGTGTTGACTGAATACTGCTCCAATCGCAAATCCACATGCGTCACATCTCACTTGAAATTTTTTGCTAAAATCTAGAAGAACCAGAACTGGTTGTTCAATTATCTTATGTTTCAACAACTTGAAAATGTTCTCCACTTGCTCTATCCAATGAAAATATTTATGTCTTTTCTTGACTATGTCCTTCATTGATGCACAAATTACACTAAAATTTCTGATGAACTTCCTATAAAAACTGGCTAATCCATGGAATATTTTGACTTCAAGGATATTCCTTGGCGACGACCACTCTTTGATTTCTTTTACCTTATCCGAATCCATCTTCAACTTATTCGAAGAGATCACAAAACCCAAATAAATGAGTTATGTATTCACGAAAGATGACTTCTTCAAATTTATCAGCAAATTCTCTTGCTGCAACCTCTTCATCACTAGAGTTACATGTCCCAAATGTTCTTCCTCAGTCTCACTGAAGATCAGTATATCATCAAGATACACAATTACAAATTTTCCAATGAAATATTTCAAGAATTCATTCATCAATCTCATGAAGTACTTGGCGCATTTGTCAAACCAAACGACATGACAAGCCATTCATGCATCCTTTCATTCGTCTTGAATTTTGTCTTCCACTCATCACCTTCCCTCATTATAATATGATGATATCTGCTTTTCAAATCAATTTTTGAAAAAAACTTTGCCCCACGCAAGCAATCCATCAAGTCATCCATCCTAGGTAAAGGAAATCTATACGTGATGGTGATTTTGTTTATATCCCTTGAGTCTGTACACATTCTCCATCCACCATCCTTTGTAATATACTAGACATACAAATTATGCAGAATAGACATAAAATGCTAGAAATGGCAGAATAACAACAATATAACCAGAACAATCACCACAATAGCACTGAAATGATATAAGAACAACAACAGAAGTATCTCTTTGATTCTAAAAGAAATGTTCACAGGCCTCTTCGAGGGGGAAACCTCCAGTTGAGAAACACTCTATTACAATATTATCCAAGCTAGGGTTCGCATATCCTCGACTTCTATTTATAATAAATATGTCTATTAAAAGAAGCATCTAGAGGAAGATCCTTCTAGAGGTAGAAGCTTCTATTAGGTCTTCTTACATCTGCCTTATTCTATTTTATTGAAATGCCTTATTAATATTGACCTTTATTACATCCAAATATATTTTTCTACCTATGTGCGGGTTAGGACCCTAACATGTCTTCCCCCTTAAAAACAACCTTGTCCTCAAGGATTGAGATGAGCAAATTGTTACAGAATGGTAGTTGGTTCCCAAGTGGCATATGTTGGAGTTTTATCTTTCCATTGGACTAGCACTTCCTTGATGATTCTCTGATGTAGGTGATGCTCATGTTGGTCCAAAAATGCCTCTGGTTGTAGCCAAATAGATCCTTTTTCAACTAAATTGGGAAGGTTGGTTTGAATTTGGCACTTAGCTCCAATCACCTTCTTTAAGCATGAAACATGAAAAACAAGATGTAGCTTCAAATGGCTGGGCAAAGTTAACTAATAGTCTATTTGTCCCACACGCTTGATAATGGTATAAGGACCATAAAATTTGGGCTCTAGCTTCAAACCATGCTCGTCCTTGAGGGAAGTTTTCTTGTAAGGTTGGAGTTGAAGAAACACCTGATCCTCTTCTGCAAATTGATGTTTAGAGAAGCCTTGATCTACCTGTTGCTTCATGCAATTTTGTGCCTTTCAATATGTAAGTATTTGGTCAACCTCTTGGACCTTCGAGGCACCCGGTATGTATGAGAGAAATGAAGGTGGACTATGTCCATATACCGCTTCAAAAGGAGTCAAGCATGTAGTTGTATGGTATGAAGTGTTGTACCACCATTCAACTAGGGGTAACCATTGAGCCCAATGATTTTGATTTTCCAAGGAAAAACACCTCAAATATGTTTCTAAACACTTGTTGACAACTTCTGTTTGGCCATTAGTCTGGGGATGATAAGTTGTGATGAGATGCAATTTGGTGCCTTGTATCTTGAATATTTCTTTCCAAAAATTGCTTGTGAAAGTTGGGTCGCAATAAAAAACAATAGAGTGTGGCATGCCATGAAGCTTGAAGACCTGATCCATGAAAATTTGAGCCACCATGGATGCTGTAAACAATTGCTAAAGGGTGCAGAAATGCGCATACTTAGAAAGGAGATCAACAACCACCATGATGACTAATTTATTTCCTGATTTGGGTAAGCCAGTAATAAAATACATAGAGATATCCTTCCAAATAGAAGGTGGAATAGAGAGTGGTTGTAGTGTTCCTAGAGATTTGAATATTTCTCCCTTGCTGCATTGACACACATCACATTCAGCGACAAAATTATGAATGTCCTATTTCATACCATCCCAGAAAAAGGAACGTTTTCCCTGTCATAGGTTTTGGTGAACCGGGATTTCCCTACTGTGGGTGTAGCATGAAGCTCAAAAAGTTCCATGGATTTAATCTTTGATTGTTTACTTAAATACAAATGGCTTTTGTATAAAAGTTCATCATGGAGACAAGAGTACCCTGGGGAAGCTGGAGCATTGGACTGCAATTGTTGGATTAGATGCAAACTTTTGGGATCTTGTAGCCATTCCCGGCGAATGGCTTGGAGCCAATCTGGTAAGATGAATGAAAGAGAAAAAAGGGATCCTTCATCTTCATATTTTTGGGAAAGTGCATCTACAACCACATTGTCTTTTCCTTTCTTGTAAATGATCTCATAATCATATCCAAAGAGCTTAGTCACCCATTTTTGTTGTTTTGGGGAGGAAATTCGTTGTTCCAAAAAATACTTGAGGCTTTGATTGTCTGTCTTAATTTGGAAATGTTTCCCCAATAGATAAGGGCACCACAGATCAACGACATGCAGAATAGCCAACATTTCCTTTTCATAGATGGATTTGCCCAGATTTATTTTAGATAGTTTCTTGTAGGTAAAGACCAAAGGTCAACCCTCTTGCATAAGGACAACACCATTTCCTTTCCTTGAGGCATCACATTCCAACACAAATATCTTTGTGAAACCAGGAAGGGCGAGGACTAGAGTGGTGCACATGGCCATCTTTAAGGTTTGAAAAGCTTGAGCATCGGCTGGACTCTAAGTGAAAGAGTTTCTTTTTAGGAGAGTAGTGAGAATTGCTGCAATCTTCCCATAATTCTTAACAAACTTGCAATAATACCCTGTTAAGCCCAAAAATACACACAATCTATTAAGAGTCTTTGGGTGAAGCCAGTCTTGCATAGCTTCAATATTTTTAGAATCCACCCTGACACCATCCTTGCCAACCAAATGACCCAAGTATTCTACTTCTGAGGCACCAAAAGCACATTTAAAATGTTTCAGGAAAAGTTGGTGCTGAGAGAGTAGATGGAGAACTCAATCCAAATGAGAAAGATGGTATGTATAGGTTTTTCTATAGATGAGGATATCATCAAATAAAACTAAGACAAAATGGTGGAGAAAAGGATGGAAGACATGATTCATGAGGCTTTGGAAGGTGGAGGGGGAATTACACAAGACAAAGGACATGACCAAAAACTCATAGTGGCCCTCATGAGTTCTAAGGGCAGTCTTGGGAATGACTGCCTCTTTCATACATATCTGGTGGTAGACCGAATGAAGATCAAGTTTAGTGAAGAATTGGGTGCCACTCAATTCATCCAGGAGGTCATCAATGATAGGAATGGGGAATTTGTCTTTGATGGTAAGTTTGTTGAGGGCATGGAAGTCATGACACATTCACCAAGAAACTTCTTTCATTAGGACCATGACCATAGGAGAAGAGTAGGGGCTCATACTAGGGAAAATAATGCCTACATTAAGGAGTTCCTAGACCATTTTCTCAATTTCATTTTTTTGGGAAAAGTGGTGACGATACATACGAATATTGGGAGGAAGGCTTCTAGGTACAAGGGGAATGGAATGATCATGAAAACCACGAGAAGCAGGGAGTCCTTGGGCAGTGGAAAAGACCAATTGATGTTTAGAAAGGATGGCTTGGAGGTATTGAGGGACCAATGGTGTCTTTGTTTATTGTATGGAAAGGAGTTGGGTGATAACAACAGAATGACCTTTTTTGAGAAGATTTTCCATGCGATGGGAACTAATGATCTTAGGTGAATCAGATGTGATGACTTGGAACTTATATTGGTGTCTCTCCTAGTCGAATTGCATGGTTAAGTCTTTGAAATCCACGAGAATAAGACCCAAAGTCCTTAACCAGTCTGCACCCAACACAATGTAACAACCTCCCATGTTGATAGCAAACATATGGGATTTCAGGTGGTAGTCACCAATTTGGAGACATACATTTTCACATTTCCCTCCACCTTTCATTGAACCACCATTGGAAATCATGATTTGGAAATTATTGACGGCATGGATGTAGCAATGATTTTATTGGGCAATGCAGTGATGAATGAAATTATGGGTGCTTCCACTATCAACCAGAAAGATGACCTTTTGATGCTTGATGCAACTTATTAGCTTGAGGGTTTGGGGAGTGGAGAAGCTAGTGAGATCATTGAGGGAAATGATCGGTTCTACTTCAAGAGGGTCTAAGGGAGGGGTTATGTCAGTGGATTCAGGTGAATCAGACACAAGGGGATTTTCCACATCCTCTTCTAAAATATCCTTGGAGATGACCATAAAAATATTTTGTTATTTACACTTGTGGCCCAAGAAATATTTGTCATCATAGTTATAAAAAAGGCCTTTGAGTTGGTGTTCAACCATTTCATCCCTGGTCAATTTTTTGATCTTTAGTGGAGTAGAGGGAGTAGTGGGATTTACTGGTTTAGGGCGAGGGATAAAGGAGGGTTTTCAATTTTGAGAAGATACAACTTGTTGCTCTTCTTTATCTCTTTTAGTAGATTCCACCCAACTCTAAGGCCGAGACATGAGGACATGGGCCCAAATCTCATCCTTGAGGCCACTGATAAAACACTCTCAGAAAAAGGCATTAGACATGCCCTCTGTTCTAAAAGCCAGGGGCTCAAAGGTAGCTATAAATTATTCCATTATTCCTAATTGTTTCAACTTTGTCAAATGGCCCAAATGGCTGGTGTCAGTGTCAAAGCATTGATAAATCTCTACCACAAAGTGTGTCCAAGCAATATACCCTTGACGAGAAGTTTTTCTACATTACCACCATTGCCAATGTTCTTGATCTATATAGAGAACACCATACCAAAGTTTGGCCAAGTCATCTGTAATGAAATATAAAGAGAAATAATGTTCCATTTGGGTTACCCAACCAGTGGGGTCTGAGCCATCAAATTTGTTCACATCCACCCACAAAAGGCGTAGGTCATGTTGAAAGTGAGGGTTCTGAAAGTTATGGGAATGAGGGGAATGGTCACCTTTAGTATGTGGAAGTGAGGAAGAGGAAGGGTTATCTATAGGGATATGCAATTTGGTGCAGAGTGATGGAAAGACAGATTCAAGATCGGTGGTGAGGTCTTGTTTGATTTCCTCCATTGAGGACTGCATGGTTGTATTGATGGAGGAAACATTGGAACTAAGTTGTTTCACTTCTTTTTGGGTCTTTATGAGACCATATTACAAGTTTTTGAAGCGAGCTTCCAAGTCTTGGCTACAGCTATGGGCCATGAGGATGGGGGAACTGAAGAGGGGCGTGCAGGGTAATTTTTTTTTTCTGAAAAATGATATGGATGAATGTGATAAGGGATAAGAGATGAATCCGATGGAATATGTATTAAATAATGGTGAAGAATACTATAGAGTTATACTACGGTCTGAAGAATACTACAGTGATGAAATACCCAAATGCCTAACCAGGAAGAAATATGTAGTGATTTGGCAACCCGAACACAGTTGCACGACAATAGATCTTGTTTGTTTTAATTTGTTTATGTTTTTGTCCCCAAGGGTTAGGTACTCAAGGGTTCTATAGACAAGGCTTTTCTCTGTGCTATATCTCTTTGATATACGTGCAGGGTCCAATAGTAGTACTCGACCCAATATCTCAGGGCACTAACTAATGAGGATAGACTGTACACTTAGTGATACTACCCGATTACTTAGGTACTAGAGAGTATCTTCCTGAGTGTTGTTCTTGGTGACACTATAGAAGTCATGCGGTCGATTGGTTTATCTAAAGAGGGCTTCAGGTAATCTAGGCCGATCCATACACAGGTGTTGTCTTATGTGCTACCACTCAAAGGGGTACCAACAGGGGTTACAAGGGTGGCCAACAAATGTGCGCTTACGTACCACTTGTATTTCTTGCGTGTATGAATCCCTCAACTGCGGGTTTGTGCATGTAACAACAGATCTTTGTGGCTTAAACACATTGGAATACGTCTCTACACTGGAAAAAAATTTAACCGACACTTTTTGCCGAGGAAAGTGCTCTGATACCACTTGTAATATACCAGATATAAAAAGTATGCATAACAGAAATAAAATGCTAGAAATGGAAAAATAATAACAATATAACAAGAACAATCACCACAATAGCGCTGAAATGATATACGAACAACAACAAAAATAACACTTTGATTATGAAAGCAATGTTCATAGGCCTCTTAGAGGGGGCAACCTACAATTGAGAAACGCTCTATTACAATATTATCCAAGCTAGGTTTCTCATACCCTCAAATCCTATTTATACTAAATATGTCCATTAAAAGAAGCATCTAGAGGAACATCCTTCTAGAAGTAGAAGCTTCTATTAGGTCTTCTTACATCCACCTTATTCTAATTTATTGAAAGGCCTTATTAATATTGACCTTTATTACATCTAAATATATTGTTCTACCTATGTGCGGGTTAAGACCCTAACATCCTTCTTTGGACTCAATACTATTGGTACAGTGCATGGACTCAAGATTTCTCTAACTAACCCTTTGTTCATCAAATATTGAACTTTCTTATTGACCTTTTCATTATCCTACGGTGTCAATATCTACGCTGCCTTGTTTGGTAATATCACTCCTAGTATAAGGTCAATGTGATGACTTATACTTCTGATGTGTGACAACGAGCAAGGTAATTCATCCACCACTATATCAACAAAATTCTCCAGTAGTTCCTGAATTTCCTCAGGTAGATAATCTATTGAAGTACTAGTCAAGATAACTGTAGGTTTTCTTACCACAAGAAACTGCATTTCTTCATCTTTCTTGACTTCGTCCAGAAGTTCCTTCCCACTCATGAGAAGTATAGTATTACTTGCTTCTTCTTTCACCTTCTTGTCTTCAATTGGTAGCAACATATGCTTCCTAATGTTCTTCTCCAAGGTGTAGGTGTTATTTCTTTCGTCATGGACAACATTTTTGTCATATTTCCATGGCCTCCCCAAAAAAGGATGGCAGACATCCATGGGAATAACATCACATAAGATATAATATATATAACACCCTATCTTAAATTCAACTAAACATTGTTTAGTGATTTCTACCTGATGTCATTTTTGTAACCACGAGACTTTATATGGACTCGGATGTGCAGTTGTCTCCAATTCCATCTTCTCCACCATTTTTGTGGATACTAAATTATCTGTTCTTCCACTGTCAACTATAACCTTGCATACCCTATCCTTGGTCTTGGAAGGAGTTCTAAACAAATTGTTCCTCTGGATTGGATTCTCCATCTCTTTCTCTGGATTGAAAAAAATTTTCCTCATCATTAAGGATCTCCCACCTTCTGCATCTTTTTCCTTAACATTTCGCCTTTGCGCTTCTTAAATGTGAGATTTTCCTCGTCCTTCTCCTTTTCTATCAGGATATTCCCAATACTTGTGTTCGATATTTCCATAGAAGAAACACTTTAATTCAACTCCTCCACCTCTTCCTTTCCTCTTGCTCGAGGAAAAGTGTTCCTATCAACATATTGTCTTCCATGTGAACTTCCTCCCCTTTTTGGGTGATTATGAGGCTTATTTTCTTCATCCTTGGGCTTTTCTACTATGTCCTAGGAAATTGCTTTACCTCCACTCTGACTTCTACCTCTTCTGCTTTGAACTTATTTTTGGGCCAACTTATCTTATGCTTTCAGATAAACCTAATAATCATCTTCCACAGTTTTGATTGCCACCATGCTCATCTCATCCTGAATCTCATATCTCAGGCCATTCATATATCTGGCAAATTTTTCATCATCACTTTCGCGATGACCAGATTTGATGTTTAACTTGTATAAATCCTTTGTATATTCCTTGAATTTCATCCCTTTATGCCTCAAATTCTACATTATTCAAAACAAATTTACTTGATAATCCCTAGGTATGAATTTGGCTTTCGTCTGGGCAACCATCCTGTCCCAGTTTTTGAATCTTTATTTGCCTTTGCAACTCCTGTCATCCTGCAGTTCATGCCACCATAGTGTTGCATGCCCTTTAATTCTAGTGACAACATTATTTACTTTCTTGTCTTCTTTGATATCCTCATAGCTGAAGTATTTATCCAGAGCTCTAAACCAATCTAGTATCTCCTCAACGTCCAAGTTGCCTTCATACATCGGGATGTCTAGCTTTGCTCTAGCACTCATTCTTGCAACAACTTTAAATAGAAGTTCCTATGCAACATCTTAGACTACAACTTCTTCTTTGGTTCCTTCTTCATTCTCACTTTCAGCCTCACTGATATCTCCTATATCAGGTGTTCAGCTCTATGTTGTCTCCATAACATCCAATCCAGCACGAAGTTCTCTCATTTTCCTTTCCACATCTGGATCGGTCATTGGTCTTTCTTGACGTCTCACTGGTGGCATTGTTTCAATGTATCCAAACAAAATTCAAATCACAGCTTTCTTTATGTCCTCTCTTACTTACAAAAAACAATGATTGTAAGCTTTGATACCACCTGATGCAACACCCCTACCTCAGCAGGGATATGCTGACCTCCCAGTCTTTGGATATTCGAACTCCTTTGAGATGAAATGGCTCATTAGTTCCCACTGGAACCTTCAATGCATATAAAACCATAGGTCCTTATAGAAGTTACAACTATGTGAACAATCACCAGGAATGAACCTCCACCTGCGTGACCACCAATGTGACCATTGACTTAACCCAAATGTCTCTTTAGGTTTTGCGACTCCACGTTTCACAATTTTGGGATTCCTGTTGTGAGTCACCCCGACTCCCTCGAATCTCGAAACTTCGAAAAGGGATAAAGGTCCACTAGCTCCTCCCTTATGTGTCCATAATATGACCTCCAGTCAAGTCCTGGGGCCTCACCTCCGAGCGCGTTGGGATTTCACGACTTGCGATTTCTTGATGCAACTCTTCTCATTTTTCCCAAAGTTTGAACTCATGAATTCCTATCCATAAATCCGTGATCCTTAACCTTCCACGATATGATGGTTTAGATAATTTCTTCTTGAAGTCAGGACTTCACAACTCCCGACTTCCAGGTAGTAGTTTCCTCCACACTTCCAAGTCCTGAAATGTCAAAATTAAAATCACGAATCAATGACTCTTGTTCCTTCAGATCTAACGGCTACTATTTCTCTTCAACTTGATTTCAGCGAGGTGAATTTGAACCTCATATTTTCTTTGTAAATTTTCTAATTCTCTATCCTTCTTGAGATTGGTTTCTTTACTTCAAACTCTAGGATTATAAGGAACTTTGCATGCACTCCTTGCAGCCTTCATGATAATCCTTGATTATCTGATATCTTCTAACTCTATGCTCTCCTTGCGACAATAGTTCTTCAATCGTTCACTTGCGTTGGAAAAATTCTAATACTCGACCTGGTCTGCGCACACCTTGCATGGCTATGTGATATACTTGCACTTTTGTTGGTATAAGAATAATGATATCTCTCCTGATATTTCTGAGATAAAACTAATAACTTGTCAACACACTCCTTGTGGACTTTCATTGCACTTCTTGTAGGAATTCTCAAGAAAATAAACAATTGAAACTCATACTCTCCCTCTCACAGAATTCATACATTCAACATGAAATCACTTACATACACAACATTGAAACAAATTCATAACAGAGCATATAAGAAAAATGTAAATATACCATTCAATAGATGAAAATAATAACCATAATAGATCATGAAATTGGATCAAAGCATTCTTATATTAATCCAAGTGCCTCTTTACATGGTTTCTATAGAAACAACTATGTACTCATACAATTTCTACAATCGTGTTTCTTCTCTGCTCTCATATACTCTCTTACTCTACAACTTAATTACCATTGAGAGAATGAGAATAATTCTACAATACATCTACAAGGGAGTCTTCTTAAGTTTTCCCTCCTACAACTCTAAACTATCATATCAAAATTAAAATCTCCATCTACTTTACATTTTTTACATTAATTTTCTTCAACTAACAGATGAGACCGAACGCTCAAGATCTACATTACAATCCCCAAAACATTTAAGAGTAATTATATCTTTTCAGATATTACTTTAATGGTTCATCCTTTGAAATTTAAATGTCTTCAAAATGCGTGCTAGTGTATATCCCACTGTCCTCCACTTGCTCTTGCTGGCGATGCTCCTGCATGAAGTTCACAGTGTATTTCGCAGCGAAGTTCCAATGTCCGACTGCGTAGACCATTTCGCAGATTCAAGTGCTATGAAATGTACTGTAGTTGTCTGATTTATCTAGCTTGAGCCAAAAATACCCAATTTTTTTTTCCAAAGTTAAGTAAACCTCTAGAAGCCTCATGATATGTAGTGTGAGTGAAAACTCAGCTATAGGTATTATATTTTCCCCAAAATCTTCGAAATGCAAGGATAACCTTTTCCAAAATTAAGATTCTTTGAGCCAGTTCACTTCACCTCCTGAGTTTGGTACTCCTTCTAGTTGCATCTTGAGCCAACACATTCAAATTTATTTGGGCTAGCTCTTCCTTGAAAGGGTGAAACTCCAACTTAAGTTTTTTGATCTGAGATTGTAAATCCATATTCTACCTAGATAGATTCTTAAGATGCCTATGGAGGGACATGCATATCTTTCTTGAAAACTTGGCTTTGCCAATAATTTCTAGATACATATCCATTAGATCTTTCATCTTTTTTCTCTCAACCAATCCTTCTCCCTTCAAGTCAAAAATCTCCTTTATAGTTTCTTTGAGCTATATGATCAATATTTTGAAGGTAGGGTTCTCAGGGGGAGTGGTTATGTCTATGAATTCAATAAATTTTTCAACAATCTCAATTTTACCTTTATCTTTCCTCTTGACATGAGCTTCTATTATGACCTATTTTTCAATAGTTTCTTTCTTGGATAATGACCTAGTGAAGGGCCTACTAGCTTTAATTTCAACTGCAGTAGCTGGTGAGAGGAAGAGTAACCTTCTTCCTTCTTTCCTTGTGGCTCTGACTGATGGAATTTCCGCCAATTCTGGATCTGGTTAGGGCAAAAATTCCCTTTGTGGAGAGTGATGAGCTCCCCCTTCTTCTTATTGTTCCTTAGGAGCTTCACTATTTTTAGCAATGTGTTTTCCCTTCATCTTTCTACTTGTCTCTGTGTGAAAACATTATCATCTTGAAGAGGGATCTACACCTTAGAGTGAGGAGTAGGAGCTACATTTAATTTCAGATGTGCAATGGCAATGAACTGATCCCATTCCATGTTTCTCTTCTTCAACTCCTCCATCACAAGAATCTTAATCAACCCTGAGTGAAAAACACTTGTGTCCATAGCCTTGGACTTTGATTGGAACCTATTAGCAATTTTCCCAATACTCCTAAAAAAATAGAAAGGGAGGTTCATGAGGTTTTTTCCTGTGAAGTGCAACAAAAGTCTAATGTGGAACTGGTAAAATATATTGAATCTTCCCTCACAGGTGAAATATCTATGGATCACTCGTAACATCTTGTCAAATTCCTCAACCAAGTGGCTCATAGGCACTCCCTTTGATAGGTTATCCTTCTATCATTATGGTTTAAGGAACTCTTTAGAGAAGGTTGCATTAAGATTCATGGATTTAAACAATATTTCACCAGTGTTTGGTATCTCAGTAGCTATTGCAATGGTTGTTGTAGACACCTCTAGTTCAAGAGTTCCCACCTTAGTTTTTGTTCCATCAAAATCCAAGGAAATCTCTTTGGCTACCTCAGGGTGACCCCTCTTCATGTTCTAACATAAATTGAAACATCCAACTCTTTGGAACACTTCTCTGATCAAAGGTTCAAAATCAAATAGCTACATGTCATAGGGTTCGATCCTCACTATCCCCCCACTCTTGTGAGCCTTCCTCTACTGTGGTGTATCCATTTTTTGTTATAGGAGTAAAACTAAGAAAACAATCTAAGATATGTAAGAGGAAAGAAAAAAGGACAGAGGTCTTAGGGTTTGGATGGATAGACTTTTTCAAATATGGTTTCTTTTAAGACTTGAAAGTATTTCAACCTATTTGGCATCTGAGCTTATGAAAGGGTAGATAATTTTTAGGAAATGGAAGAAAACCCTTTAGGAAAAATAGATATGCAAGGATAAAGAAGCTGCAAAATATTTAAGTTAACACTTCACCATCATTTGCAAGATCATCACAACTTTAACAACAAGGCCCTTTCAATTTCCAACGTAGATAGACTTTAGCCTTGAAATAAAAATGGAAATTTTAAAGGTAAATAGTTGGTACACATTGTGTGGTAAGAGGATAATGGTGTTGATTTGATGTACATGTTTGCAATGCCAAAACAAGAGGATTCATAGCAGAATCCACAATAGATTCCACAATACAAGCAATAAAATCCAAGTAAGAGATAGGCATAGTGGCTTTAACAACAAGGTTTGATCGATCTTAGTAAAAGAAGTTGAAAAAAATGCAGCTGAATAAGAATTTGTGACAACAAAGGTAAAGGGAGAAGATTTGTAATGTGGATCATCAATTCACAGCTCTCAGGAGAGGAAATAAAGCACAACCTTTAACTGATCTTCAACAAGGCTTAAAATCGCTCATGGAGTACATGGAGACTTTGGTTTAAAATTTGATAAGCTTCAGACTGTATGAAAACCCCTACAAAAACCCCTGCAACAGGTCTAACCTCCAATTCACCTTCTCCATCCAGTCTACAGCAAATTTCACAACGCCTCTCTGAACTCAATAGCTTTTGGAGCATCAAGGTAGGAGAAATTTTAATATTTTGAGAAAAAAATTAGAACAACCTTAATTGACTAAATCCCATATTATTTCCTTTAAATCATGAATTCTAAAATCAAGAAGATCAACTGACACAAGCCTCATATGTGAAATTATGGTGATGAGGGAATATGTACTTGATATGGGCTACAAAATGTCCTGATGAGATAGCAACATACTAAAATGAACTTGATTTGACCTTCTAATGGGTAGAGGGACAAAGTGGAGGGGTTTAAGTGCATAGTGGAAGTGGTGACATGTCAAGGTAGTGGTGGAGGCATAACGATGATGTCTTGTCTAACCATGTCATAAAAATGAAGACATAAACCAAGGGTTTGGGCCAACATCAACCTTAATTTTATTTGTGCTAAGACCTAAGAAGACCATACGGAGGAGGTCAAAAGTAAAACTCAAACAATACTAAGGATAAAAAATAAAAAATCTAAGGATGAATTGACCCATAACAACTTCATGTGACCCAGAAAAACTTCATGTGATAACATTGGCTCCACATGGGATGGCATGCTCCCTGTGATCTTCCAAGAACAAGCAATTTCAGTTTCTTATCCTAGGGCTATGGGGTCATTTATTGAATGAAAGAAAAACAAAAATTATATTTACAATGAATGGGACAACCACTCATGGCTCAAGACAAATACTTCTTTAGTAAGTGTCCATTAATAGGGCCACCAAAAACTCCATAATCCTCCAAGTTCTTCAATTTATAAGTATTATTTTGAAAAACTTCAGAAATCTTGAAAGGAACAATCCACAAGGATTCAAATTTATTATGTTTTCCTTTGTCTTGCTTTGGTGCATCCCACTTGAGCACAATATCTCCCAACTAGAAATATTCTTTGTTTACCTTCTTATCAAACGATTTCTTGATCTTCTGTTGATAGCTCTATTCTTTATCAAGGAGTTGCTTGTTGGTCTACTGTACTTCTACTAGCTGGTGTATCCTTCTGACCATTGTTGGTCACTATAATTGCTTAATTAATTTCAAACAACCAAGTGAAACATAAATTATCAACCCAGGGAAGTCTTTTGTTTCAAAGATAGCTGCGCACTATATATGCTCAATTCCAAAAGCACTTAGTGTTGTAGTAAATAAAATCATTCTATATATACTGCTGGAGTAGACTGAAGCTCTGAATTAAATCACAGGAAAGCAATTCCCCTATTGCAATTCTTAAAGCTGAATTAAGAATCCCGGATTACATTAAAAATAATACTGCAATGGGAAAGAACAGCTATCTTGCAATCAGAGAACAGGACCCT
Organism: Picea mariana; assembly: GCA_032191745.1. Taxonomy (NCBI): domain Eukaryota; kingdom Viridiplantae; phylum Streptophyta; class Pinopsida; order Pinales; family Pinaceae; genus Picea; species Picea mariana. The sequence goes on from JASDQU010100977.1 coordinate 208,365, forward strand.
TACTCTCAAACAGAGACTCAGTACTAACACTCTCTCATGAAAACAATAATGCAGAAAACAATTAACTCTATCTAACAGAAACCAAAGCACTTAACACCTTTCTGTTTAAGCAGGAGCCTTGAGCTTTACTTCTGTTGTAGCACACTTGTGAGGTTGAGGTCTACAGAGAACAAGGCAGTCTGATTCCTTTCTTTCTGAGCAGGGATCTCTAACCCAGTTTCTGGCTAACACCAAGGGTAGTCTACAGTGAACAGGATGTTGGTTCTTTCCTTTCTGAGTAGGAACCCTTAATCCAATCCCTGGCTAACACACTTGCAGAGGTAAATGAAACCTACAGAAGACAAGGCGTTGTAGTCCCTTTCTATATGAGAAGGGGCACCTTAACCGAATCTCTGGCTAGCACACTGGCAGGGATAAAGGAAATCTATAGAGGACAAGGTGTTGTGGTCTCTTTCTATCTGATCAGGGACACTTAACCAAATCTCTGCTAGCACACTTGCAGGGATAAAGGAAATCTACAGAAGACAAGGTGTTGTAGTCCCCTTCTGTCTGAGCAATGACTCTTAACCAAATCTCTGCTAGCACACTTGCG
>JASDQU010100977.1:209006-227958 GCA_032191745.1 Picea mariana
GACTCTTAACCAAATCTCTGCTAGCACACTTGCAGTATTAAACGAATTCTACAGAGGGTATGATGTCCCGATCCCTTTCTGTCTGAGCAGGGACCTTTTAACCAATTCTCTGCTAAGATCATCACACAATATTGCTGACAAAAAGAATTATAAATTCCATTCAATAACTAAGACAGAGTTAGTAGTGTTTCAACAAAGTAGAATTCATTAAAACAGTGTTTCAGCAAATGACAGTCAAACAAAATATAAACAGGAATTAAACAAGCACACTTCTAACTAAGGGGTGAATCTTGTGAAGAAGGTGGGCCCTCCCTTCTCACAAGATTCCCCTGAAACGGGAAAACTTAGAGACGAATTATCAAAGCAGTCTTCTATTCATTTGTTGAAATATCACATTACAAATTGGAAAGATCGAACACGTCCCGCTTCTCTGAAGTTGTTCAATACATAAAAAGTTCACTTCCCGAATGGTGATTTCCCCTGAATTTAAAGGAGAAATCCCATCGATACAATCATTACAAAGCATATCTGGCCCCTACACTAAATCGGATCTTCTTTCTAAATCAGCATAGGGTGTCCTATTCTCACGCAACCAAATGTTAATACAGGAGCTGCACGAGATATTGCTGTTACGGCTGGTGTAACAGCTTCTTCTCATAGCTGCTGATGCTGTTTCAGCATCGCAATTCACGGGCTGTTTCAGCCATGTGAATTGCGCTCTTGACTGTGTCGGCCTTGACTGCTAACTGTCGGGGCTCGTGTTTCAGCATCGTGGCGGTCTCCTCTGTGTCTCAGCATCTGCACTTCTGAACTGCTTGACAACTCCGTGTTTCAGCATCTGCATCCCCGGACTATGTAGCTGCTCCGTGTTTCGGCATATGCAACCTTAGACTGTGTGGCAGTTCCGTGTTTCAACATCGGTCTTGAATACTATTCTGCAAATATAGACACTTATGCACTTCTAATCAATGGTTAAGTACAAGAGTGATGTAAAATATCATGCAAAAAAGATTAAACGTGTAGTAATGAGAAAGGGCGTTGTGTACCTTGGAATGATCAGGTGAAATGATAGTATAAGTCTAAATACAGGTGATGAAGGGTATAACAATGGAAAAAAGTATGGGCAAAAAGGGTACATTGTGTGGTCCTAACAACCATATCATCTAGTTCTCCTTGTTTATCCTGAAGGAACTTTTCCACAGGCAAGGCAAGCTGAGTAGGAAAAATATTTTCAATCCCATATAGAATATGAAAGGGAGAAATACCAAGTGATCTCTTTGTAGTAACTCTATCATCCCGTAAGGAAAATTTCACTTTTGAGTTCCATGCTTTCTTGTCCTCCAATAATTTATTGATGATATTTATAAGGCTCTAGTTAGAATATTTTGCTAAAGCATTGCCTTGCTGGTAATAAGGGGTAGAATGAACTAATCAAATCCCATAGTTCTCACAAAACTTCACCAATGGTCCATCTTTGAAAGAGGCAGCATTATCATTAACAATCTTTCTTGGACAACCAAATATTTACATAATATATTCAAGAAAACCAATGATTACCTTGTGTGGGGCACTCCTTGTAGGAATGGCTTCTATCCACTTGGTGAAATAGTTAGTTGTATTCAAAATACATCGGTGTTTATCACTTGATGCTGGATGAATTTCTTGAATTAAGTCAAGTCCCCACTGCTGGAAAGGACTGGAAACCACCACAAAATTCAGAGGAAAATATTTTAGCTATTTCTTTCATGAAAAATTATGAAATTTGTCACATGCCCTAATCTTTGCAAAAACATCAGTAAAAAGGCCAGGGAAAAAATACCCAACTCTGAGTATATCATATGTTGTGGTTCTCCAAAAGTGATGACCCCTACAAAAGCTATCATGAAAATAAGTCATGGCCTTTTGAGCCTCTTTTGGATCTATACATATCAAGAGAACTCCTAGAGGGTCTTTCCAATATAATATGTGATCAATGAGACAATATATAATTTCCTTTAGTTTCAAATCTCTCACCTTTTTCTTCTCCAAACCATAAAGAGGATGCAACTTTTGCAGAAAGTAAATGATGTCTTTTTACCAAGTGCATTCTTCAAAGTTCGGATTGATATGAGAGATTTTGAAAAATATATTAGTTTTCTAATTTTTAGAGTTTAGGTTCATGAAATTAACCCCCAGTTCTTTGCAATTTTATTCAGCCACCAATCTAGCTAAACTTTTCCCTTTTACCAACTTAGTAGGCCTCATTTCAAGGTCAAACTCCATAATTTTGGCAATCCACATGCTCCTCTTTCCATCTATGTCAGGATAGATAAGTATTTCTTTCACTCAGGCTTATGGGACATAGAAAATAATTTTGGAATGTAGAATGTATACCCTAAAGGATTTAAGAGATTTAACCAAAGAATAAGCCTGCTTCTCCATAAAGTCATGCCTCATATCTGCATCCCTCAATTCCCTACTAAAAAAGGAAATAGGATGCTCCATCCCATCTATTTTTTTCTGAAGAAGGACAACAGCCAATGTGTCATGTGAGGCAAAAGAGAATATCAGAAATTCCTTTGAATAATCGGGGTTGATGATGTAGAAATTTCAATACAAATTATGTATTTCCTGGATTCTCATGATCTAAGAATTATATTCCACTGTTAAATACATAATCACTTCTACTAATATTCTTGTCAAATTCAAAACATAATCTCCATTGCAATATCAAAAAGACAGATCAATTACACTTATGTTTTTATTAGGAAAACATAAAGCTAAAAACCCCACTATCATATATTATGTTTATATCATGGATCATGAAACAATATCATACAAAACTCTAATCTAAGAGATCTTAGTACAATAATAATCATCTCACACTGTCATACAAAAATTGGCAAATGCATGTGCCAATTTACTGCCGCCAGACAACCTACCTCCTCTGCGCAATCCTTGCTAATGGAAAAACTGCAAATGAATTCAAATTCCTCTTTCCTAGGCTATGCATTTCTCATGGGAACATCAAATGTGTGTGTGATTTCATGGATGCACTTCACTCAAATCACAATTGATAGCCAAATTGTCCCTTTCACCTGTTATCTCAACTAGGTCTCCACTGGATCTGACATGAATGTAGTTAACAGTGGTAAATATTCAGTTTAATGTGAATTCACTAATTGTGAATCAATTAATAATTAATTCACTGAACTCTCACTAGAGTAATTTCATTTACAACTAGTAAAACTGAGCTTAACTTGCTTAACTGAGTTAAACTACTTCACAACTTACATAACTACACTTATAACTCTTTTACAACTTCTAGTCACTTAGTTACAACTAATTCGACTTCCATGTCCCACCAATCAACCTTTGAACTTGAATTTCCTATAGCTAATTGATTTTCCATTTCAGTTAACTATTTCAAGTAATTATGAGATAATAGATTAATATTTATTGTCCAATTTATTTAAGGAAAAAATAAATTAGACACACATTTCTTGTTGAATTTTCAGCACTCCCTCTCAACAAGAAAGGGATTATCCTTCACCCCAATCCTGTCTTTATGGTATTTGAATCTTCTCATGGTGAGCGCCTTTGTCAAAATGTCCGCATCCTAATCTTTCGTAGGAATGTACTGAAGAAACATGATCTTCCGTTGCACACAATATCTGATATGATGATACCATATATATATATGCTTAGATCTATCATTAAACACATGATTAATCGATAGTTTAATGCAACTCTGATTATCACAGTCAATCACTATCAGATATAAATGAGAACCAAACAAGCCAACCAAGATCTTTCTCATCTAGATAGCCTCACATGCATCTTGACTCTCTGCCATGTATTCTTCTTCTGCTAAACTTAGTGCCACAGATCTCTGCTTCCTACTGTACCAAGAAACAACTATATATATGATACTAAAGATCCCCCCTGATGTGCTCTTTCTATTCATTGGGTTGCCTGCCCAATATGCATATGTGAAGCCATGCAAATTCACCTCATCTATCTGTCTATACCATAATCCATACTCAAATAGGCCACTTAGGTATCTCAGGACATGCTTACCCGCCTTCCAAAAGAGCTTGGTAGGATTAACCATTGCTTGAATCAGCTGGTTAACCACATAACAAATGTTCAATCTCTTGTTCACTAGATACATTAGTGAACCCACTAACTATCTATAGATAGTAGCATCCACTACCTCTCTAGAAGTAGCATCCTCTTTCCTCCAATTTCCTAGAAGAGTAGTATCCATGGGTTTGCATCCCTCCATGTGAAACTTACCCAGTATCTCCCTTGCATACTTGCCTTGAGACATAAGATTTTCATCATCTTGCTGTCATATTTCCAATCTAAGGAAATAATAAAGAAGGCCCAAATCATCATATCGAACTCCTTTGCAAGGTCCTCCTTGCATGAGTGTATCAGTTGCTCATCACTAGTCAGTATTAAATCATCAACATAAAGAACAATGATTAAAATCTTACCCTCCACCACAACTTGGTATAGGTTTTCATCCACTTCACTTTTGGTGAAGCCCAGTCAAGTGAAATAGCTGTCTATTCAAGTGTACCGAGAACGGGGTGCTTGCTTCAGCCCATACAACACTCTCTTGAGTATTCACACATGAGACTCCCTGTCAAAGGTATAAAAACCTTCTGGTTTCTCAATGTATAGTTCTTCCTCAATGCTCCCATTGAGAAACACAATTTTTACATCCATCTGATGAATGTGCCAGACCATCTACGCTAAGAGTGCAAAGATGGATCTTATGGAAGAGTACCTTGCGATAGGTGAAAAGGTCTCATCATAATATATCCCCTTGATCTGTGAGAATCCCCAGGCCAAAAACCTGGCCTTGTATTTCTCCACACTCCCATCAACAACTTTCTTTACCTTGTAGATTCTGTTATCATCCTATAAGTTATAGGGATCAACTGGTGACTGGGATATTATCTGTCTCTAGTGTTTTTTTTGACAAATGATTTTTCATTCTACAAATAAAATGAAAAGAAAAGGAAAAGAAAAAAGAAAAAAAAAAAACAGAAAGAAAGAAAAAGAGGGCATAAAAGAATTGAAATAAAAACCCCATGCAATAATAGTGACTTGGTCCATACCTTTCAAGCATGGCAAAGTTATTTTTAAATTTGATGTTGATAGGGTAGTGAATGAATTTAGCTAAACAGTTTAATCTTAGCCAAAGTGTCTAGGTTAGATTAGTGAATAAATCTGGCCAGACTTTCTAATCCTGGTCAGATAGCCCTAGGGTAGAGAAATTTCTTAACCCAATAGTTTAATCTGGGTTAACTGTCATAGAAAACTAGGTTAGAACATAGTTTAGTGGCACTGTTTCTCCGTTTCAATAAATCCATCTTGATGTAAGTGTTGCACAATGTTTCAAATGATTAAAAGATAGTTTGGTTGAAGCTGCTTGGTGGTGTCTATTTGAAAATTTGGGGAAAAACCAATAAAAATGCATTTGTCCTAAGTTTTTCCCAGTGCATGTGTTCTCCACTCCCCGTTTATTGCTCCCTGCACCCTAGATATATGGTGCACAAAGCATTCGGGATCCCCCCGACCATTCTTATTTTAACCGGGGGGGTCTGGAATCGATGATAAGACTTGCACGCATCTGGACGGCCCAGGGTGGAGCGCTTAAATCAATGGTCAATATTGGATTTCAGACACCCCCCCGACCGTTCTACCTTTAATGGAGGGGGGGGGTCYGGAATGAGTGATAAAAGGCGCGCTAGGATCTGCGGCTACGAAATGAGTGCATAGATCAAAGGCCCTAAATGGATTTTGGACCCCACTTGCTGATCTGCTTTTAACTGAGGGGGGGGGTGTCCGGAATGGTAATCTTCCTCTGGTGGGTCCCTTGTATTACGTGGCATAAATATATTGGTCCCGCAGTCCCATCACTATCTGCTATCTGACAGACCCCCCATAACTTATGGACGTCACCTTCCACTTGTTTCACTTGTTCCACTTGTTCCCTAGTTAGTCACATCCCATAAATGTTGTCAGTCCCTTTCCCCCCTTCCACTCATAGCAATCCCCTTATTACGACGCTTACATCCAATCCCTAGCCACCACGTCACCCGTCCGTATCTTTCAGCCACTGTCACCTGCCACTTCAACCCAAAGTGACCCATTTTCCATTTATTACTGGATAACCTATCCGTTATCCAGCTGACCTGTCTCCCACGCCCAACCGACCCCATTTTAAAATAAAACTATCGTTTTCCCCCCTACTTTCACTGTTCACCCATCGCACCAGAGAAACTCATCACTTGCACCTTCATTACATCTCGTCGCCTTAATCCATAGTCATTCGACCCCACTAACTTTGTGTTTATTGCAGGTACTATTGAAAAAATGGTGCCAAAGCCCAGACAAGAAGAAGGAGAAGATAATCTATTTCTCCTACCTCCTGTTGACCTGGACAAGATCCCGCTGGTCAACAAAGACAGATTAATCGTAGATACCAAATCCGATTTCGATTTCTCAGACCTCCAGTCATGGCTCAGGGAAGTTTTCCTAGACCAGAGTGATGAAATTGGACTTTGGGAGTCCAATTCACCCCTTTACCTTTTTCCCCAGATCCACCATTTTCCCGAGTTCGTGCTTAAGTGTCAAGCTCATTATATTCCTGAACAAAGATCCATCGTCTCCTCTTCGGGAGAGATCCCGTTCGTCATCACACCCAAAGCCATAGACCAGATGATGCAAATTCCCCGTGCCAACTCTGCGTCCCCTTTCAACCTGGAAATCCTTACAGAGTTGCATCAAAAGATGAATTTTCCCCAAAGAGCTCAAATATTTGAGCTTTTCCTTCCCACCTCTGCTCAATTCCCTTCCACAAATCCCCCTTACCCATCATTCATTTTCTCCACTAAGGGAAACCAGGTCATTTCTTCCCTTTGCGCTCTGTTGGGTTACTATTCCGACCAGTGGGTAGATGAACCCATTCTGGGTTTTCTATCCATTTTCTCCACTGATGAAAAGCCCACCACCCAATTTGATTTCAGTACATTCTTGGCAGGAAATATTCACGAACAGTTCATGAATTTCAGCACAGAAGGCACGTTCAGATATTCATCAATATTAGCCTACATGTTCGTCTTTTTCCAGGCGGATAAGTTTTCGTTTTCCATGCAGAATATGGACGCAGATGGTAAACCTTAGGCAGTCACTATATGGACCTCTTTGCTGAAGTATAACTCCACAGAGTATATCTTCAAGGTGTTCATCGATCTATTCTACCATCGTGTGGTAATCATGCTAGGTGGTAGGCCCAAGCCTTGAATAAACGATGAAGTTAAGAGGATCCTGCACCTCTCGAACAACATAAAAACTGGGGATTGGTACCTCTATCAAAACCATACTGAGATCAGAGTATATGGGTGTGAGTTGGCACCCTATAAGCTGCCATAATATATGCCGGTCAGAATATTTGTGTTAGAGTATATAAGATAGATCATGAATTCATATGATATGCATTTCGTATCTTTGAAGAAAAAGCAGCAACTTCGGATCAAGGGGAAGATTGGCTCCTTCATCTGCAACAGTCGGGGAAGAAGATTACAGGATGTTGAAAGAAATGAATTTCTTTATGAGCTTCCCATGGCACTATGATCCTTATGGTATCATCTCAGAGATAAGGGTGAAGAACAAGAACATCCCGTATGTTCATGTGTCCAAGCCCGAAATTGAAAAATTCACCAATCAGATAGTGTGGGTGCCTAACACCTTGGTCGAAGTGGAATAGCAGGTCCCCCCGAATACTGTGCCACCAACAACCATGCCACAGGTCCCTAAGGAAAAAATGCCTCAACAAGATTTATCTCCGCCCGTCACGGAGGTATCGTCCGAAGATTTCCAGTTGCACACTAAGAGGCCCAAGACAATTCCAGTTCCTGGTTCGACTGGAGAAAAAGAAGCCCCACCTACCACAGTGACTAAGTCTATGATTCCACCCTTTGGTTTGAGCCTTCATAAGGACATCACCCCAGTAGTACTGAAGAAATCCACAGACTCTCCACTGGACACATAGCCAGGAAAGACTGGGCCCAAGTTGAGCATTTTCGAGAAGTACGAGTTGATCAAGAAAAAGAACCAGACTCTTACCAGAAGTACTTATGCTAAGTTTCAGAAGAATTGATCAATTGCACAACACAGGATGTTGTCCGCATTTGACACAGAAAAAGGTAGAATGCACATGGCCTTTCTCCAGGCACAAGTACCATACCCCAAGGTGATCACAGACTACAAGAGCGCCACATTTGAATTCCAGATGAAGGACGTGCACCCAGCAGATCAGATGGATCTGCACAAATAGATAGGGGAAGTGGTGTTCCATATGTTGGTGCATGATTCCGCTTCTGCAGCCAAATTGCAGGTGTCATTGAACAATGCTCAAATGCAACTGAAGATGGAGAAGATTTCATCCTTCGCAAAGGACAATAGAATCAAAACTTTAGAGGATTTGGTCCTCAAGATCGGCTATGACCCCTCCAACATCAGAGTAGCGAAGGAAATGATAAAGAATAATAATGTGGATATAGCGTCCTTGAGGAAACAGCTGAAACACCCACTCACAGAGGACTCGCAGGCGAAGGAGATAGTAGAGAAAGAAGGTGAGAAGGATGAAATGCTCAAGTTGCTCATGGAGCAGAATGCATAGCTCAAAGAAATGGAAGCTGAAATGGAGAGATTAATAAAAGAGAAGGAGTAGCTGAAGCCAATGGAAGTCATTCCATTGAGTGCCATTCCAATTTCAGGAGCAAGCATAGTAGTAGTGAAAACAGTCCCAGACGTAACTCCATTAACCTCCCAAGAGAAGACAACCGACCTAGCCAAATCCATGGAAATGATGAACCTGTAGGAGAAAAAGATCAGTAGGCTTAAAAAGGAAGTTGATAATCTTCAGGAACTCAAAACTTCCTTCCAGACCAGCCTAGCCAAGGAAAAGAAGGTAACAAAGAAGCTCAAGCAAGAGCTACAATAGCTCCAGAAACAAACAGTGGCAGGAAAGACATTGGCCAAGGTTAAAGAGAGTGTATGGACAGACATCACTAAGTCCATGAATGAGATATGGCTAATGATCCAAATCATGTTTGAGCAAAATGAATTAGTCCAGCGGAGGAAACACACCATCGAAAAGATCAGAATAGAATTAGGGGAGATGCCAACAAAGGCGAATGATATAATCAAGTTTCTCAATTCTAAGACCAGAGAAGAGCTAGAAGAGATGAAGATCGAGGACAGAACAAAGACCATCCTTGAATTTAAAAGAGTTTTGACCAAGAGATGATTAATGCTTCAATTATAAGAAAAGTTTTAGACCATGGACCTAGGGGTACAAAGATTCTTCAACAAGATTGAGACTCTCCAGAAGAAGGGCCTACCTGGTCTGAAGGTTACTAATGATAAACTAATGACACTTCCAAATTACAAGAAGAGATTGGATGAGGTGTCTAAGAACAGTTTGAAGTTTGCAAGGATTCAAGGGAGCATCACTAGTAATGCATTCCTTGATGCCCTCCAGTGGGACATCAACATTCAACACAAGATTCAATACATTTTCCCCACCAAGCCTACATTCGCCAAGTATACAGAGATGGACGAAGTGTATCAAAGACTTCTCAAAGTCAGTGTGCCTAGTCATCTAAGATAGGAGGAACTCTGTGATCTGATCGATTAGCAGATGATTTGTCCAAGTCCATTCAGCAGTCCAATCAGATGAGGTTGTGCAAAGGCTTCATCAATGGTTTACCCAGAAATCAGCGTGCAGTTGCACCAAGTCGTCAAGCAGTTCCTAGATTTAGGAAATTTGTTAATTCAGTTAGGCTAAAAATAGATTTAGCACGTCCTGGTCATTAATGAGAGGAACATTTGTAATTTGAGTTATAAATACTTCACCTTTCAAAGTATTGAGGGTTGTTGATCTTCACACCCTGACGCTATCAGATTGTAACATTTTTGAAGAGATCTTCGATTAATAAAAAGGAGGCACTTTTACAGGATTCTTGCGTGTATTCACTGGTGATGTTTACTCTGTAAAGTTGAATGTTATTCTTGCTTTGTGATCATCTTGTTTTCTAATTCTAATCTTTAAGAGTAACGAATGTTGCAGGATTTATCTCGTATACCCTGTTTCTTATTCAAAAGATTTTAGTGTTTATCTTCTGGTGTTTTCAATTAAGAAATTCTTAAATGCTTCTTAGTTGAAATTATCTTTCTCATATTTTCTTCTGTTCATCATCTAAGCTACTAAAATATCCAGTGAGTATATTATCTCGCCCTGTGGAACTCTTCCTTCACGTTTCTGGTAGTATTTCATATTTTATTAAAACACAGACCCCATAGCCCAATGGATGTATAGACTGTCTCAACCAATCTGAAAAATACTTTAACTACAAAACCAATCTATTTCTTTACCTAGCCTAATATTTGAAACATGAAACATAGCTAAATCATATAGAGAGATCCCTCTCTGAATTTGGAAGGGATAGATCCCAGCTTCAAAAGTGGTTGGATAAATTTACCTTTGTAGATTTCTTCTGTTTCAACCTCTAGGAAATTTACCAAGTGCTAACAGATCCATCTCGAACCTACCATTGATTTGTCAACCGATCTTGGCACAATTTCCCATGCACTATTTTTGACAATGGAGTCATACTCCTCCACCATAGCATCAACCCAAGTGGGATCATGCATTGCTTCCTAAAAGGAAGATGGTTCAGTCACAATACATTTGCTCATGAGAGCCATGTATCCAGTAAATCAATCAGGAGATTGTCTCTGTCTGCATTGTGAAGTAGGGGCTCCTACATTCTGTGCATCATCTAGTCTCAATCTATTAGCTTTCGTGGTGTGTTTTCTACCATTTCTGATGGATGGATATGCTTAAGTGGTTTCCTCCACTCCATGAACCTCCTCATGTGGTTGATCCACATCTTTAGACTCATCTTTTGGAACCAACAATTCCTCCTCTGCATGCAAGTCTAGCTCCCTCTCAAGTGACAACTGCATGGCTTTCCCCTCATCGAATTTATATCCCGTCGCATAACAATCATCTTATTGTTAGTCAAATACACACGATAATTATGGGGTGTTTCTATGTACCCCACAAATATCCCAACTTTAGCAGTTGGTTCCAGTTTCTTCCTGCATCCTTGGTCACATGCACATAAATAGATGAGCCAAAAATATTAAAATGATAAACATCAGGTTTCTTACCAGTGAAATATTCTTTAGGTGTACTCATGCCAATTACTCTATGAGGAAAATGGTTTTGCACATAAACCACAATGTTTCATTCTTCCACCCACAAATGCATTGGTAGGCCCTAATCATGTAACATCGCTCATGCTACACCCATGATCATTCTGTTCTTCCTCTCCACGACCCCATTTTGATGTGGATTATGAGGCACTATGAGTTCTCTTTGAATTCCTTCTTTGCTGCAAAAGTATTTGAATTCATTAGAGATGTATTCTCCACCATTATCACTCCTTGGATCTTTCACTTGCTTCCCCGACTCTTTCTCCACCAATGCTTTAAACTCACAAAACTTTGAGAATGTTTGATCCTTATTCTACATGAAGAATATCCAACATTTACGAGAAAATTCATAAAAAAAAATAACATAATACTTATGTTTTGTTGTTGAAGCAACCGAGAATGGTCCACACATGTTTGTGTGAACTCTCTCTAGGATCACCGAAGCACGATTCTCCTTTTCATGAAAGGTGTAATTTACATACTTCCCCATGGTGCAACCCTTGCACTGATCTAACTAAGCAAGTGTTCCCATTGGAAGTCTAGTAGATATTTTCTGCATGATTTTAAAGGCTCCATGATGAAGATGGCCCAATCATCTGTGCCATAATTCACCCTCATCTCGGATCACCACTTTTTCTTCCTTTCCCATCATGGAAACACAACCATCTACCTCCAACATGTAGATATTCTTAACCAGAATCCCTATCCTCTTGACTTGACCCATTGTTTTATGTCGCAGAAAAGATTTTCCACCACTGAAAACAATGTCATAGCCTCTGTCCTCCAACATTGCAACTGATACCAGGTTTTTCTTCAAACCTAGAACATGCATAATATTTTTCAATTGAAATGGTTTACCTGACTCCCTTTGAAAGGTAATGGTACCAATGTCAATTGTACTGTATTGTCCATTGTCGCCCATATCAATATGCATTTTGAGATATTTCTCCTCCAAGTTACTGAAAAGGTCCTTATCTCCCATCATGTGGAAGGAAGTGCCACTATCCAAATACCACACCAATCCCAATGCACTTTAATCCATGCATTGGATCAAATAGAATTCAATTTCAAATTGGAGGCAAGGGCCTCACCAACTGCAGCTCCAAAAAGCTTATTTTTCTTCTTCTTCTACAAACAGTTAGTAGCGAGATGCCCATGTTCGTGACAGTGAAAACACTTCACTTTGGACAAATCCATATTCTTTCCTTTAAACTCATATTTCAAATGCAATTTCGTCCCCTTCCCTCTTCTTGTCTTGGCAGCCAAATAACAATCCTATTCATCATCATTCTTTGATGAAGAGCCATCTTTGGTGTTCTTCCTGAACTCTTCCTGTACTAGATCTGACCATAGTCATTCCCAAACTGACAATTTTTCCCGTCCATTGACAGAGTCTTGATAACTGTGCCAACTCTTGGGAATTTTTAGGAGTACCAAACTCACCAAATCATCATCAATGAATTTTATTCCCACACTCCCCATCTCATCCCAACAGTGGACAAACTTCTTGAGATATTTTGGAATGGAGTCACCCTTCTCCATATTGATCTTCTCGAGTTTATCTTTAAGCGCCAATTTCCTATGGTCACTGCTTTTTTGGAATAGATCTGTCAAATCCTTCCACATTTCATATGGTGTGGATTTCACATGGAGGTTTGAGACAATGTGGTCTCGTACTCCCTCCAACAAGATCCTCCTTGCCTTTTCCACTTTCTTTGCCATGCATCGATATTTGCAGCGTCTGCAACATCTCGCTTAAGAACATCTTTGTYAATGAATTCCTTCAAGCCATTGTCTTYGAGTACTGCCTCCATCTTGTCCTTCCAAAAAATATAGTTTTATTTTCCCTCGAGTGCATACTCTAACCTTGATCCATTGAAATCCATTTCGATCTTGAATCAGTTGTAGCACCAAGAAAGTCTTTCTWCAAATTCAAATTCTATCTAGTCACAAACTCAGCTTCTGCAATTTTCTGTGCTTTGATACCATGTAGAAATTTCAATAATTGCTTGGATTCTCATGATCTAACAATTATATGCCACTGTTAAATATATAATCACTTCTACTAATATTCTTGTGGAATTTAAAACACGATCGCCAATTGCAATATCAAGAAGAAAGATCAATCACACATAACACAAATGTTTTTACTGGGAAAGCATAAAGCCAAAAACCTCACTATCATATATTATGTTTATATCATGGATCTTGAAATAATATCATACAAAAATCTAATCTAAAATCTCTCAGTACAATAACAATCATCTCACACTGTCATACAAAAATTGGCAAATGCATGTGCCAATTTACAGCCTCCAGACAACTTACCTCCTCTGTGCAATCCATGCTAATGGAAAACTTGCAAATGAATTTGAATTCCTCTTGCCTAGCATACACATTTCTCATGGGCACATCCACTGTTTGTGTGATTGCATGAGTGCACTTCAATCAAATCACAATTGATATCCAAACTGTCCCTTTCACCTATTATCTCAACTAGGCCTCCACTGGATCTAACATGCATGTAGTTAATAGTGATAAATCTTTAGTCCCATGTGAGTTCACTAATTGTGAATTAATTAATAATTAATTCACTGAACTCTCACTAGTGTAAGTTCAGTTACAACTATTACAACTGAGCTTAATTCACTTAACTGAGTTACACTACTTGACAACTCACATAACTACATGTATAAATCTGTTACAACTTCAAGTCACTTAGTTACAACTAATTCAACTTCCCTGTCCTACCAATCAAAATTTGCACTAAAATTTCCTATAGCTAACTGATTTTCCATTTCAGTTAACTATTTCAAGTAATTATGAGATAATAGATTAATATTTATTGTCCAATTTATTTAAGGGAAAAATAAATTAGACACACATTTATTGTTGACTTTTCAATAGATGAGAATATGTTCTTCAATCAATTCTTGTTTAATTTAGTAAGAAGAATTTCGAGCTTCAACAACCCATTTCACCTCATTTCCATTTATAAGCATAGATGCAATGTACTTAACCAATTCAACAAAGTTAGATATTAATCTTCTCAAAATAAATATTTTACCCAAAAAACACTGGATATCCTTCTTGGATCTAGGAAGAGATAGAGTATAGATGGCCTCTAATCTACTTGGATCAATCCTTACCCCCTTTTTCTGATACAATGTGTCCCAACTACTTGCCTTCTTTCATAGTAAACAAAGATTTCTTAGGATTGAGAGAGAGCCCAAACTTTCTACACTTCAGGAAAAAATTCTTCAAATGATGATAATGCTCCTTATCAGATATTGAGAACACTGTAATGTCATCTAGATATATGACCACAAATTTTTCCTTCTCCCTAATGAAGGAAATATCCATTACTCACTGAAAGGTTTCTTCTACATTCATTAGACCAAAGGGCATTTTAGCATACATGAATGTGCCCCAAGGAATAGTGAAAGTTGTCTTATCTCTATCTTGAGGCAGGACAGAGATCTGATTGTAGCCTGAGAATCCATTAATCATAGACATCCTTGATGAACCAGTCACCCTCTACAAAATATGCTCCATCTTTGGCAAGGGGTAATTATCTTTCTTCGAACTTATGTTCACATTTTTGAAATTAACACAAAGTATGATTTCACCAGTTTTTTCCTCGTAGCGACTAAGTTAGCCACCCACTCAGAATACCCTAAAGGTATGATGATCTTAGCATCAATAAACTTCTTGACTTCCTTTTCCATAATAGGAAGAAATATGGGATTTATATGTCTAATTTTATGCTTAAATGACTTGGTCTCCTCTTTCAAAGGAATCTTATGTTCAATGATGCTTGTATCATAAGTTTGTATTTCTTCATATTTCCAAGAAAATTCATCAGAAAAGTCCTTTAATAACTTAAGATACTCAACCCTTTAATCCTTTGATAAAATTCTAAACAACTTGACATATTTTGGATTTTCCTCTGTACCTAAGTTGCATTATTGCACATCAGCTTCTTCACTTGAACCTTTCACCTTCACAGCAACATAATTTCTGTAAAATTGTTAGGATATTTAGACACTTAGGAGTTAGTTAAGATCTAATTGGTCTAATATGTCGTTAGGTAAAAGTGTGTTTCTTTAGTATGCATTAGTATGCATTTGTAGTTAGGAAATCCGATGGTCACGATATGTTCCCAACACAGAGTGATCCGATGGTTCATACTCTCCTCGATCTTAATGACCATTGATCCATGGCTTAACACCCGATTGGTCCATGATCTCTATTTAAAGAGCATGGAGGGTCATTTGCCGATGATATATTGTGAGAAACTCTCTTGTAAAATCGCTCTATAATCTTTTTCTTTGCATTAATAAACTGCTCCAAGTGGCCGCGTTGGTTGGGGCCATGGATGTTTCCCCGTAGGGGTTTTACCACGTGAAAACATCAGTGTGTTGATATTTGATCTGGTTATGTGAGTGGTTACTGAAGGTGTTCGTCCTTTGTTGGAATACCTGTGTTGTCAAACATGGTATCAGAGCCTGTTTGAAGACCCGCTCCTGTTATAGATCAAGATCGTGAAGCCGAAGTTGCCTCATATCCATTTTCTAGCATTTTCATACATTTCTGGGATGAGAGGACTATTCCATTGCATCCAAAGCACTTTTTTCATTTAGGAACACTTTTCGTTTCACTCGAAAAGGTTTCCGTTTTCCCAAGATACGACCATTATAGTCAGATCGGGAGGTATAAAGTCTGAATACGCATTTTTTTTATTCTTGCAAAGTTTTGATTTTATTTCTGTTTGTATTTTTTATTTTCCGGGCTACTACTCTTTTAGATCTGCATATTCTCTTTGCCCCATGCCTTGTGCGATCTCGGAAAATAAAAAACAGATAGGAAAAGGTGCATCTTCCGGGTAAGCTAACTGAGATCTAACCCTTGTTGTCATCGAGAAGAAAATTTTTTTTCTTGTGTGAAAAGAGTTTTTTTGGAGCATGCTCTCCAAGGCCATCTTCCACAACAACAACAACACCCCCAATCCTCCTTCTAAACATTACAATATGTTTTGCTAGACCATTGGTTAAAACTTTCCTTATTAAGCAAGAGGTCTTGAGTTCAAGTCTCTCTTTTGTTACTTTTTTTGAAAAAGTTAATGCTAAAA
The DNA here is from genome assembly GCA_032191745.1 of Picea mariana. Classification (NCBI taxonomy): domain Eukaryota; kingdom Viridiplantae; phylum Streptophyta; class Pinopsida; order Pinales; family Pinaceae; genus Picea; species Picea mariana. The sequence goes on from JASDQU010100977.1 coordinate 225,421, forward strand.
ATTGTAAAGTGCATTTCACTTCAAGTATAAAAGTGAATCACTATAAGTAGCTTTATATTTTATTTTAGAGTTATTTTGCATGCAAGTTTTCTGTTATAAGGTAACTTCATTGTAAAAGTGATCTCCACTTCTCTTTATAAAAGTGGGTCACTTCATAAAATAGCTTACACTACGACGTGGTTATTTGGTTACCGTTTATGCCTTTTTTAAAGGGGCATAACTCTCACACCGGAAGTCCATTTTCAGTGCCATTTTTTTAAAAACCACACAACTTTTCGAGATATTTCCATCCAGATCATTAGTTTCAGGTTTTAAATCTGCATTATATACATATTTAATATGGATTCTACAAGTATTGTCATGCTTACCAGCAACAACTACTTCCAATGGAAATCTCATATGGAAGATTTATTGAGAAGTAAAGGCCTGTACCAGATTACCATGGGAAGGGAAACAACCCCCACTAATGATGATAAGAAATCCAAATGGAATAATAGGAATGGTGAAGCACGTGGACTAATTGGAATGTCCATCTCTCCTGATCTAAGGTACCACCTTCAAGGAATTGATAACCCCAAAGTAGCTTGGGACAAGATTGAATCTGTGTTTGACAAACTCAATATTATTCGAGCACAACAGTGAGAAAATCAAATACTGACCTTGAGTCCAAGTGATTTTTCTTTCCTTGGAGACTATCTATCTAAGTTTAAAACACTTAGAATTTTATGTGAAGAATGTAAGATAGTAATGAAGGAAGAGCGTTGCATATATCTTATTCTTTCTAAGCTAGGTAGTGCATATTCTGTGTTTGTATCTACCTTTTATGCCATGAAAGAGGCTATAGGGAAAGCTTATGTAGAACCCACTCTTGAGTCCTTTTGTACTTCCTTGATTAGAGAGGAATATAAGCTTGTACAACTTGGAGTAATCAACACTGCAACTACCTCAAACAAATCCTTAGTTGCCTAGCAGAAAGATAAACCCAAGTATCCCAAGAAGCAACATCCTCGCTACAACAACAAACAACCTAAGGGTCCCAAACCCACTCAGATAGCTTCAGCTCCTAATGGTGACAAAGGATCAAAATATAAAAAGAATATTAACAGACATTGCAAATTTTGTAATAAAGATGGTCATGATGAGTCCAAATGTTTCAAGAAGATGGCAGCCTTAGAAGCAACGATGAAGAAGCACAACATCAGTATTGATTCTTCTTCTTCTTCTTCTTCTTCTTCTCATGGACATGCACTTTCTGCTTCTGGTTTTTCCTTCAATACACCTTCTACTACTACTTCTTCTTCTGATGAGTGGCTTATTAATTTAGGAGCTTCTTATCATATGGCTAAGGATAAAGCCATATTTTCTTCTCTAAATGAATGTAACACCAAGGAAATATTTGTTGGTGATAATAGATCTCTTAGTGTTATAGGATCTGGAACAATTCAAGCAGAAAATGGTCATTTCAATGATGTATTATGTGTTCCAGATATTTCTTGTAACCTTCTATCAGTATATCAAATGACTCATTCAGGTGAAGGTAAAACCATCGAGTTTTCACCTCACCAAGTTGTAATCAAGGATCTAAAAGATCCTAAACATGTTCTTGCAACTAGAATTGTTGATGATATTACTAGGTTGTACAAGTTTGACAACTTTGGGTCATCAACTTTTTCATCAGTTTTTGTTGCTCATAGCAATGACTTGAGAAAACTTTGGCATGAGCGGTTTGGTCATCTAAACTATCGCTCATTGCAACAACTATGTAATCAACAGATGGTGACTGGTCTTCCTCTTGTTTCATGCAGAGATGGTGTTTGTGCCAATTGTGTTCTCGACAAACATCATTGGGACATCTTTGGAAAACGTGCCTCTTGGCATGTCTCGGGTCCTTTGCAGCTTGTTCACAGTGATTTGTGTGGTCCACTTTCTTCTCCTTCTTTTTATGGGTGCAAGTATTTCTTAAATTTCATTGATGAATTTTCCAGATGTACTTGGTTTTACTTCCTAAAGCTCAAAAGTGAAGTTTTTGACAAGTTTTTGGCCTACAAGGCCCTTGTAGAAAAGCAATCTGGACATCAAATTCAAAGGTTAAAAACAGATAATGGAGGCGAATATGTGAATAATAATTTTACAAGTTACTGCACTACACAGGGAATCCAAATGAAACACACTGTTCCATATACACCTCAGCAAAATGGTGTTGCTGAGAGAAAGAACCGCACATTAAAAGAAATGGCTAATTGTATGATCCAATCTATGGGATTAAGTCTACAGTATTGGGTAGAAGAAATCAACTGTGCAAATTACATAGTCAATTGCACTCCCACAAAGGCTCTTAAAAATATAACACCAGAAGAAGCTTGGACTAAAATTAAACCAGATGTAAGTCACTTCCGTGTATTTGGTAGTATAGCATGGGCTCACATTCCTGATGAGAAAAGGAAAACATTGCAGCCTAAAAGTGAGAAGTGTATATTTGTTGGTTATTCTGAAGATGTCAAAGGTTATAGACTTCTTCAACCACATTGTAATGAAATT
>JASDQU010100977.1:236735-249508 GCA_032191745.1 Picea mariana
TTCTCCTAGAATTTATAATCCAATGGAAGGTGTTAACCTTCCTAGAAATAGGATGGATTCCATAGTAGCTTCTAGGTATGCCCCTCTTGTGGTGCCTTAGCCTATGAATTATCTCCCAGTTAGAGACTATATTAAGTACATGCCCAATTTTACAGGGGAAGAGGACATAACTGCAGAGGAACACCTTGCATCATGTTATAGCTATGCCAACAATCTTAATATTGAGAATGAAGATGTTTGGATGAGATTTTTTGTACAAAGCCTTGATGGTGAGGATAAGAAATGGTTTCTAGGGGTTTAACTCCTAGATATATTGTTGGAATTGAAGCTCTAGATGATGCCTTTATGAGGAATTAGGGAGATAAGAAAGATTTCCTATATTGTATTACAAAGTTTGGTCCATTCAAGAGGAAAGAAGGCGAATCTGTTTCAAATTTTTTAAAGAGATTTAATAAAATGTACAACAAAATCCCCACAGATACTAAGCCCACTGAAACTTTTGCTAAGATCGTCTATGCTAGTTCTTTTGACCTTGAGTTTTTCCTCTTGTTGAGAGAAAAAATATCTACCTCTCTATCTCATATGCAAGATGCATCCTTGGAGGTAGAATCTAATATATTGGTAGCTGACAAGCTCAGGGAAAAATCTAATAGAGATAGGAGAAAAAGTAGGTTTGAAGCTTCAACCTGAGATTCCTCTGGTGTTAATACTCAAGTGGATGAACTAACAAAATTGGTTAAATCACTTTCTGTTGAAATGGAAAAAATGAAGCTTGAGGGAAAACAAAATTATAGAAATACCCAAAATGTTGATAACAGAGGAAATTTCAGGAGACAAAACAATGCCCCTCAAGGCCTTCAAAGAGATGAAAGAAATAGGGATGACCAAAAATTCCAAACCCCTCTCCAAAATAACATGGTTAATGATGAAGTAGGAAAGGATGAAGAAACATATCCAAAAATTAATTGTGTGTGTGATACCTCTCCATCCCCTCATCTATCTCAATCTGCATATAAGGAGTCTCTTATGGACAACCAATTGAATGAATTGAGTATAGGAGAAAAATCTAGTGAAAACCAAAATAAGTACAACTTAAGGTCAAAAAAGAAGGATGGGAATCCTAGCACATTATATCAGCCCAACGAAACAAAAAATTATGCTAAGTCTGTGGTTTCTAGTAGCAAAGAAAAAGAGGAACACAACTTTCAATCAATGATGAAAACCCATGTTCCATAAATCAAAGAGATTCTGAAATCTCCCTCTTTCTTTATATTTGAGAATGAAATTCAAAAGATAAAAATTCCAGTACCATTTTTAGAGCTAATTAAAAATTAAGAGTTCAAAAATATCTTTCCAAGATGTTGCAACCTTGATATTCCTCCAATTCCACTGACTCAATAAACCTACAAGATGAAAAACCAACATTCATATTGGGACCTTTGGTAGAATATAGGGATGACTCTTCTCCTCCATTCTAAACATCATTGAATATTCATGATAAAGTTTTGCACAATTACTTAATGGATTCAAGTGCATCTCATAACCTTATGCCTAAAAATGTAATGGATGAACTTGGGCTAGAAATTACAAAAACATATCATGACCTATACTCATTTGAATCCAAAAAATTGAAATTCCTTGGAGTGATCAAAGACCCGGTTGCTACCTTGTTTCAATTGCCCATGAAGAGTGTGGTCATGGATATTGTGGTGCCAGATGTCCCCCATAAGTTTGGAATGTTGTTTTCAAGGTATTGGATCAAGAGACCAGGGGGAACTTTGCAGGTGGATCTTTCATATGCTACTATCCATGTATTTGTAGGTGATCACATAAGGATTTATAGGGAAGAACAAATAGCTTACATCATCATTGATGAAGCTAATCCTACAAACCACCCCATTTTTTCAGTTGACACTGATTTAGGATCTAGTATCTTATAACTCATTGATGTGCCTCAAACACCTATTGAAATTAGAAAATGACATTTTAAAACTTGTGATACACCTCCTCAAAATTCCTTAGTATGTAATACGTTTTTTGATGGGAACTCTTCTAAAGAAAGTGTTGGTGCTAGAGTGGTCTTTATTTCCCCAACTCAAGAAATAATATATTTGTCTTATAAACTAGAATTTGAAACTACAAATAATGTAGCAGAGTATAAGGCTATTGTTTTGGTTTTGAGGGGTGCTAAAGATATGAATATTGATGAGTTAGTAGTGTTTGGAGGTGATGAACTAATTGTACATCAAGTTAAAAATATATATCAAGATAAAGACCCCAGGTTAAGGACTTACAGAAATGAAGTTTGGGGTCGTATTGATAATTTATTCTCATCTTTTAACATCTCTTTGGTTCTAAGAGAAGAAAATACTATGGAGGATTCTTTGGATGTGTCTAAAAGTAATTTTAAAATTCCTTTGCCCCCCAAGCTCAAATATGATGTGGAAGTGAAGTATCGACCCTCTATACCTGACAATGCTAAACATTGGAAGGTCTTTGAGGATGATCTTGAGATTCAGATATTTCTAGAAACTGTGGAAGAGTTTTCTTCTCTTCATATTGATTAGGATCATGATGATACCAAAATCCCTCATGCTGATATTTTCCTAAACAAAATTGCAAACCACAAGATTGTTCAACTTCCTAGTAACCATATTCCAAAAGGATTGGTTCCTTTGGGGATATTATTTTTGTTCGAAAACATAGGTATTCCAATAAAGGATGAACACCTTCAGTAACCACTCACATAACTAGATCAAAGATCAACACACTGATGTTTTCATGTGGTAAAACCCCTATGGGGAAACATCCATGGCCCCAGCCAACGCGGCCACTTGGAGCAGTTTATTAATGCAAAGAAAAAGATTACAGAGAGATTTTACAAGAGCGTTTCTCACAAATGATCATCAACAAATGACCCTCCATGCTCTCTAAATAGATATCATGGACCAATCGGGTGTTAAGCCATGGATCAATGGCTGTTAAGATCGAGGAGAGTATGAACCATCAGATCACTCTATGTCGGGAACATATCATGACCATCGGATTTCCTAACTACAAATTCATACTAAAGAAACACACTTTTACCTAACGACATATTAGACCAAGTAGATCTTAACTAACTCCTAAGTGTCTAAATATTTTAACATCCCCCCTTAAGAACAACTTGGGATAGGATTGAAGGATTTACAATAATGACACAAAAGAAGAAGGAAGGAGGCATTAGAGCCTATCCCCTCTTAATGACAACTTCCTGAACTCCTAACATAGATCGAAGTTTGGAAAACTTCTCTTTTGTAAGATAATTTGTGAAAATCTCTGCAACTTCATCTTCTGTAGGGCAAAAGAGCACTTCAATAACTTGATCATGAATGAGCTTTCTGATGAAGTGCATGTGTATCTCGATGTGTTTGCTATGCTGATGTTGAACTGGGTCTTTGGAAAGCTTGATGGAATTTTGATTGTCACACCAAAGTCTGGTTGGATGCTGGTGTTGGAATCCAAACTCTAAAAGGATCTGTTGAAGCAACATGGCTTCTTGATTTTCATTTACCACTGCTCGGTACTCTGCTTCTAATGAAGAAAGTGCAATAGCATGTTGTTTCTTACAGGCCCAAGTGACAGGTCCTGAACCAAGGCTGAAAACATAACTTGTAGTAGACTTTCGATCATCGAGGTCGCCAGTCCAATCTGAATCAGTGAAACCAACCAATAAGGGAGTCCCCCCTAAACTGTAATGTATCCCAAACTAAACAGTACCACAAACATAGCAAAGTATTCTTTTAGCTACTTTCCAATGGATTTCATGGGGTGTTTGCATATATCGGGCAATAAGACCAACAACAAAGGAAAGATCAGGACGGGTATGAGTCAAGTATAAGAGGCTACCAACTAAATGACGATACAGGGTGGCATCAACTTCAGGAGAAGTACAAGTCGAAGAAAGCTTGACTCCAGATTGGAAGGGAGAAGGGGTTGGTTTACAATCGTCCATGTGAAAGAGACGAAGAAGGTCATAAGCATACTTAGACTGGGAAAGAAAAATTCCTTCATTAGTTTGCAAAACTTGGAGGCCAAGGAAATAGTGCAAAAAGCCTAAGTCTGTCATTTCAAATTTCTTCTTAAGGTTGGTTTTCACATGGTTTAAAATTTTTGAGTCACTACCAGTAAGGATAAGGTCATCAACATAAAGGACAAGGATGATGAGATGGATTCCTACTTTCTTGGTATAGACATTATGATTAGAATGGCATCTAGAGAATCCAATGGCAATAATAAAGCTATCCATTTTGGCATACCAAACTCGGGGAGCTTGGTTGAGACCATAAAGAGTTTTCTTAAGGCGACAAACAAGGCTAGAGTCATTCTGGACATAACCTGGAGGTTGTTCCATGTAGATTTCTTCTTTCAAATCGCCATGCAAGAAGGCAGATTTAACATCCATATGATGGACCTCCCATTTATGTGAGGCAGCAAGGGCAAGAACAAGGTAGATGGAATTCATTTTGGCTATAGGGGCAAAGGTTTCATTATAGTCAATGCCTTCAACTTGGGAAAATCCTTTGGCAACTAATCAAGCCTTGTGTCTTTCAATACTTCCATCTAATGCATACTTATTTCGGTATACCCATTTGCATCTAACAAGTTTTCTTCCTTTTGGAAGAGGTATAATATCCCAAGTATTGTTTTCCATTAAAGAACGATACTCTTCATTCATTGTTGTATCCCAATCTAGATGACTTGAAGCTTCTGCAAATGTCTCTGGATCATGAGTTTCTGAAACTTGATCCAAAAGAGAAGAGGCTCGCTAGAACTATGAACGTGTCCAACATTGATCTGAAGGATCACCGACAAGATCACCAGTTGCTTCTCATGTTGAACGGACCCATCTTGGAAGCGGTGGAACTAGTGTTTGTTCAGGTTCAAAGGACTCATCTGGAGGAATGTCAGCAAGTGGAGGTGGATTTTCATCCTCACTTTCATCATCTGAAGAAGAATCCAGAATAGGAACAGAAGAAGGCACAACTGTTGAAGATGGCTCGCAGGCCGAAGAAGGCACAACTGTCGAATTAGGCTCGCAGGCCAAGAGATTTTCATCAAATTTAACATCTCTTCTAAGAATAATTTCATTACAATGTGGTTGAATAAGTCTATAACCTTTGACATCTTCAGAATAACCAACAAATATACACTTCTCACTTTTAGGCTGCAATGCTTTCCTTTTCTCATCAGGAATGTGAGCCCATGCTATACTGCCAAATACACGGAAGTGACTTACATCTGGTTTAATTTTAGTCCAAGCTTCTTCTGGTGTTATATTTTTAAGAGACTTTGTGGGAGTGTGATTGACTATGTAATTTGCACAATTGATTTCTTCTACCCAATATTGTAGACTTAATCCCTTAGATTGGATAATACAATTATCCATTTCTTTTAATGTGCGGTTCTTTCTCTCAGCAACACCATTTTGCTAAGGTGTATATGGACCAGTGTGTTGCATTTGGATGCCCTATGTAGTGCAGTAACTTGTAAAATTATTGTTCACATATTCACCTCCATTATCTGTTTTTAAACTTTGAATATTATGTCCAGATTTCTTTTCTACAAGGGCCTTGTAGGCCAAAAGCTTGTCAAAAACTTCACTTTTGAGCTTTAAGAAGTAAACCCAAGTACATCTAGAAAAGTCATCAATGAAAGTTAATAAATACTTGCACCCATAAAAAGAAGGATAAGAAAGTGGACCACACAAATCACTGTGAACAAGCTGCAAAGGACCCGAGGCATGCCAAGAGGCACGTTTGTCAAAGTTGTCCCAATGATGTTTGTCGAGAACAAAACCGGCACAAATGCCATCTCTGCATGAAACAAGAGGAAGACCAGTCACCATTTGTTGATTACATAGTTGTTGCAATGAGAAATAGTTTATATGACCAAACTGCTCATGCCAAAGTTTGCTCAAGTCATTGCTATGAGCAACAAAAACTGATGAAAAAGTTGATGACCCAAAGTTGTCAAACTTGTACAACCTGGTAATATCATCAGCAATTCTAGTTGCAAGAACATGTTTAGGATCTTTTAGATCCTTGATTACAACTTGGTGAGGTGAAAACTCGATGGTTTTACCTTCACCTGAATGAGTCATTTGATATACTGATAGAAGGTTACAAGAAAGATTTGGAACACATAACACATCATTGAAATGACCATTTTCTGCCTGAATTGTTCCAGATCCTATAACACTAAGAGATTTATTATTACCAACAAATATTTTCTTGGTGTTACATTCATTTAGAGAAGAAAATATGGCTTTATCCTTAGCCATATGATAAGAAGCTCCTGAATCAATAATCCACTCATCAGAAGAAGAAGTAGTAGTAGAAGGTGTATTGAAGGAAAAACCAGAAGCAGAAAGTACATGTCCATGAGAAGAAGAAGAAGAAGAANCCTTAGCCATATGATAAGAAGCTCCTGAATCAATAAGCCACTCATCAGAAGAAGAAGTAGTAGTAGAAGGTGTATTGAAGGAAAAACCAGAAGCAGAAAGTACATGTCCATGAGAAGAAGAAGAAGAAGAAGAATCAATAATGATGTTGTGCTTTTTCATCGCTGCTTCTAAGGCTGCCATCTTCTTGAAACATTTGGACTCATCATGACCATCTTTATTTCAGAAGTTGCAATGTCTGTTAGTATTCTTTTTATATTTTGATCCTTTGTCACCATTAGGAGCTGAAGCTATCTGAGTGGGTTTGGGACCCTTAGGTTGTTTGTTGTTGTAGCGAGGATGTTTCTTTTTGGGATACTTGGGTTTATCTTTCTACTGGGCAACTAAGGCTTTGTTTGAGGTACTTGCAGTGTTGATTACTCCAAGTTGTACAAGCTTATCTTCCTCTCTAATCAAGGAAGTACAAAAGGACTCAAGAGTGGGTTCTACATAAGATTCCCCTACAGCCTCTTTCATGGCATAAAAGGTAGATAAAAACACAAAATATGCACTACCTAGCTTAGAAAGAATAAGATATATGCAACACTCTTCCTTCATTACTATCTTACATTCTTCACATAAAATTCTAAGTGTTTTAAACATAGATAGATAGTCTCCAAGGCAAGAAAAATCACTTGGAATCAAGGTTAGTATTTGATTTTCTAACTGTTGTGCTCGAATAATATTGAGTTTGTCAAACATAGATTCAATCTTGTCCAAAGCTACTTTGGGGTTATCAATTCCTTGAAGGTGGTACCTTAGATCAGGAGAGATGGACATTCCAATTAGTCCACGTGATTTGTCATTCCTATTATCCCATTTGGATTTCTTATCATCATCAGTGAGGGTTGTTTCCTTTCCCATGGTAATCTGGTACAGGCCTTTACTTCTCAATAAATCTTCCATATGAGATTTCCATTGGAAGTAGTTGTTGCTGGTAAGCATGACAATACTTGTAGAATCCATATTAAATATGTAGATAATGCATATTTAAAACCTGAAACTAATGATATGGATGGAAAGATCTTGAAAAGTTGTGCGGTTTAAAAAAAAAACGTCACTGAAAACGGACTTCCGGTGTGAGAGTTATGCCCCTTTAAAAAAAGGCATAAACGGTAACCAAATAACCACGTGGTAGTGTAAGCTACTTTATGAAGTGACCCACTTTTATAAAGAGAAGTGGAGATCACTTTTACAATGAAGTTACCTTATAACAGAAAAGTTGCATGCAAAATAACTCTAAAATAAAATATAAAGCTACTTATAGTGATTCACTTTTATACTTGAAGTGAAATGCACTTTACAATTTTTAGCATGAACTTTTTCAAAAAAAGTAACAAAAGAGAGACTTGAACTCAAGACCTCTTGCTTAATAAGGCAAGTTTTAACCAATGGTCTAGCAAAACATATTGTAATGTTTAGAAGGAGGATTGGGGGTGGTGTTGTTGTTGTGGAAGACGGCCTTGGAGAGCATGCTCCAAGAAAACTCTTTTCACACAAGAAAAAAATTTCGCTTCTCGATGACAACAAGGGTTAGATCTCAGTTAGCTTACCTGGAAGATGCACCTTTTCCTATATGTTTCTGATTTGCCGAGATCGCACAAGGCACGAGGCAAAGAGAATATGTAGATCCAAAAGAGTAGCAACCCAGAAAATAAAAAAATACAAACAGAAATAAAATCAAAACTTTGCAAGAATAAAAAAAAAGCGTATTCAGACTTTATACCTCCAGATCTGACTGTAATGGTCGTATCTTGGGAAAACGGAAACCTTTTAGAGTGAAATGAAAAGTGTTCCTGAATTAAATGAGTGCTCTGGACACAATGGAACAATCCTCTCAACCCAGAAATGTATGGAAATGCCATAAAATGAATATGAGGCAACTTCGGCTTCACGATCTCGATCTATAACAGAAGTAGGTCTTTAAAGAGGCTCTGATACCATGTTTGACAACACAGGTATTCCAACAAAGGATGAACACCTTCAGTAACCACTCACATAACCAGATCAAATATCAACACATCGATGTTTTCACATGGTAAAACCCCTACGGGGAAACATCCACGACCCCAACCAATGCGGCCACTTACAGTAGTTTATTAATGCAAAGAAAAAGATTACAGAGCAATTTTACAAGAGAGTTTCTCACAATAAATCATTGGAAAATGACCCTCCATGCTCTTTAAATAGAGATCATGGACCAATCGGGTGTTAAGCCATGGATCAATGGCCATTAATATCAAGGAGAGTATGAACCGTCGGATCACTCTATGTTGGGAACATATCGTGACTGTCGGATTTCCTAACTACAAATGCATACTAATGCATACTAAAGAAACACACTTTTACCTAATGACATATTAGACCAATTAGATCTTAACTAACTCCTAGGTGTCTAAATATCCTAACAATTTTACAGAAATGGTGTTGCTGTGAAGGTGAAAGGTTCAAGTGAAGAAGCTGATGTGCAATAATGCAACTTAGGTACAGAGGAAAATCCAAAATATTTCAAGTTTTTTAGAAGTTTATCAAAGGAGTAAAGGGTTGAGTATATTAAGTTATTAAAGGACTTTTCTGATGAATTTGCTTGGAAATATGAAGAAATACAAACTTATGATACAAGCATCATTGAACATAAGATTCCTTTGAAAGAGGAGACCAAGTCATTTAAGCATAAAATTAGACATATAAATCCCATATTTCTTCCTATTATGGAATAGGAAGTCAAGAAGTTGATTGATGCTAATATCATCATACCTTTAAGGTATTCTAAGTGGGTGGTTAACTTGGTCCCTACGAGGAAAAAACTAGTGAAATCATACTTTGTGTTAATTTAAAAAATTTGAACATAAGTAATGCAAGGAAACACGTGTGTTATTTTTATTTAATAAGTAACTTTTCACAATTTGTTTGAGTTTCATTTAGATGTCAAATAGAACGTTTTTTAAGATATGGTACATGGAGTGATTAATTTATATTCATTAATATTTGCAAAATATAATTTTATCTAGGTATAAATTCATTATTTGACTTTTTAAAGATTTGAATTCCTTTCCTATCACATTGATTTCGATCAATTAACGCATTCTTTTATAAAATTTTGAAATAGAAGAGAGTAGATTATATTTATGTAATAAGTTGATACCCAAATATCCCTCTTAGGTACTTGAGAAAATCATGCTTATTGAGGTGGGAAATTTGAACATCAATTTTATAATTAGGATAATTTGCCACTCGTATTATTTTAAGAGTTTCATTTTCATTACTGCCATGTAGAAGACTTTCTTATTTTATTCTTTTAACTTTTATAGCTAGGACAATAATCTTCTAATCAATCTTTGTCTTTGCCATTTAATAGTATTTCAATACTTTCACTTTTAATTTTCTTTGAAAACTTGAACTTCACATTTATTTTTGTTTGAGTGGAAAGAACTTGACAATGGAACTACGTACATAACAAAAGCATATTTAACACCTCTAAGCAACATGTTAGTAATTCAATGTTTATTGTAATGTATCATTTTTCTATGAGTTAAAAATCAGATTTATGTAAAACATAACCCATAAACATATTTTTATTTGAGTGGAAAGAACTTTACGTATATAATAAAAGCATATTTAACACCTCTAAGCAACATGTTAGTAATTAGCATGTTTATTTTAATGTATCATTTTTCTATAAGTTGAAAATTAGATTGGTGTAAAACATAACCCATAAACATGGGTAAGTCAATAAAAAATTCTCTAAATACCTAATAAAAATGTAATTTTTTAATTTTTTGAAATTTTATAAGACTAAAGTCTTTTCCTAAAACTTCTACTCAAAATATTTTACATAATATAAACTAAGTGTTATATTTTCTCATCTATGTTATCCTTATAATAGAAGTTAAAGAAATTCTTTTAAGTTTCATGATATTTTTTATTTTGTTATATCTTTTAATTCTTTTATAATTATTTTTTGTGATTATTTCAATTCATTGTAACATTGAATAACATTTAATAGCTTTCTTTTTTTTCAATGGAAATAAATATAATATTTTTTCTTAATTGAAGTAATTATTTTTTATTCAATATATAGAAAAGTGTATCTATATATTTTTATTGTCTATTATCTTTCATGAAAATGAAAATAATGATTTTGTCTACTTTCCATCATTGTTGGATATCTTAATTTGTATGTAGATTAGATATATATCTTCAATGTTCAAGTGGAAAGCCATGGATTAGATTTTCAAGCTGTGTGAATGCTCTAATTAGGAAGTGTTTTTTTTCTCAATATTCTTCTAGTGTGTTTCATGTTAGTTCAACATATTTATAAAACAATATAGAGTGAATTATATAGTTGATTAAAGAGATCATATTGCATAGTGAATATCATTGGTTAATGTCTCCTTCAAATCAAAGTTTTTGGGTTAATGGTTTTGGAATTTTTTCGTATGAGGTTGTTGTGTAATGTTCTTAGTATTTGGTTGTGTAAGTTAATCCCCTTAACATTTTAATGTTTTTCTAGCCATTTACTCTATTGGATTTTAGGCTCACTTCATATTTTGTTTCCATTATAACTCGATTCAATGTTCACATGCTCATTTGCCATAGTATTTCATTAATGTGATAATGGGTGTATATGTCATTTTGAAAATTATTATTCTTGAATTTCAATAAGCTTGATTAATTTTATCTAGAACCTATAGTTGGGGTCCTTTTAGTTTGCCAAAAATTTACTATCATATTATTTTTTTCAACTTTCTAAACTTTTTAATTTTAATGTTTTATTAACAAATTTTCATTTTAGACATGACACAACACATGGAAAAGGATGGCAATGCCTAATTAGAATAATTTTGGGATCTAATAAAATAATAAAATAAATAGATTATACACTAAGTTTTTTTATTTAAGATATAGAAATTTAGAAAAGGACAAGCATTAAATGAGTTTCCTCAAATAAAAAAAGGCTTCCTATTTGTACTAAACCAATATGAGTAGTTATATTATAAATAGAACATTAAGTATATTACTCTATTTTATAGTTGTCAATCCTCTATTTTTATTTCCAATATCCACCTACTATAATAATCAACAACTAATGAAAATCTTAAATCTCATTCCTCCAAAAAAAATTGGCACGCCATGCCTTAGCAAACACAATTCATAGATTCATCTTTCATGGTCATTTGTGTGCAAATTTCTCCTCTCTCTATCATTAATTACTCAACCTTTTACCAAATGGTGACTAAGAAATGCGTTATCTGATAAAAAATGAATTGGAACTCTTGCAAAGGATGCCAAAAACACTAGTATTTGGGATCATTTGTTTATATTCACATTATAAATAAGGTTATAAATTGAATGAGAACGGTTACCTAAAAACTAAAATTATATCCCTTAAAACCCATATTTTGCGTAAATAAACACAAAAATCAACTCTTGAATCAGAAAGTGGTGTTACTAGTAGGACATTTTTTTAATGTTAAAATTACAACATTTCTTCAAGAATTACCTTAAAAACCCATATCGTTGCTAACTAGAACCTTAAAATCAACATCTAAATCAAAAAGTGGTTCTGCTAGTGTTATCACATGAAGTTGGTATGGGTCAATTAATCCTTATCTTTTTTATTTTTTATCCTTAGTATTGTTTAAGTTTTTCTTTTGACCTCCTCCTTATGGTCTTCTTAGGTCTTAGAAAAAATAAAATTAAGGTTGATGTTGTCCCAAACCCTTGGTTTATGTCTTAATTTGTATGACATGGTTAGACAAGCCATCGTCCTTATGCCTCCACCACTACCCTGACATGTCACCACTTCCACTATGTGCTTAAACCCCTCCACTTTGTCCCCCTACCCATTAGGAGGTCAAATCAAGTTCGTTTTAGTACATTGCTATATCATCACGACATTTTGTAGCACATCTCAAGTACATCTTCCCTCATCACCATAATTGCACTTATGAGGATTGTGTTTTCAACATTCACGATTTAAAGCAAATAATCTAGGATTTAGTCATTGAAGGTTGTTCTAACTATTTTCTCAAGATTTCAAAATTGCTCCTAGCTTGGCGCTGCAGAAAATGCTGAGTTCACGCAGTCGTTGTGGAATTTAATGCAGACTGGTTGGAGAAGGTGAATTGGAGGTTAGGCCTATTGCAGGGGGTTTCTTCCAATCTGAAGCCTATAAAATTTTTAACCATAGTCTCCAGGTAATCCATGATATTTTTTAAGCCTCGTTGAAGATCAGTTACAGGTTGTGTTTGTATTTCCTCTCCTGAGCATTGTTAGTTGATGATCCACA
>JASDQU010100978.1:6817-20567 GCA_032191745.1 Picea mariana
TATGTTGAGATTCCTCAGCCTCTCTGGCAGTTGAGACTCTTCATCTTCTATGTGACAGTCGAGCTCACCTTCTCTATTTCAGTTACAGGCTTCCACGCTCATCCATTTGTCAATCCCTTCTAAGAATAGTCTTCCTTCACTTGGACGAAGCTTGGAGACTCTTCATCTCCTCTGGCGATCACACAGGGGTCTCTTCGAATTCTCTAGCAGATGCCATCAATGGTTTCTGGCAGTTTCACTATGTCGTGCATCAGTATCCCTCCAATCAACACTTGATCTTACGGTTCATATTACATCACGATTTCACATATCGTGATATCGGGATTCCTAATGTCAATAATCTTTGACATGTCCAACTCTCGATCCCCGAAACTCCGACAAGGACTGGAATCAACGGTCCAAATTCAACCTTAATCTGATGGCTCAGATTACATCGCGATTTCACATATCACGATATCGGGATTCCTGATGTCAATAATCTTTGACATGTCCAAATCTCGATCCCCGAAACTCCGACAAGGACTGGAATCAACAGTCCAGATTCAACCTTAATCTAACGGCTCAGATTACATCGCAATTATACATATCGCGATATCGGGATTCCTGATGTCAATAATTTTTGACATGTCCAACTCTCAATCCCCGAAACTCCGACAAGGACTGGAATCAACGGTCCAAGTTTGATCTTGATTCAACGGCTACGATTTAAGTCGCGATTTTTCATATCGCGAAATCAGGATTCCTGTTGCATTGTTTCTTTGACATTTCCAACATGCGATCCTCGAAACTCTGACATGGTGTAAGTCTGTTGATGTCACATGTGTTAAATAACTGCCACGTGTCACCCTGATTCGTGACTTACATGTGCTTGGCATGTTGAATCAGTCTGACACTTTTCATTACCTAGTTGTGCCACGTGTTCCTAGCTGACGTGGTTTGCTGATGTGAGTCGGATCGACGATCCAGATCACATCTTGATATGATGATTCAGATTCAGTCGAGATTTTGCATATCGCGAAATCAAGATTTTTGTGGATGATATTACTTGTCATCTCCAACTCTCGATCCCCGAAACTCCAATAGGGAGTCGGGTCAACGGTCCACATAACCCCCTGAGATGGACGATCCTCCTGCTTTCAGGATTTGTGAGCCCTCTACTCCTTGCACTTTTAAAGATCGTGCAGGTTTTCCTCGATCCAACGGTGGTCGGACCCTGCACTCAGATCTAACGCCTGAGATTAATCCTTCTCTTCAGTGCGCTCTTCTTGTCTTTATTCAGATCTGACAGCCCTCATGCTGTCGGGATTTGTGAGCCCTCTACTCCTTGCACTTTAAAGAACGTGCAGGTTCTCCTCGATCCAACGGTGGTCGGACCCTGCGCTCGGATATAATTCCCGAGATCTATCCTCCATATCTGCGCGCTCCTCTTGTCTACATTGAGATCTGACAGTCATCGAGAATTTGGGATGGGATCCAATGATCACCAACGCTTCTCCTCCAAGCTTACACATCCTTCTTACTTGAAATAATTTCTAAGTGTCAAAGGCCTCGACCTTTGATCCTGATCCTAAGTACGCTATCTCCCTTGAGCTTTAGTCATGAGTTAACCTCATCCCTGGTGCACACCTACGCACTGCATTCGACTCTGCGCTAATTCCTCCTGAGCTTACGTTGTTCCTGTTTTTCCATCGATGCACACTCTGATCCTGCCATCTTCATTGTTGTACTTGCCATCAATGACAAGCATACGCTACCTGTAAAACATACCAAACATCCTCTACACTATCTCTTCTAATCTTATCAAGGTTGCTCTGCAGCTTCTTCCCAAAATACTTCTGGTGCTCGTCTGTTACATTCTTCCTGTATTCATGCCATCTTCATTGTTGTACTTGCCATCAATGACAAGCATATGCTACCTGTTAAACATTTCCAACAAAAGATAGATCTATCCAAAGCCTATGATAGAGAAAGATGGATTTACATTTGGTTATTACTAACACATATGGGTTTTGAAGTGCCCTTCATTAATTGGGTCATGAGTTATCTTTCCACGAGCTCTTTTGCAATATTGATAAATGGATCAGATTCACCTTTCTTTACCCCAGAAAGAGGACTCAGGAAAGGTTGTCCCCTCTCACCACTCCTCTTCCTTCTAGTATCATAAGGTCTAAGCAGAGCTCTTACACAGGAAAAGAATCTAGGTGTCTTTACAGGAATCAAGATAACACCTGCTTTATCTCTTACACATCTTCTCTTTGTGGATGATGTGTTAATTTTCAGTGGAGGATCCAGAAGGGAAGCATAAACTCTAAGTAACATCCTTTCTCTGTTCTCCAAAGAAACAAGGATGCAAATAAATGACAGAAAATCGCCGCTCACTACTTTCCTCCTTACAGAAGAAGAAGAGCAAGCACACCACACTTTTTTCCCATTCGACAGAAAAAAGTTAGATGATGGACTAAAATACCTGGGTTTTAATCTAAAACCCAATGATTATAGAAAATAATATTGGAAGTGGCTTCTGAATAAATTGAACAAAAGGCTAAATACTTGGAGTCACCGGTGGTTGTCAAGAGCAAGGAGATTGGTGTTGGTAAAATCAGTTTTGGAAGCTATCCCTGTATATTGGATGTCCCTCTCTTGGATTCCTAAAGGAATTATGGAAGCAACAAGGAAACTCTCTTCAAAATTCCTCTAGAGTGGGAAAAATGAGGCTCATGTAATTCCTTGGGTTCGTTGGGAGAAAATATCCATCCCAAAGCCGTTGGGAGGACAGGGTCTAAAAAACATCTTATTTTTCTCCAAAGCACTAGCAGCTAAGGGAGGGCGGCGTCTAATTAACACTTCCAGTCTTCGGACTAAGGTCATTGTTTAGAAATATATTGCACCAGTTCCTCTTGAGGCTTGGATAAGAAGCCAACAGAAAAACAAGAAGGGATCCTCGATGATCTGGAAAGATATACTAACTTCCTTCCCACTCATTGAAAATGGCTTAGCATGGAAAACTAGAGATGGAAACCACTTCAAAATAGGTAAAGACCCCTGGCCAGGAAATGAAAGAAATCACTTACTTACAGAGATTTTAATCCAAATTTTACACTCCCTGGATATTATATTCCTAAGCTCACTGTCGAATCCCAATCGCTCAAATTTTTGGTCACAGGGATGGAAGGATCCACTTAGACTGGGTCTCAGTGAAGAAGGAAGGAATGAACTTGAAAGATATATCTATTGTCTAAAATTCTCACAGATCAAACTCTCGGACTTTGAGAACGAATTGATATGGGATCTCGCCCCCTCTAGGACCTACTCTCCCAGGCTAGGCTATCTAAAATTTAACTCTAATCTGGATCCCCAGGATCCTGTATGATGGTGGAGGAATTTGTGGAAAGTCAAAAGCCCAGAAAAAACTAGAATTTTGTGTGGAATGTCCTTCAAAACAAGGTCCCGACTTGGGACAACCTACAAAAGAGGAATTTTATTGGACCTGGTTGGTGCACCCTTTGCAAATTTGAAGGAGAATCTTCTTTACATCTCTTCTTAAACTGTAGTTTCATTATCAAAGTATGGAAGGAAATTTCCAGACTTTTAAATCTACTTTTTGTCTGGGAAGGAAGGGACTTGGAACATTCCTGACATACATGGTGGAGAAAGAGAGACTACAAACTCTTTAGAGCTTTGCCCCTCTTGGTTATATGGGGTGTTTGGATTGCCCGGAACTCCAACATTTTCAAAGGAACTCGACCCTCCCCTGAGCATACAACAGCAAGTAGTGTTTCTATGTTGCCTAGTTTCTTTTCATAGAGTATTAGCCCATCCTCTAGACAACCTCAAGATGTGAGGATTGACAGTACCTCTCCCTGGGTTTTTTTTTTATGGAGCATCTCAACAAAATCTCAGTGGGGGAGGAGGAATTCTCTATCTCTCACATTCACACTATTTTATCATGAATTTTGGTATCGGGCCAAGAACAAACAACTTTGTTGAATTATTGAGCCTCAAACCACTCATTGTATTTTCTATTGAAAAGGCTGGCGGACTTTAAAATTTTATGGGGACTCTTTAAATGTCATAAACTAGATAAAAGGCACACAGAGATGTTTAAATACAATACTTGCTACATTGGTGGAAGACATACAACGTTTGCAGACAAATTTTGACTCTCTTGTTTGCCAGCATGTCTACAGGGAAAACAATAAAGAAGCAGACCAGAGGTCGAAAGAGGGAATTAACATGGCTATGGGCCAGTGGAAAATAATTGAGTACCAAAATGAACAAGCAAATGAATATTTGCACAGGTATTTTTTGGATTAAACAAATCAATACTTTTTGTGATGAACAACACTATAAAGAGAAAGAATGTATATGGGAAAATCAGTGATCAGCAACAATTTTGTATATATATCATGCACACTAGATGAAGACAGTAGTACCAAGAAGACTAATAGAAGCATACTCATCAAAATCAGATACAACAATTTTACGGCTAAATCAGCCAACATAAGCATTCATGAAAAACAATAGATAGCTTCAGCTATAGACTACAATGTAATAGAATACACCAAGAGGTGTATCTGCAGAATGTAATATTGTTATTATAGTAATAAAATTATGCTTTTTTCCCAAGGAAAAAAAATAAATCAAATAAAAATAAAAATAAATCAAATCAAATACATAAAATCAAATAAAATGCATACATAAATATTTACAAATAAAATTAAATTAAAATTAAAATATCATAAAATAAAATAATTTATATATACAAAATTAGAATAAAATATTTACAAAAATTAATAAAATAATATAATATAATATAATTACAAATTAGGAAAATTAGGAACAAATTAGACAAGTCGAGGTTCCATGCCCCAGGTTCCAGTAGTGAGGGTTTCGCACCTGGGGGTCAAAATTTAGAAAAATATGTATAAGGTAGGATTTGAAACACCGAGCATCATGGAGAGGAGTGGGGTCAGATGGCGGTCGAGGATGTGGTGATATAGCTATGATGAAGGAGGAGCGACGAGAGAGAAGAACAACACTTCATGCAACATTTTAATGTCACAAGTAGCGACAAATGGAAACAAGACATCAAATTTGACCAAGAGTGCATCACAGGTTAGTCCATTCAATATGTTCATGTTGGAGGGTATACATGCTCATATCGCAAGGAGCGATAGCATGACCAGGTCAGGTAAAAGGTCTCTACATCCGGCCATTATGCATGAATGCGATAGATAGATAGTAAGCATCAGGCGAAGGCTCAACAAGAACTCACAATCAAGAGGCTAAATGGCCTTATGGCATGGGTTTTGGCGAGAGGTAAGACCAAGAGAGAACCCAATGTAAACCAATCTAAAAAGGTTCAAGGACAAGCTTGCAGGAAAGTTGTTTTTGACAGCCTTGGGGGATTTGGACCTCGAGACTACTGCAAGCGAATGTATTCTACTTCCCAACAAGGAGAAATCTGGTAAGAATCAAGTTCAAGGTAGAAGAAAAGGATAAACATATTTCCCCATAGGCGTCTCAAGTATGAAGTGGCCATGCGAACACAGTCCCCTGCAAACTTGCTCCTGCAAAAACACAAGAATGATATTAGTCATGCGATCAAAAGAATACTTTTCAATACAATAAACAATATATTCCATGCCTGTAAGACAATTTATAAGAGTGTTAGGTTGATTTATCAATAATATGGTGGATGTATATGAGTATATTGAAACTACATGTGCCAAGTCTCAACTCAAGAGAAGGATCAACAACAACTGATTTAGACTTAGAGTTTGAAATAGGTGATCAGAATCTGCATATGAAAGAATAAAGATGAAAAAATAAAGCACCAACATGCCAATAGTAAGATTCAAAGTTTGAGTTATTCAATCGGTACATGCAATAAAACAAACCATGCAGCAACCTCAGATTACCAGGCACTTCAGAATCATCAAAAGGTCAAAAAATGACACATCAATTCCATCATACAAATTTCAACAAACATAACAATTCAATAAACATCAAGAAGACATTTGAAATCATCAGATAAAAAGGAAAAATCCACACCCGTCAAAGACAATCACTAATCAAGATAAAACCCCGAACTCCCCCAATGTAGGAAGAGGGATAGTATTAGTTTCAAGCAGTAGAGGATTAGGAAATAGGTCCAAATTTTAGTAGGGGGGGGCTTTCCTTTTGCTTTTACAAGAAAGATTAAAGGGGGGTTGTTGAGGTGACAACAGTTGGGAAATGGAATTGAGGAATATATGGAATCAATTAAATAAGTTGACATGTAGAAACAAGGAATTATCATATCTGGAACATTTTTCACATTGAGACATATGTTGAAATTCAATATCTATGTCGAGTTGAACACTTGTCCTGTCTTCACAATGGTATGGGCCATGGGTAGCCAATTTATCTAAAAATGTGTCCATTTTTATTTTCCATATAATCGATTCAACATCGCTATCAGTATTTTGTTGGACACACCTACCACACTTAGAGGGGGGGTGAATGAGTGTGGGGATCTTTTTCCCAAAACTTCCCTCTTACACAAAAAATCCTTAGTTAACATTCAACATTTTCTCATTACTCATTTCTGTCATTTATAATCAGTTATATGTGAATACATATCAGCAACATATATCAACAACATATCATCAAAAAATCATCTCCACAAGGAACACAAAGAACACAATATGTATGTACAATTTTTCCTTTTATTATGGACTTCAATCCGGGTTTTTTTTAGCAACAACTGAATAGAGTAAAACTCTACAAGAGAACCAGCTCTATATGAAAGAATCAGCTTACATTCTCAGCACCAACTAAGATGAGGAAACAATCCTCAACAGATATCAATCTGTCAACATAAACAAGTGCATCAACCATGCACCAACATGTGCCAAACAACCTGTAATCAACATGTACCATAAACAAGTGCATCCAACCATGTGCCAAGTATATACCAATAATTTTTCAACTACTCATCAACAATTACTCATCAATATGTACCAACATCATCAACTATACACCTCATGTATGTGCCAACTCATCAATTGTTTGTCTCAACCCTGACTAGTTTTGGATTAGTCAACAACCACAACTTGAAATAATCATAACTTTGTACTTGTAATGAATAAAGATATGAAACTGATACACAATGTTATTCAATGTTTTTTATTCCATTCCTCCAGGTGGAACTACTTGGAACCTCTCAAAAAAGGAGTTATAGCAAAAATGGCATACCTTGCTGAATTATGGCTTATTCTAGAGAGCGACCTTGTAGAGCGTGCCCCGCAAAAATGTTAGTTGAATTGATATGAAACTATTATAAAAATTACTATATACCATACCCTAACCAACACATTTTGTCTCACTGAATTTTTATCTGTTATGAAGAAGTTATGACATTTTTACCCGAAACACCTGTTTTTGACTAGTTTCAGGACTAGCCACAAACCCTATTTTCCATAGAGTGTAACTCCCAAAATACAACAACCCACAAGATAATTTTTTTACCACGGATACTTGGGTATGTTTTCTCAATGGAATGGAAATTTCACGGTCTGAATCATTATAGAAAAAACGTTATAGCGAAAATGGTGATATGACCTGTAAATAGCATACCTTAGAAAGCATCATCAAAAGAATTTATCCTCCCTTCAATTCCGGCCCTCTTTTCTTCACCTTCCTTCTGAAATTCGGCTTAGATATCCTTGGTTACCTCATTCACCTATATATATTCAATATTCTTAAGTGTTCCACACCAAAAATGCTCAAGAAGCTCTCACAAGAAGCTCTCCATCAATACTCCAAAAGATATTCTCACAAGAAGCTCTCCATTGATCCACAAAAAGTATGATCTACAAGAGACCATTGCTATCTTATTTATACTTTCATCCTCTAGGTCACTTAAACCATTTCTAGGTCACTTAACCTATTTTCCTTATTTTAGGGTTAACCACTTTCCATAAATAGAAATTTCTCCATTATTTTATCATTTAAATATTCCTTCTTGATTTTCTCATCTTACTTTGTCATTTCTTGATTTTTTCACTTCTCTTTATTATTTAAATAATCCACATTGACTTTGTCACCTTAATTTATCATTTAAATAATGATTTCTTCTTTTAGGTCACTTAACTCATTTCTAGGTCACTTAACCTATTTTCATTATTTTTAGGGTTAACCACTTTCCATAAATAGAAGGTTCTACAATATTTTATCATTTAAATATTCCTTCTTGATTTTGTCACCTTACTTTATCATTTCTTGATTTTGTCACTTCTCTTTATTATTTAAATAATCCACCTTGACTTTGTCACTTTACTTTATCATTTAAATAATGATTTCTTCTTTTAGGTCACTTTGACTTCTTTGACCTTGGGGGATTCAAGCCTTCATGTGGGGTTCCTTCATCTTCGTAAGGCCATAACTCTCAAACCATGAGGAGTTATGTGACATTTCTCATACCACCGGAAATGGCATGACAAGCACTATTCATATAGGATAGTTTCACCAATAATTTCCTTGATCTTCATCTCATTATTCCACATACAAGCATGGGTCCTCCAACCATTCTTCTAGGATAACTCAATTCGTAAAGCATATTCCCATGAGGGTTTTCACCATAAGGGGACCACTTTGGAGTTCATACATTTGTGCATCTTATCAATCATGATAAGAAAATAATGAGAGCAAAGGTCCTCCAACCATTCTTCTAGGATAACTCAATCCACAAAGTGTCTTCCAGTGAGGGCTTTCACCATAAGGGGACCACTTTGGAGTTCATCCATTTGTGCACCTTATCAATCATGATAAGACAATAATGATTCATCTATACATTTTTCCAACAATGCATCATATACCAATGAAACCACAACAATCCATCTTCATCATGTATCAATGACAACTCATTGATCCATCTTCATCATATCAATGACAACTCATTGATCCATCTTCATCTATGCAATCTCATCAAGAAAAATACATATTATATTACATCAATCATCAATCAATCAATCCTTTGACATCAATCAATCAAACCATTAGCATCAATGACAACATGATCCAACAATCTCCCCCTTTGGCATTGATGGCAATACCAACATTGATGTCAACACCAATTACCAGTTATTGATGTCAACATGTAGATAATGCATGCTCTACATCAATAGTCAATGTGACTATCTCTGCCCATCAATAAACATCAATCACATCAATGTGATTAACTCTCCCCCTTTGACATCAATGGAAAAGGGCCATTCTCATCTTGGGGTTGCTCCCCTTGCTTGAACTCTCCTTGGGGTTGCTCCCCCTATTTGAATGCCTTTGATCTTCCTCTGAATAATCTCTCCCCTTTTGAACAAGGGATATCACTCTGAAGTAATGTTCAAGATACATCAAACATACTCCCCCTGTGACCATTGCTACCCCTGAAATTATGCTCATGTGCTCTTTCTTCAAGTATAGGGCTCTTTTCCAGGTATGCATCTAATAAATATCTCCTCCTAGAATCATGGGAAGAAGAATGACTCCCCCTATGGGTATGTCTCCCCTATCTTTTCTGCAAGATGAACATTGTGCTACCATATAATGATCCTTGGACATGTTCATGCATCAAACTCATGCCATACCAAGCATCATGAAGCAAAAGATATGCCAACAATGAAATAAAGAATCATGAGCAAAATATCAACCAAGTACATCCTGTACAAAATGTGTGCTCATCATGCACAATACCTATGTACATCAACATCATGCAATGTGCCAAACGATATCATCCATGGAATGTATCAATCATATGCCTTTATCAACATGCCAACATGTGCATCTACCAATATGCCAACCATGTGCATCCACTAATATGCCAACCATGTGCATCTATCAGCATGCCAAACAATGTATCATATCACTCATGATATGTCTCCATCATGAACCAAGTGCAACAATCAGGTATCTCAAACAAATGCCAATTGTTGTGTTAATCAAGTAGTACCAATGATGTAGTATCATCAAGCACATGCCATCTATGGGTGTACCAAACATGTACATTAACAGATCGACATCAATCCATACTTGTGGGTTAGTGTCATGCACTCAAGATTTTATTTTACCTAATCCAATAGATGAACACTTAAACCTCCAGCAAATAGTGTCAGAACCTACAACAAATAATGTCAGACCCTGCAATAGAGTGTTATACCATCACATCAAGCTGCAATCCATGTGCATAGCCTTTTTCTCAAGGCTTTACCACATATATGCGGTCTGCTACACAATAGATCACATATGTACGCGACCTATACAAGGTCAGCCTGCGTATGTACGTGACTAATACCACTTCCACCCGGGTATGCTTCAGTAGATGACTTACTTTAGATTCCCTTTAGTCTTTCATTTTGTTCTGGTTGCTCTGTCTTCTTCACCCACTTCTGTAGATGTCCCTGCTCCTCAGAACTTGAGATCTGAGCATCCATGTTTTCAAAGATGTCTCCCTTCCTTACTTCATTCTTTCTTCTAGCCATGCTATTTGAAGTTCTCATCATGGACTTTCTTCTTGTGTTCCAGCACTCATGGGATTTGTGGCCAAATCCACTACAGCTGTAGCATCTTATAATGTTACAATGAACAACAATGTGTCCTACTTGATCACATCTCCAACACCTCATGGTGTTATAAAATCTTCCATTATATCTCCTTTCATAAGATCTACATTCAAAATATTTGTGACCATATCCATTAGATGAATAACAATGCCCATGAAAAATACTTTCATACCTTTGATTTGGTTTCCCAAGAATAGATTCTTTCTTTGTTCTTTTGAAATTTTCTTTGCCTTGTGTAGATGGTTGCTTTGCAACATTGTCTTCCTTCTTTGATGGATTTACCTCATGCTTCTTTGAGGTTTTTGCTTCAACATGTGTATCTTCTCCTTTGTATCCAAGACCTGATTTATCACATGATGATCTTTGAATTTCCAAGATCTCATCCAAGATTCCTAAGCTATTCACGAATTTGTTTGACTTTTCCACCTTCTTTCTAAGGTCAACAATTTCAGCTTCTAACTTACAACATGACTCTTCCTTTTCATTTATTTGAATCTTCAATAGTTCCTCTATTCTTTTGGCTTCTTCAATTTGGGTCTTGATATGAACAATGGTTTCAAAAAAAATTCTAATCTCATAATCAACATTCATATCTTCTTCTCCATTCTTTAGTCTTGTGATCTCTTCTTCCTTTTCTTCTAACAGAGTCTTATTGCTCTCTTCTTGATCCTTGATCATTTCTTTTAACTTCAAGATGTGCCCTAGACTTCTCCTAAGAAACTTCTTAGTGTTATCTGAAAGATAGTTATAGTCTATATAATAATGATCACTTCTATATCCATATAAACCCTCTTCAACTTCCTTTTGAAGTTTTAATAGATTTCCTTCTATTCTTTTCATGGAACAATTATCATCAAACTTTACACAAACTGTTTCTAGATATTCTTCTTCACTTGTAGAGAAAAATTCATCATCATTGCAATCAAGGGTTTTTGAGGGTTCTTTAACTTCATTTGAAATATCTTCATGATCTTCCTTTTTGCCAACATCAACACGTAATTCTTTGCCTTCATTTGAAATGTCTTCAAGATCTTCCTTTGTGACATCATCACTTGATTCTTGATCTTCACTTGAAATGTTTTCAAAATTACATTTAGAAATAATGCATTCAAGAGTTTTTAGAGATTCTTTACCTTTAGTGATCTTTATGGAGTGATCTTCAATTTTTTCTTTCTCCTTCTTTATTTGATATGTTTCCTCTAGCTTTAGCCATAGATCCTTGGAGAAGGTGCATTGTCCCATGCTATCTTTGATAGGGCTTGAGAGTCCACTAAGAATGGTCTTGAAAGCCAATGCATCATTCTTCTTTCCTTCCCTTTGAGCTACAAACTTTGACTTGTTCTTCAATGAAACTGATCCACCAATGGCTGCCTTCCAAATCATTGCTCCCATTGTCTTTAAATGTAATCTCATCTCTATTCTCCAAGTAGAATAGTTTTCCTCATCAAGGATTGGAACTTCATCATCCATTTCTATGTCTATGGATCTCCTTCAAGCTTGTTAAGGCTTGTAGTGAAGGCCCGCTCTGATACCAATTTTTGAACACACCTACCACACTTAGAGGGGGGGTGAATGAGTGTGGGGATCTTTTTCCCAAAACTTCCCTCTTACACAAAAAAATCCTTAGTTAACATTCAACATTTTCTCATTACTCATTTCTATCATTTATAATCAGTTATATGTGAATACATATCAGCAACATATCATCAACAAATCATCTCCACAAGGAACACAAAGAACACAAGATGTATGTACAATTTTTCATTTTATTATGGACTTCAATCTGGGGGGTTTTCACCAACAACTGAATAGAGTACAACTCTACAAGAGAACCAGCTCTATATGCAAGACTCGACTTACATTCTCAGCACCAACTGAGATGAGGCAACAATCCTCAACAGATATCAATCTGTCAACATAAACAAGTGCATCAACCATGCACCAACCTGTGCCAAACAACCTATAATCAACCTATACCATAAACAAGTGCAGCCAACCATGTGCCAAGTATATATCAATAATGTGTCAACTACTCATCAACAATGAATCATCAATATGTATCAACATCATCAACTATACACCTCATGTATGTGCCAACTCATCAACTGTTTGTCTCAACCATGACTAGTTTTGGATTAGTCAACAACCCCAACTTGAAATAATCATAACTTTGTACCTGTAATGAATAAATATCTGAAACTGATACACAACGTTCTTCAGTTTGTTTTATGCAATTCCTCTAGGTGGAACTACTTGGAACCTCTCAGGAAAGGATTTATAGAAAAAATGGCATACCTTGTTGAATTCTAGCTTATTATAGAGAGTGACCTTGTAGAGAGTGCCCCACACAAAATATTAGTTGAATTGATCTAAAATTGTTACACAACATGCTACAGACTATACCCTAACCAACACATTTGATCTCACTAAATTTTCATCTGTTATGAAGAAGTTATGACGTTTTTACCTGAAATGCCTATTTTTGACTAGTTTCAGGACTAGCCACAAACCCTATTTTCCACGAAGTGTAACTCCCAAAATACAATGACCCACAAGATGAATCGTTTACCATAGATACTTGGGTATGTTTTCTCAATGGAATAGAAATTTCATGGTCTGAACCATTATAGAAAAAAATTTATAGAAAAAATGGTGAGATGACCTGTAAATAACATACCTTAGAAAGCATCATCAAAAGAATTTATCCTTCCTTCAATTCCATCCCTCTTTTCTTCACATTCCTTCTGAAATTCAGCTTAGATATCCTTGGCTACCTTAATCACCTATAGATATTCAATATGATCAAGTGTTCCACACCAAAAATGCTCAAAAAACTCTCACAAGAAGTTCTCCATCAATACTCCAAAAGATATTCTCACAAGAAGCTCTCCATTGATCGACAAAAAGGATGATCTATAAGAGACCATTTCTATCTTATTTATACATTCATCCTCTAGGTCACTTAAACCATTTTTAGGTCACTTAACCTATTTTCCTTATTTTAGGGTTAACCACTTTCCATAAATAGAAATTTCTCCAATATTTTATCATTTAAATATTCCTTCTTGATTTTCTCATCTTACTTTATCATTTCTTGATTTTTTCACTTCTCTTTATTATTTAAATAATCCACATTGACTTTGTCACCT
>JASDQU010100978.1:20617-31889 GCA_032191745.1 Picea mariana
TATTCCTTCTTGATTTTCTCATCTTACTTTATCATTTCTTGATTTTTTCACTTCTCTTTATTATTTAAATAATCCACATTGACTTTGTCACCTTACTTTATCATTTAAATAATGATTTCTTCTTTTAGGTCACTTTGACTTCTTTGACCTTGGGGGCTTCAAGCCTTCATGTGGGGGTCCTTCATTTTCGTAAGGCCATAACTCTCAAACCATGAGGATTTATGTGACATTCCACATACACCAAAAATGGCATGACAAGCACTATCCATCTAGGATAGTTTCACCAATAATTTCCTTGATCTTCATCTCATTATTCCACATACAAGCGTCTTCCTATGAGGGCTTTCACCATAAGGGGACCACTTTGGAGTTCATCCATTTGTGAACCTTATCAATCATGATAAGAAAATAATGAGAGGAATGGTCCTCCAACCATTCTTCTAGGATAACTCAATCCACAAAGCATCTTCCCGTGAGGGCTTTCACCATAAGGGGACCACTTTGGAGTTCATCCATTTGTGCACCTTATCAATCATGATAAGACAATAATGAGTCATCTATACATTTTTCCAACAATGCATCATATACCAATGAAACCACAACGATCCATCTTCATCATGTATCAATGACAACTCATTGATCCATCTTCATCATATCAATGACAACTCATTGATCCATCTTCATCTATGCAATCTCATCAAGAAAAATACATATTATATTACATCAATCAGCAATCAATCAATCCTTTGGCATCAATCAATCACTTGAAATCAATCAATCAAACCATTGGCATCAATGACAACACGATCCAACATATTTTGTATTGTGCCTTGAACTCTTGCGTGGGGATAAGCTTCCTCCCTTTCTTGAAAATTTTTTCTTTGTCTATCCACTAATTCTTCATTACCTTGGTTGGTCCTTTGTTATTTTGAGAAAATACCTTTAGGAATGGCTCATTGAGGGAGCACATAGGTCCAAGAATGTGATACCTTTTATTGACACATACAGGCCGCAAAGATGTTATCAGTCGCCTGATTTTATTCAAAATTGTGGCAGTGTTGTGACTTGAAATACCAAATTGCCCAAATCTGTGGGTTGCTTTGTTGTAAGGTGAATTATGCTCTTTTGGATGCTTTGGTATGCTTCAAGGTCTTCATCTTCAGGAGGAAAGTCTCCAGTATTGAATATTGTGTATATCTCTTCATATCTCAGGGAATGATATTCTCTGGTATGATAAGGCATATCAGTCACTAAAACCTCTACCTGGTGGGCAGAAGTTTCAGGCACAAAAGTTGAACTAGAAGGCACCAAATTCCTGTATCTTCGGGTCATATGACTAGCCATATATTATTCTTTATATCCTGTAATTAACATATTGATTATCAGTTATCTGAATAATGAAATATAATCCAATAACACAATTCAAAATAACACAAAACCTCTTATTATAGTGAAAATGGTGTTTCCATGGTGTTACAGAGCTGATTAAAGAAAAACGGAGTAGGTACTTAGCATATGAAAAACAAATATGATCTCAATGAGGGTTTCAGGGTCATAATATAGGAATTTACTTACCCTAATGAACAAATTGAATGATCTACTTACTATGACCAATTCAAAACCAAAGCATCATTGTGCCAGTAATGTGACTTGAAATATCAAATTGCCCAAATCCGTGTATTAGAGTGAAAAGGGGTAAAAATTTGAAATTGTGCTCTTCGGAGCCATTTATTTTGGAGGAGAAACATTGACAGAGTAACTTATGCTCTGATACCAAGGTATCAAAGAATAATGTGTACCTAGTTTTGATTTGCATGCTGAAATTTTACGGGTGCAAATGGTTATATAATCCTTCAGAGTTGTTTTCGTCGAAATGGAAAATCTTATTGTTGTATTCACTATCTGATGCAATAGCATCAAAGAATATTCCCTTTTTAACATCGATTTATGTGCCAAAATATTAGGAGCATAGATGGTTATATAAGCCTTCGGAGTTGTTTCCATCGGAATGTAAAAGCTTATCATTGTATTTACACTCTAATGCAATAGCATTGAAGAATATTCCCTTTTTAATATCGATTTTCATGCCAAAACATTAGGAGTGTGGATGGTTAAGAATAAGTCTTTCAGAGTTGTTTCTGTTGAAGTGAAACAACTCACCCTTTTACTCACACTTTGATGCAAAAGCATCAAAGAATATTCCTTTTCTTATATCGATTTCCATGCCGAAAGACAAAGTTTGGAAAATGTTAGGGGCATGTAGTCGGAGCTTATCAATCGACGTTAAAAATATTGGGGAAGTTTCACAACTCCGATGAGAAGGGTATCAAAGAATATTCCCTTCCTCAGGAAAAATCTTATCTCGAGAAAAATGCACAATAAGTCCACGGATGAATATTTGTTTTGCACAGCATGGACCAATTGAAGTCGGCCAAGTCATAAAATTTTCATTGTGTAAGCATAATGTATCAACATCCATGTGATTATCCCTACACCAATGATCAATCGACATATTAATCAATAGTAGGGTAAGTCGTAAATTTGGGTCGTCAGACCGTTTTCATCGGAGTTGGAAGTTCATCACAGGAAATATTAATCCAATATAGAATATAGTAAGAATGGGTGTTGATATTAATCTAAAAGACTTTGAAGGTTGAGAAAGATCTAGTAAGCGTATCACGGAAAATGATAACTCAACTTCAATATACATATAGCAGTAAAAAGAGAAGTTAGTCAGACTATATAAATGAAAGGAACAATTTCCCTATGCCAATACCTTTCCAATCACGTAGTAATATAGTACCTTGTAAAAATTTTAGAAAGAGGGAACCCAATCAAAATATCTCTTGAATGAGATATTTTAAGTGGGTTGTTGTGGGGTGGTCACAACAAGGTGTTAATAATAACAGCTTATAGAGAGTGATAGCCTCATGTATAAAAACAAAGTGTTTGTTCTTAACTCCTTGAGTTGAGTAAGGGACTAATATACCATACAATAATTATTCAATCTATCGAAGACATTGCAGTAGTGAGAAAATGGTTAACACTAAATGAGTATTGTTGGTATCAAATGAAGATGGACAATTTTTAGTGTGTTTCCAGAACATGGAAGGTCTACAAGATGAGATAGAACAAGTAACCAAGTAATTAAAGTTGCAAATCATGATGGGAATCATGATTTAATAAGAATGAGTCATTGGAAAGGTTAGTATGGTAAAGAAATTCCACCAAGCAAATGAGGACATGCACTATATGCATGCATGTGATGGATGAATCATCTTAGTGGGAAAGTTGTAGGATATGAACTAACAACTTAAATGGAAAAATGCCAAGTGAATGATGAACTCCAATTCGTTGAGGAATAACCTATTGAAAATGTAACTCTGTAGTGAGCTAGAAATGTTTTTTTTTTTTTTTTTAAGGTTATGATTGGGTTAGGATTTTCCAAAGAAAGGAAAAATAAATTTCCAAAATCAAAAGGAATATGAAAGCACCTAGATATAACAAGGAATCTACAAGATGCTAAAGAATCAGTGCAATTGTAAATGTTGTACATGGCCAATAAGGTAGATGTGACAGTAATGGAGTTTATTTCCTCAACTTTATTTTTTTTCTTTTTGTTATAGTGTCAATTGCCACCATTGAAGCATTAATGCTCTTATTGGCATAGTCCTTATCCTACTTATAGGAACATCTTCCCCATACCTCCTTGAGATATTATAAAAAATCATTTTTTGGAACTTGTACGTTCCCTAGCAGTTATGAAGCACGCGTATACGTGATTTTCTCCAAGGAAAGTCATGTACATGTTAATAAATGCTTAAAAAAATATAATTGTGCCTAATTAAGTGTTGAGTTACGGTTTGGGTTAGTTTCCTAACTCCTTTTACTCATACTTGATTGTCTCTAACAAACTAGAGAAGGCTTAAATGGAGCATTTTTCCAATAAGAAATGTAATGATACATTGCATATCTAAGCAAACGATAGATTGGCTATCTCAGCCACGTCTATAAACCCATTTACCTCCCATTTTATGTTGGTTCTTGACCTAGAAACCCTTATTTACAACCTTCTTTGAGAACCTTCCTATCTAACTAGGAGTTTCCCTTATATCCTCATTAAGTATGTCGATGAATCGAAGGTTGAAACCAACCTTTATAGCAGGATCTTGGGGTGGAGGGATCCGGAGTATTTTCGACGAGGAAGTGTTGCAACAAGACAGGTATACAATGTAACTACCAAAATTGTTGAATATTTATAAGAAGCTCATTCCTTTGAAAAGAATTTTGTTTGTGATGTTTTGTAGTTATTTCATATATGTTGTGTAGAACACTAGTTGCATTGATTGTTCATTTACATTTAATTGGACTAATGAGTAGTTATTATTATAACTACCTCTCTACGTAGGCTTGTTTACTTCAAGTTCTTACAAGTTGCAGGGGAAACTATCGGTAAAGAGAAAGGAGATTCTAGAATTAGGGAATGACATCAAACGTAGTATTGTCAGTGAGTTTATCCTTCTTCTATTCAATATACTTAGTTATTTCAATGGAATCAATTATAATATTTTTTCTACGTGTTCTCTTTGGAATTTGATTTCTTTACAGTTATATATTTGCTACAGTAATCCCACTATTATAGGGGATTTTCCCCAAAAGCAGAACTCGTGACCATACTAGGGAGTTGATCTCCTTTGTGGGTCAATGTATGGTGCTTTCATGGATTTTATTTGGTTTTATTGATTGTTTCTTGATTTTACTGTTGAGTTCAATCTTTTAGAAACCTGGGCCTTTATTTTCAGTCCTTGAGTCTAGTCTTTTCTTGATTTTTCTTGAAATTTTGGGTACTATACACGTTTTTGTTCAATAACAGACATGTACATACGTGGGTTGTAAGAGGGAAGATCAATTACATATGCTCCTTGCCTTGGTGAAAGTTGCATAGAAGTCTTATAAAGAGGTTTTTTTTTTCTTTTTTGCTTGGTCAAGGTCTTGTCTTGGTCTTTGAGGGTCCTCTTGGGATTTCGTGGTTTCTCTTTGTGTCCTTAGCAATCTCAGAAGTCAATCTTGGTTTATAAAACTAAAATAAAAAAAACAAGGGTATTTGATGCTTCTATGGTTCTGAGTCATTATTATTTGCTTTTTGTTTTCCATTATTTTTTGGATTTCTTTCTATCTCTCTATTACATTTTGTGTTTCAAGACTTAGACCTAGTTTTTTCCAAGTTTTTGTTGGATTATTAAGGTGTATACGCTCTTTCTTTTGGAAACACACATGTACATATGCGTCTTTTATATAAGAGTAAAGTGCATACATATGCGCCTTTTTAGAGGCAAAATCCCGTACAAGTGTGCAAGTGTACAGGTGCGTATATGTGCCCTATAGAAGGATAATGCATGTATATACACTCCCTATAGAAGTAAAATGAGCGTACAATACCTCATATACACTACAATGATTAAAATCATGTATGACTCTAGAAAAGTGACTCTTTTGCTTGTTTTTCAAACTTTTTTAAGCCTTGTTTTGTCTTTTTTGGGGAGTTTGGTCCCAAAACATTTTGTTGGATATAGAAGTTTGGTAAAGCCTTAAATTTGAATGGAAAAAAAAAATATCCTTATTTGGATCCTTTTTATCCCTTGGATTGCATAACTTTAAGACTAGTCTTGTTCTCAGGATCTCAATTTCTTTGTCATTGTTGCAGTAATTTTTTAAACTTGAGTTGTTATTTGAGTTCAATACTTTTATTTTACGATTTCCTTTGGATTTTCATTCATAAAATACAAAAGGCTCTTTCTTTTAGCAGATTTTGTTAGTTTTTCTTTAGTAGAAAGACGAAGAAAATGAAAAAACCTAGTTGGTTGCTAGTTAGGTCTCTTTGTTTGTGTTGCATTGTTTTGCTTCATATTTGAAAAAGAAAAATATATTAACATAGGATTTTGTTTTCTTCTCATGTTGAAATAATTTCAAAGGAAAAATAACAGAACATCCATGTGTTTACTTCTTTCGCTTTTCTCAAAAGGTTTCATTGTGTATTTTGCATCAGAAAGAGAAAAGATTGCATTTCAAGGTTTGAAAGATTGTTCATGCATTTTTATTTTTTGAAACTCTTTTTCATTGAAAATTAGTGTAAAGTTTTATTTTCTAGTGTTATTATAAGTTTCATTTTTTCAAGAGTCTCAAATAACATCAATTTCACTTCCATACCCTTTAAGTAAAGAAAAGCCACTAAAATGAACGCTAAATTTAAAATTTACTAGACTTCGTTTCTAGGGCTCATTAACAAGTTTAGGGTTAGGGCCTTATATTAGGATTGGAGAGATAACTCTCCAAGACTGATTAAAAAACATAGGAGTATGATATAGGGAGTGTTGTTTGTGGAGCCTGATTATCTTTGTGTTTCATATGTATTTGTTTTCAGTCGTGTTTATACCCAGGAATATTGTACACCTCTCCATGTGGGGGGTTGCAGGGGGGGATTTCCCCCCCTGCGGGGTCCGGGGAGCTCATCCCCCTGGCTAGGGGGTCCAGGGGCAAGCGGCCCCCCGAAGGAAAAATTGCCTTGTAAATGTATATTTTAATTTCATAGTAAATATGGACCGTTCATTATAAGGTCGCAGATCTGACGGTAGAAGTTATGTTAGGGTTTTTTTCCCTAGAAGGAAACCCTCCTTTATGAGGGAAATGTATTGCAGCTATAAATTATTGTGAATATTGTATTCTGAGAGAGGAGATTGTGAGAGAAAGAAGAGGAAGTTACAATGGGTGTGTTGTAGGTTGTATCCCTTCAGTTTTTTGGATAATAAAAAGGAAGGACCTGGCAATTTCTCTAGTGGGCGTAGCCCACACTAGGTGAACCACGTATATCTGTGTCTCTATTATATTGTGTATCTTCTGGGTTTTATTTCCACATTTTTTTTATTTTATTGTTTCACGATCCTGATTTTCTAACAAGAAGAATCAAATCCAATTATCGTATAAGTATAACCGGGAACCTCCTCTAACACAAGATTTAAACACAAGGTTTTGTAAGGAAGAGTCGAGGAGATAACCCCTCTGAGGCTTGACCAAGAATTGTAGGGAGATCTTATTTTAGGGGTTTTTCTAGTAACAATACCTCCTTGAGAGGTGGTTCTTTTAGAGCTTCATGTTTTGTTACACTATGCATACGTTCAATCCCGGCAGTTGATTGTACCCCTTAGACGCTAACTGCAAATTGGTATCCTTAGTTTATTTTCCTAGGTATCTCAAAGGTGACTGTAGGGGGTTTCATGTGGTACTTGGGGCAGATGTTGTATCACGTTATCAATACCCCTAGAGGGTGCTTCGTGAAGTGAGGGTTACTTGCATCGGGTAGGGATAATAAGTGGAGGTCAGCATAACTACTTCTCAATCCTTCATTCATCGGTCTCGGGACTTGATCAACCTGTGTCATTTTCTAGAAGGTCCCTTTCCACTTTTTCATTCCTTTGGACTTAGGACCTTATCCATATGGGATGAATTTTTGGAGAAGTTGTTTTTTTTCGATGTTTCTCTTAGGACTTTTTAGTGGAGTGCTTCTTTGTATAGTTTTCCTTAGGTTGCATATGTATAACCACTTTTGGATTGTTGATTCAAGGAAGTGTACTAGCCACTTCATTGGTCAGGAAGGACCCCTATTATTTCTCTTTAAAGTGTGGAGTCGCCTCCTAGAAGTTGTGGGTTTTTATACCATTGGATTTTCAAAGTCAGTGTATGAGAATTTTTCAGACATGAACAATCCCATAAGGGATGAAACTATGCAAAAGAACATCATGGCCAAAATTCTCGAGGATAAAAACCAAGGGACCCATGCCCAAGGGGATTATTATTATTTTCCTTTCTTTGGAACCATTGGTTCCCCCCTGATGGCCACTTTGAACATTCTCAGGTTGAATGTAGGACTATCGGTTTGGTTGTGGACCACTCCGAATGTAAAAAATGCTCATGATGCTTCTCATATAAGCATCTTATGTCATGGGAATCGAATGGATGTTGATCCTTTACATTCTATATCCATGAAGTATGCTCCTGCTCCTTCTTCCTCTTTTGATGAAATTCTAGCTACTAGTTGTTGGATTACTGAAAGGGAGGGTGAATCAGTAATAGCATAATTATAATCATTTTTCTTCAAATGTTATATCAATGTAGAATTATTATACAATAATGAGAAGTAAGAAATAAACAATCACACACATACACAGTACACCAGTGTTTTACGTGGAAACCCAAATTGGGAGAAAACCACGGAATGTTTTTTCTTATATGTCTTGAAGAATTACATTCATTGGAAGCACCAACTTCCTTTTTTTTCCAGCTGCAACTGGAAGGAGGCTCCAACCCCCTAGTTTCTTAGGCTACCACCTGAAGGAAGCTCCAACTCCCCAATTCTCTGGCTACAACCAGAAGGAGGCTACAACCCCCTATGTTCTCCAACTACAACCACCTGTCCTTGCCCCGTCCTACCACCCTAAAGTAGAAGTAGAATGATGGAACCATTGTCACACTATAACTGTGAGATATACTGCTGTAAACCTGTACCAATAAATTTGAACCATGCATCAACCATGCATCGACCTGTACCTCAACCTGTAATCAACCTATACCATAAACAAGTGCATCAACCATGCACCAACATGTACCAAACAACCTGTAATCAATCGATACCATAAACAAGTGAATCCAACCATGTACCAAGTATGTACCAATCATGTGTCAATTACTCATCAACTATGTCTAATCAATATGTACCAACATCATCAACCATACACCTCATGTATGTGCCAACTAATCAACTACTTGTCTCAACCATGTACCTCAACCAAAACCCATCATCAATTTCATCATCCAAATATGATTTGTAGCTCTGTAATAGGCCTGGTGTATATGATCACATTCCTACAAACCTTCCTTAACTTTAACAACAAGAGACTAGCATTTTCATCAAAATTTTATTTAGTCTCACATGCCTAGTTTTGGATTAGTCAACAACCCTAAATTGAAGTAATCATAACTTTGAACCTATAATGTATAAAGATCTAAAATTGATACACAATGTTCTTCAGTGTGTTTTATGCAATTCCTGTAGGTTTCACTACTTGGAACCTCTCATAAAAGGAGTTATAGCAAAAATGGCATACCTTGCTTAATTCTGGCTTATTCTAGAGAGCGACCTTGTAGAGCGTGCCCCGCATGAAATATTTTTGAATTGATCTAAAACTATTAAAAATAATACTGCAGACTGTACCCTAACCAAAACATTTGGTCTCACTGAATTTGTATCATTTATGAAGAATTTATGACGTTTTTACCTGAAACACTTGTTTTTTACTAGTTTCAGGACTGACCACAAACCTTATTTTCGACGGAGTGTAACTCCAAAAATAAAACGACCCACAAGCTGAATTTTTTACCAAAGATACTTAGGTATGTTTTTTCAATGGAATAAAACTTTCATGGTCTGAATCATTATAGAAAAAAAGTTATAGGGAAAATGGTGAGATGACCTATAAATAACATACCTTCGAAAGCACCATCAAAAGAATTTATCCTTCCTTGCATTTCGGCCTTATTTTCTTCACCTTCCCTTAGAAATTCGACTTACATATCCTTGGTTACCTCAGAAACCTATAGATATTCAATATTCTCAAGTGTAATTAAAATGAGAGAGCCTTTCCTCTTATTTATACTCTCCAAGTAGCTTCCTTAAAAACATCTTCTAGGTCACTTAACCCACTTTCCTTATTTTAAGGTTGGCCCACTTCTCATTTCTCCATTAAATTTATTATTGAAATAATTTATTTTGTATTCACTTTGAATTATAATACACTCATCACTTCACTTTATTATTTACCTTTTAAAATCTCTTAAACCACTTTCACTACTTTGACCTTTTGGGGCTTCTAGATGACATATCAGGGTCCTCCAAATTTGTAAGGCCATAACTCTCAAACCGTGAGGAGTTATATGACATTCCACATACCACCAAAAATGGAATGACATGTACTATCCATATAGAATAGTATTACCTTCAAATATAGAAAAAATCATATCGTTATCCATCAAACAAACTTGGGTCCATTACCCAAACCTAGGTTCTCCAACTTCACATGGTTATAACTCTCTAATCGTGAGGAGTTATGTGGT
The DNA here is from genome assembly GCA_032191745.1 of Picea mariana. Lineage (NCBI taxonomy): Eukaryota > Viridiplantae > Streptophyta > Pinopsida > Pinales > Pinaceae > Picea > Picea mariana. The sequence goes on from JASDQU010100978.1 coordinate 30,782, forward strand.
GTTCTACATACCACTGGAAATGGCATGACAAGAAATATCCATCTAGAAAAGTTTCCTTGACAAATTCATTGTCCTTCATCTCATTATTCCACAATTAAGCATGGGTTCTCTTACTCTGCAAAGCGTCTTCCCATGAGGGATTTCACCATAAGGGGACCACTTTGGAGTTCATCCATATTTACTTCTTATCAACCATGAAAAAACTATAATGACTCATATTTACATCAAAAAATCTTGGGTCCATTACCCAAACCTTTGTGCTACAGGGATTTCTTCAAGGGTTGACATCAATGACAACCAACCTTAATCAACAATCTCCCCCTTTGGCATTGATGGAAACACTCTGATGCAATACTTAAATCATATCACTCATGTTCCCCGTGGAACCATGCCTCTTTCCTCTGCATCTAATAAATATGCCTCTGTCCTCTACATCTGATAAATCTCCCCCCCTTTGTCATCAATGGCAAAGGTATCTTTCTATTCGACATTGCTCCCCCTGACTGAACTGTCCTCTTATGGTGCTTCCTCATGTACATATAAGACATATAAGATAAGCATTCAAAAAACATTCAAAGAGTATTCATTTTGGAGTAGAAATAAATCCAAGTCTTTGGCGAATATATTCAAAGGCTTCCCGTGGAAGTGGTTTTGTAAAGATGTCTGCCACTTGTTATTTTGTGCCCACATACTCAACTCTGATGTTCTTTTCTGCAACATGTTCCCGTAGAAAGCGATACTTTATTGGAATGTGCTTCATCCTGGAGTGAATCACCGGGTTTTTTGAGATATTGATGGCACTTGTATTATCACAATATATTGGAATGGGATCATCATACTCAACCTGTATATCTGTCAAAGTTTGTTTCATCCAAATAACCTATGTACAACATGTTGTTGATGCAATATACTCTGCCTCGGCTGTAGATAGATATATTGACGATTGTTTCTTTCTTAGCCATGATACCAAACACTCACCTAAATATAATTTTGCTCCACTGGTGCTTCGTCGGTCATCGATACAACCTACCCAATCTGCATTTGTGTAGGAAATAAGTGATAGATCTTTTCCTTTTGGATACCATAATCCAAACTCTTATGTTCCTTT
>JASDQU010100978.1:31939-84212 GCA_032191745.1 Picea mariana
TCGTCGGTCATCGATACAACCTACCCAATCTGCATTTGTGTAGGCAATAAGTGATAGATCTTTTCCTTTTGGATACCATAATCCAAACTCTTATGTTCCTTTGAGATATCTAAAGATCCTCTTTACTGCTAATACATGTGATTCCTTTGGTGTTGCTTGAAATCGTGCCACCTGTCCAACTACCTACATTACATCTAGTCTGGATGATATCACATATAGTAGGATGCCAATCATTGACCTATATTGCCTCTGATATGTATACTTCGAATCATCATCTTTGCTCAACTTACAACTGGTTTGCATGGGAGTGATAACTAGTTTGCAATCTTCCATTCCAAACCTCTTTAGCATTTCTCTAATATACTTGGTTTGAGAAATAAAAATTCCTTGGTTGTTTTGACATATCTGAAGTCTCATAAAGAAGAATAGTTCTCCAAGTAACGACATTTCAAATTCATTCTGCATGTCTTTTGCAAATTTTTGGCTTAACCTGTCATCATCACTACCAAAAATAATATCATCAACATAAACTTCAATTAATAAAATATTACCTTGACTTACCTTGATGTAGAGGTTGCTTTTTGCACTTCCTTTTCTGAACCTTGCATGTTGCAGATACTTATCCAGTCTGGAGTACCATGCTCTAGGAGCATGTTTTAGACCATACAAGGCCTTCTTTAATTTACACACATAGTCTGTATTCTTTGACAACTGAAATCCTTCTAGTTGTTCAATGTAGACTTCTTCTTCAAGTTCCCCATTCAGAAAAAATGATTTTACATCCATATGATATACTTTAACATTTTTGGAGCAGGCATAAGCTAAAAGCAAACGAAATGCTTCCATTCTATCAAATGGGGCAAATGTCTCTTCAAAGTTGATTCCTTCAATCTTTGCATATCCTTTACATACCAATCTAGCTTTGTTCCTTGTAACCTGTCCATATTCATTCAATTTATTCCTGAAAACCCATTTTGTGTTGATCACATTCTTATTCTTTAGTCTTGGAACCAATTCCCAAGTGTCATTTTTCTCTATTTGATCCAATTCTTCATCCATGGCCTTATTCCAAAATTCATCCTTGTTGGCTTCTTCAAAATAGTTTGGTTCAATTGTAGATAAGAGTGCTAGGTGTGTTTGTTCTGGTGAACAGATTTTTGTTCTAGTCTCAACTTTTGCATCTTTGTTTTTAATAGCCTAATCTGAAGGATGATTCTTCTATACTCGTTTGCTAGGTTTCTTTGGAGATACTTGTTGAACTTGCTCTTCTGATTCTGTCGGATTCTCTTCATCTTCATCTTCCTCTTCTACTTCTTTTTCATCTTCTTCTTTGAAAAGTTGTTCCATTGATTTGTTTTCTTCTTCCTTTGATTCTAGTTTGCATGTTTCATCAATTGTTACGTTGATGGTTTCCACAACTTTGTTTAATCTTAGATTGTAACACTTGTATGATTTCCTTGTACTTGAGTAACCAACAAGTATTCCTTTGTCCACACTAGAGTCAAACTTTCCCATTCTACCATCTTCTCCTTTGATGTAGCATTTGCTTCCAAAAACTCTGAAGTGCTTCACATTTGTTGGTCTTCCTTTCCATAGCTCGTAGGGAGTTTTATCAGTGTTGTTTCTGAGCATTAATATGTTTTGAATGTGAATTGTTGTATGCACTGCCTGTGTCCAAAAAATATCTGTCAACTTTGAATCCATTGTCATTGTTTGAGCCATTTCTTGTGTTGTCATGTTCTTTCTTTCAACAACTCCATTCTGTTGAAGTGTCCTAGCAACGAAGAATTGCCTTTTTATTCCATGATTGTTGTAGTAGTCCATAAATTCCTTTGAGGTGAATTCTCCTCCATTATCCAATATTAAGCATTTGATTCTTGAATCCATCTCATTTTCAACCATTTCCTAGTAGATCTTGAAGTTTTCAAAAGCTTCTCACTTGTTCTTGAGAAAACAAACTGCAGTCATTCTTTTATAATCATCAACTAACAACATAAAGTATCTCTCACCTTTTAAGCCTTTTGTTGTAGTTGGTCCAACTAGATCAGTATGCACAATTTCTAGTGGTTTTGTTGTTGAATATTCCTTTGATTTGAACATGGTCTTTGTTTGCTTTCCTTGTTGGCAATGCTTGCATAAAGTGTTGGTTGGTTTCGTGATCTGGGGCATTTCTCCGATTGCTTCTCTTTTGCTGACTTTGACAAGGTTATCAAAATTCATGTGACCCATTCTTCTGTGCCATAGCCAACTTTGATCTTCCTTTCCTAGACAACACTTTTCATTTCCAATTTTTCTTAACACATATATGTTGCTTGAAGTTCTTGCAGCTGTAGCGACCAATTTACCTTAACCTTCTTTTCTTATCTCACATTTTGTGAATCGAAAGTAACTTTATGACCTTGGTCACACATTTGACTCACACTTAAAAGATTATGTTTCATATCTTCTACTAGTAGAACATTTTCTTCCTTTTCATTCTTGTTCCCAATTCAGACTGTGTCTTTTCCAATGATTTTGGTTGAACCATCATTTCCGAAGGAGACTCATCCATCTCTTTCCTTTCGTAATTTAAGAAACTTGTCTCTATCACCTGTCATGTGTTTTTAACATCCACTGTCAACATACCAACCACATTTCTTCTGTTTAGCTTGTAGAGTGACTGTGCATTCTTCATTTCTATATTGATCTTGTTTTCTTATCCATGTGTCCAAAATTGTTACATTTGTAACATTCCACTTCAGTGCTCAAAGATTCAAACATGTTGTAACTTCTTCTCTATGTTTCACTAGGTCTTCTTGAATAACCCCTTTGTGTATGGCTCTCAAAGTAGTTATTGTTCCTATTGTTAGCTCTGCAATTTACAACTTTAAGTCCAAAATTATCACATGCATAACATAAACCAAAAAATATAGTTTGATACCCGGTGGTTGAAGATATTCTAAAAGGAGGTGCTCTTATCAATCCTTATTCTTCTTAAGGCCTCTGTATCTATTGTTGATTCTGAAATCTGAATCTTCTCGATGGAGGAGTGCCCCTGTAATCTTCCTTATATATATTTTTATCCCCTTTGATTGTTTCTGCATAGATTTTTGGATTTGTTTCTTGATCTGTTGTTTTGGAGCTTTATCCCTTTTCTCTCTGATTGTATCCAAGTCTAGACTTGTCAAGATGAGATTTTTTACTGTTGATAATGTCATCTAGAACTTTTGAGCTATTCTGCATATTTTTCTTTTGAATATCCTTTCTTAGTGTGACAATCTCTGCTTCCAGGTTTCCAATGATCATGTCATTTCCTTCTAGTTGTTCTTTGAGTGATTCTTCAATTATTTTATCTTCTTCTATTTGAACCTTCAATTTTGTGATCATTTGTTCTAGTTCTTGAGTGTCTTTTTTCTTATCTAGTTCTACTTGTAGTTTCTTATTTTTCTTCTTTTCTCTTCTGAAAATTTCTATGGCACTCATTAATTCTTCTCAGAAGTCAACTTATGCCTCTTCAATTTCTTCTTCATATGCTTCTTCATATTCTTCTTCAGAGTCTTCTTTATCAAAGTCTTCTACTGCCATGAATAGAACTCTCCCTGTTTCACTGTCATTGACTTGATCTTCATCTGATGATGAGATGTCTTCTTTGGTGCAAAATATTTTCTTGAAAAAATTCTTTGTAGTTATTTTACCTTTATATGTTTGTCTACCTTTTGAGTAACCTTCATCATTTCTCTTTTTCTTTTGAAGTCACTTGTTAGCAAAATGACCAATAACATCACAATTAAAACAAATTAAAGGAAGCTTACCTCTATACCTATCGTTGGTTCCCTTGTTCAGTCTTTTGACGAAGTTGGCCACTTCTTCATCATCTTCCGAGACGTCGTTGTTGCTACTATATTCTTCTTGTTCCTTTTTATTTTTCTTTGATATTTTGGATGCTTTGAAGGCTACTTCTTTTACATCTGGATTTTCCTGTTCAGTTCTCATCTCATATGTTGTGAAGATTCCATGCAGTTCATCCATGCTTATTGAGTTTAGATCTGATCTTTCTTCTAGTGTTGATATCTTAGGGTTGAATCGCATAAGAAGAGATCTTAGTACCTTTTGAACAATTATAGATTCTTCAATTTTTTCTCCCAATCCTATGATTGCATTCACTGTTTCATCGACTCGTAAGAAGTAGGCTATGATATCTTCATATTCCTTCATTTTTAGTTGTTTGAAATGACCTATGTAAGTTTGAAGCTTTGTTGCTTTGACTTTTGAATCTCCTTCATAAATATTTCGAAGCTTGTACCAAATCTCTTTAGAATATTTACAATGTGCAACTTTGGTAAATATTGTATCACTGAGACCATTCCAAGTGCATTTTTGGCTTTCGAATTATTCTCACTAAGTTTCATTGCTTTATCATTTGTTGGTGGGATTGCTCGTGCTATGTATCCATCTACAATTGATTGCCAAACTTGAAATCCCTGTGCCTTTATATATGTCTTCATCCTTATGCTCCAAAAAGCATACTTTTGTCCATCAAACTGTGGTATTCCATTTTTATACGAGTTGGTACTCTACATGATCTACCTTTTAGTGGTTAAACTGATTTCTGAAGGTACCCGCTCTGATACCAATTGTTGGATTATTGAGAGGGGGGATAAATCAGTAATAGCATAATTATAATCCTTTTTCTTCAAATGTTATATCAATTTAGAATTATTATCCAATAATGAGCAGTAAGAAATAAACAATCACACACATACACAATACACTAGTGTTTTACGTGGAAACCCAAATCGGGAGAAAACCATGGAATTATTTTTCTTATATGTTTTGAAGAGTTACATTCATTGGAAGCACCAACTTCCTTTGTTTTCCAGCTACAACTGGAAGGAGGCTCCAACCCCCTAGTTTCTCAAGCTACAAGCTGAGGGAAGCTCCAACTCCCCAATTCTATGGCTACAACCAAAAGGAGGCTAAAACCCCCTATGTTCTCCAGCTACAACCGAAAGGTGGCTACAACCACCTGTCCTTGCCCCATCCTACCACCCTGAAGTAGAAGTAGAATTGTGGAACCAGTGTCACACTATCACTGTGAGATATACTGTTGTAAACATGTACCAATAAATCTGAACCATGCATCAACATGTACCTCAACCTGTAATCAACCTATACCATAAACAAGTGCATCAACCATGCACCAACCTGTACCAAACAACCTGAAATCAACCTGTACCATAAACAAGTGCATCCAACCATGTACCAATCATGTGTCAACTACTCATCAACTATGAATCATCAATATGTACCAACATCATCAACTATACACTTCATGTATGTGCCAACTCATCAACTATTTGTCTCAACCATGTACCTCAACCAAAAGCCCTCATCAATTCCATCATCGAAATATGATTTGTAGCTCTGTAATAGATCTGGTGTATATGATCACATTCCTGCAAACCTTCCTCAACTTTAACAACAAGAGACTAGCATTTTCATCAAACTTTTCTTTAGTATCACATGCCTAGTTTTGGATTAGTCAACAACCCTATAATATCCCTCAGTCAAACCCAAATGAAAATGTAATCCAAGTATATTTAAGCTAGTGAGTTGTTTAGACATCATTTTTGTAATACACCTTTCATGGCATGGTGTGTGCATATACTGCGCAGTAAAGTGATGTAGTGTGCACATTTCTGGATACCGCGTTCAGTAACTAAAGAGCGTGCAACCTTGAGGTCAGTGGATACTACGCGCAATAATTAAAGTGTGCGCAATATTAAGGTCAGCGAACCTTTATGTATATAATATGCATTATAGGCTGGTGAGCCAGTATTATAAGCCAGAATGCTTATGTTTTGGAATTAGGCCAAAGCACCTAGATGTTAAAGGCCAATGCGTCTATTTTGTATATGTCTCATGATTAATATAAAATACATTGATGCACGTAGACCGACCACGATAAAAGAGAAGGGGGACTAGATTCCACCAAATAGGGATAGGGAGGGCATAAAGTTAAGAACAGGGCTAATCTAAAGAGCTTAAAGCCGAAAAGAAATATTATATTAATATTTCTTAAAAACATAAAGTACGGATAATTAATTTATCCTAAGTCCTAAAGTAGGAGACAAGTGTATCAGAGTAGCTTCCAACATGACAAGTGTCAAGTTGGAGACATGCATACTTATTGTCGAGACTTAGTTCCTTTGGGGGAATCGGCCATTGTGGGGAAAGGAGAGGGGTGGAAGAATTGATGAGAATCTTACCATTTCTCCTTCGACCAGAGAACCAATATCCGTGATACATTTTTTCAGTCCTTGAGCTATCCTCATATCTTCCTACCACTGTACCCAGACCAGATCGATAACCATTCCTATCGGTTTACCTGTCAGCGTGGGAGCGAGATTGAAGAGGCGGGTTGTCAGGCCCTTGAKCAATTCTCTGAGTGAGAAAATTGTTAGGGATCGATTTTCTGAAGGTGATAAACTGTAGCTACAACGCTCTGAGACTTTCGATCTAGMCTGTTGCTAAAGCCTTGGAAGGGAAGTGGGGTAGCTGAAGGACTGTTGAGTAGAGAAGGGGCACACTTCCTCGGGTGGGACAGGCATGTGGGGAAGGAAAGGTTGTAGGTTGTGGTTGAGTGAACACCTGAGAGGGAGTCCTTTCATTTGACCATGTACCTTTAGCCTGGTTAGGAATCCCTTACCCGAGTGGAGTCTAGTCCCAGCTCGGGGGTGACTCACTGTTGAGAGTGATGAACAGTGTAGTCTAAGGATGGGAGGTTCGTGGACGGTCTGTAGGCAGTTGGTGACATTCCTACCAAGATAAGTACCATTTGTGTGATGAAACATGTTGCATTGCCATTTATGTGTTATTTTATGGGATTTATTGCATGTGTGATCATAATTGTCTGTATGTTTAAGGGTATACCCCTGTGTACACTACATGTTTGTGTTTATTGTTAATTCAGCCTGAAAATCGTATATTTACATAATGCAATTGTTTGTTTATGCTTTATATTTGAAGCTTCCACTAGAGCATTGTATGTATATGTTTAATTGCATGCAGTTCAATATGTATGTATGCCTATGTGTATATATATGTATTTGAAGAGAAAAATTTATGTGACATAGCTCAGTTGAATACTGGGGTGTTACAATATGTTGTCAAAACTAAGTGTCTAAGTAGTGACATTCCCCGGCTTGTTGGTGGTCGGGGGTATGTTACAGTATGGTATCAGAGCGTCAGTTTTCGACACTAAGCTTGAATGGACCAAAAAAGTTGAATGGAGATGAGATTACAGTATGGTATCGATTAAAGTATGGTATATAGTATATTTGTGTTCATGGAAAATTGAGCCATCGCGTGGAAGAATAATATGTAGGGATGTGCGCGCTAAATTTAGCATTGCATGGAGTGCATACACATAGTAAGGGTGCATGTGGTGTGTGCAGTATGGTAAGGCATAATGAAGTTTGGTTGGTGCGCACACAATATGGGTATGAGTTGTATCGCTACAGTGCAGGCAAGGGTGTGCGCAGGTGGTTGTGCGCGGTAGCGACAGAGTATTCGATGGGGCATACATATTATTGTACACAGTAAGGCATATTGAGCTTTAGCACAGTGCAATGCATAGAGAGAAATTCATATGGAATTTCTGAGTGCGATACAGAAACAGTACACAGTGGATATTGGCGCGCAACGCAGAAGTAGTGTGTGCAAGTTATTAGCGCAACAAAGAGGAAATGTATAGCAGATACAGGTGCACGGAAGCATGAATTACCTTATAAAGTTGCTTTGCATGATTAATAAAGGTACACAGGTTGAATTTTATGCGTGCAAAAATCGTCTGAAAGGCTAATTAAGACGATGAGCCTGAGTTTAATAGAAAATTTGCATAGTATTCAAAGAAAGAGGAATACACAACTGCATTGAAGTATTATTTAAATTGATTCAAGCGAGTGAGATGAATTCTGAGTTTTATTCAGATAGTTGAAAGTGAAATATAAGTTACAAGAAGACACATGATATTAAAGGAAACAAGATTCATATCACCATCAGTTAGAATCTTGTCATAAGCAGTACAAAATCTGCTTCTGCACTTATATATTCATTTAAAATCCGAAATTACAAAAGGGGATGATTCAAAATAGCATTTTCCCTATTTAAAGAGACCATACAAGAAGAGGTTTATCATCTTTGGAGTTCCTTACCTCTGCTACCATCTTTCCAAAAATCGTTGAAATATACTCAATTTTATTTGAGATCTCATTTCATCTTAGCTAGCTCCTCCTTTAGAGAATCTAACCAGACTGGTTGATTCTCTCCAACACTTTCAAATGCTTCAGCGACAGGTTCTTTCTTCTGTCACTTGCTTTGTTTCTTCTTAGAAGCTGGTCTATTGATAACCAGATCTCTCATGATTGTATTTAGCCTGATTTCCAATCTCGAATCAGTAACAGGTACTGTGTGAAATTTAGTCACCAGTATCTGCGCGGCTACCTTTTCCTTCATACTCACAAGAAAAATTAGCATGTTTCCTGAATAACCAGCCTCATTGGATTTAACTGAGTCCATATACCTCAATTGTGTGGGCACCGAAGTACTTTTGCATAGATGAGAAGTTCGAACCAGTTTGGAGACTGCTCGTCGATGGATAAGATGATGCTTCCATACCTGAGAGTTGGTAATTATAGAGCCTCAATCATGAATCATTGAAAGACTTGCGCACAAGTACGATGGGTTGCCATGTTCGGATAATCCATTTCAAATGATTAAAACTTTTTGAGTTCGTTACATGGAAGCGTTCACCTAACTTTAAATGGTTGTGATGTACGAAGCGAATGAGACAGAGTGATCTGACTAGCTGTCACCCGTCCCACGAATGGTGGATTTGACATATTGAAGCATGTGACATCGAAACTTATGCAAAAGTGGTTTCAGCAAGCCACCTTTCGCCCGATGTATCTCTGTGTGATGATGTAGTTCTTACTAATTTCTCAAAACTTGGGTCTTGTCTAAGAATTGTCATGGTGGAAACACCAAGAAATCAGAAAACATATTTCTGATATATTTATTGAGCCGAAATAGTTCATATTTCTCATGGATTGTTGATTTAGTTAACCTAATAAGTTTTAATGACTGCACATTTTGCATAATTAACAACAAATAGATCAAATCAGATCAGTATCGAATCCATAGGAATGGACAAGATGAGAGCAGAGGGATGAATGTCCATTTGGACATTGAAGGAACAAACTCCAATGGACATGGAGAGGAAACAGATGAAAACCTGAATATGGTAGAGACCATTAAAAATTTGCAAAAGGATGTCCAAATCCATAAAGTTGATAATGAAAGGCTTATGAGAGCCAAAGAGCAACAGGATGACTTCAACATGAAGTTATTGCAAAGTCTAAACAAAATAGAAAATAAATTGGAAAAATAAAGTGACTCAAGAAAATCTGGAAGTCACAAACCTTTGGATGAGAAAAAGAAAACAGGAAGTGTTAGCAGACACCACCATCACTCCCTGAAGAATTACAATAAAACAGAAGGTAGCAGCACAAGTCCATCCCCTATCAGACAACATAAGAGGTCTAGGGTGGATGATCTACAAGGAGAAATGAAAAAAATCAAACCTCCTACATTTGATGGTGAGCACAAGAAGGATGAAGATGCAGAAACATGGTTGTTGGGCATGAGAAAGTATTTTCAATTACACAATTATTCTTCTCATGCAGAGGGTAGAATTTCCATCTATCAACTCAAAGGAAAGGCATCCATGTGGTGGGATCAGCTTGTGCAGGTACAACACATTGAAGAGAAGAGCGTTACTTGGAGGGAATTTAAGAAGTATTTTGAGAAGAAATACTTGACCTAGATATATTATGACAAGAAAATGAAAGAGTTCTTTGAACTCAAGCTCGAAAGCATGACCATAGATGAATATGAAAGAATATTCCTAGAACTGTTGAAGTATGTCTCTTTCATCAAGGGTGAGACAGTAAAATTCAAAGGTATTTGAGTGGATTGTCAACATTCATCAGTGAAAAAATACAGTATGATGATCCCAAGACATTGGAAGAGACCATAAGGCAATATAAATGTCTATATAATCAGCAGAAAGCAAGGCCAACTTTCCAAAAATCTTAGGAAGAAAAAAGAAGTTCAAGGTGGATTAGAGGAGGAAAGGATTTAAACCACCATTCTTCATAAATAGTCCATAGGGACCACAAACTCCTAAACAACCCAAAATGATAGAGGCAGAAGGCCAAAGGCCAAGGTAGCCACCTATTCAATGTTGGGGTTGTAAAGGAGATCATAGATTCAGAGATTGTCCTCACAGAGGTGAAAAAGGAAGGATTGTTTATAATGTACAGCAAGCTAAAACAGTGGAGGACATGGGAAGAAATGTGTGAAGGATCTATGCAGCCCTGGATAACAATCAAGCAGAATATCAGGCACACATGATTGAAGTGAAAGGTATGATTAGCAACCAAACCATTACTATTTTAATTGATTCAGGAGCTAGTCATAGTTATATAGATTTTAAGATGGTAGAAAGTTTACAGTTTCCAAGAAGCAAGCATGGAAAATATTGGTTGGTACAGTTGGCTACAGGAACCAAAATAAAGGTTAATGAGATGGTTAAGTCATGTCTCATGGACATGAATGGACTGAACACCAAGGCAGATTTGAACATCTTACCTTTAGGTTCCTATGACTGTTTAATTGGGATGGATTGGTTGGACCCACATCATGCTCTATTGGATTGTCATAAAAAAAAATTCACTTGCTTGGATAAAGAAGGGAAACAAAGGAAAGTGCAGGGAATTCCCAGGGTAGTGACCGTTAGAGAAATTTCATCATTGCAGCTGAAGAAATGTTATAGAAGAGGATGTCAAATATTTGCAGCTCATATGGAGGAGACACCTAAAGACAAGGTGCCAAATTTGGAGGATTATGTAGTCCTAAAAGAGTTTGAATATGTATTAAGGAAGTACCAGGACTACCCCCAAAGAGAGGCATTGATTTTTCTATAAATCTGACACCAGGAGCAGCTCCCGTGTCAAAGACTCCTTACAAAATGAGTACACCAGAATTGAAGGAGTTGCAAATGCAGCTTGAAGAAATTCTGAAAAAGGGGTATATACGCCCAAGTGTATCACCTTGGGGTGCCCTAGTCTTGTTTGTGAAAAAGAAAGATGGAACGTTAAGATTGTGCATTGATTTCAGATAGTTGAATAAAGTGATTGTAAAGAACAAGTATCCTCTGCCAAGGATCGATGATCTTTTTGATCAATTGAAGGATGCAAAGACCTTTTCAAATATAGATCTCAAATCGGGATACCATTAGGTAAGAATTAAGGAGGAAGATATAAACAAGACTACCTTCGGGACAAGGTATGGTCATTATGTGTTCACAGTGGTGCCATTTGGGTTGTCAAATGCACCAGTTGTTTTCATGTGCTTAATGAATGGTGTTTTCCGAGAATATTTAGACAAGTTTGTCATTGTCTTTTTGGATGACATTCTTATATACTCTAAGTCGGAGGAAGAGCATGAACATCATTTGAGGATGGTGTTGCAAGTATTAAGGGAGTATCAAATGTATGCCAAATTGAGCAAGTGCTCATTTTATCAGAAACAAATTCACTATTTGGGGCATATCATCTCAAAGGATGGGATAGCAGTGGATCCTGAGAAGATAGAAGCCATTAGAGAATGGTCAGCACCAAAGAATGTGACAGAGGTCAGATCATTCATGAGCCTTGCAGGCTACTACAGGAGATTCATTGGAGGATTCTCAAAGATAGCACACCTAATCACTTCCTTGCAAAGAAAGGGTATGAAGTTTTAGTGGACGTCGGACTGTGAAAGGATCTTCCAATAGTTGAAACAATTATTGACAAATGCTCCAATACTAAGGATTGCAGACCCAAATGAAGATTTCATTGTATGCACAGATGCATGTAATGAAGGACTTTGTGGAGTCCTTAGTCAAAATAGATTTGTGATATGTTATGAATCAAGGAAGTTGAAGGAGCATGAAAGAAACTATGCCACTCATGATTTGGAGTTGGCAGCCATAGTGCATGCCATGAGGAAATGGAGACACTACCTCATGGGGAAAAGGTTTGAGCTAAGAACAGGCCACAATGGTTTGAAATATTTATTTGATCAACCAAATCTAAATACTAGGAAAAGCATATGGTTAGAATTCCTAAGAAAATATGACTTTGATATAAATCATATCAAGGGGAAAGAAAATAAAGTGGTTGATGCACTCAGCAGGAGGGTGCATGAACTACGTGCTACAACCATCAGCATGTACCATACTGATGTTAAAAGAAAAATTATGGAGACTGCAAATACAAACCTGCAATACAAAGAATTGATAGCAAAATTACAGCAAGGCAAGACACCACAGAAGATGGATATTTATAACTTGGGAGTAGATGGAATATTGTTGCACAAGAACAAAATTTTTGTACCAAATGTCTAGGACTTGAAACGTATAATTTTTCATGAGATGCATAATGTTCCTTATGCAGGGCACCCTAGATATTAGAAAACTATAGCAGTGGTCAAGAGCCAATAATTTTGGTTAGGTATGAAGAGAGAGATAGAAGAATGCATCGCAAGATGTATGGAATGCCAGAAAGTTAAAGCAAAACATAGGCACCTAGCAAGATTGTTGCAACCTTTGCCCATTCTTGAATGGAAGTGGGAAGTGGTGACAATGGATTTTATTATAGGATTTCCTAGAATAGGAACGCTACATGATTCGATTATGGTGGTGGTGGACAAGCTTACAAAAGCTGCCCATTTTATTCCACTAAAAACTACTCACAAGGCAACAGATGTCGTTGATATTTTCATGAAGGAAGTGGCATGATTGCACGGAATTCCTAAAACAATTGTGTATGACAGAGACCAGAAATTCACCTCGAATTTCTAGAAATGGTTGTTCAAATGATTCAGAATGAATTTGAACTTTAGTACAGCTTACCATCCTGAGTCTGATGGACAGACAGAGAGGGTGAATAGAGTGATAGAAGATATGTTGAGAATGTATGTGATGGATAAACCATCAAAATGGGAAGACTACCTACATTTAGTAGAATTCGCTTACAACAATGGGTATCAGGAATCATTGAAAATGAGCCCATTTGAAGCACTTTACGGTAGAAGGTGCAATACTCCAGTAAGAAGGGATAACCCAGCTAATAGAACAGTAGTTGAGCCAGAGTTGCTCAAGGAGTTGAAGGACCAAATGTTAAAAATTAAGCAGAATTTGAAAGATGCCCAAGATAGACAGAAAAGTTATGTTGATAAAAATAGAATCCACAGAGAATTCAAAGTGGGTGATCATGTTTTCCTAAAATTGAAAGCTAACAAGAGTTCCCTAATGTTGGGAAGTTGCGCCAAGTTGGCAACTAGATTTTGTGGACCATTTGAAATCCTAAAGTGGATTGGTCCAGTTTCTTATATGATTGCATTTCATGCATCTATGTCTGTTCATAATATATTCCATGTATCATTGCTAAAGAAAAACATACCTGATGCTAATCACATTATTGATTGGAATGTTATTCAAGTGGAGCAAGAAGGCGCTTTCCAAGTGCATCCAGTGCGCATTTTGGACCAAAAAATCAAACAACTCTGGAATCGATCCATAGGGCTTGTAAAGGTCCAATGGACCTGAAGATGCTACTTGGGAGCATGAGGATGCAATGCGTGCAGAATACCCGCATCTTTTTGAAAAAAATTGAAAATTTTGTTGTATATGGGTACATGATGCACTGAGGACAGTGCATAAATAAGGGGAGGGGATTGTAATATCCCTGAGTCGAACCCAAATGAAAATGTAATCCAATTATATTTAAACTAGTGAGTTGTTTAGACATCATTTTTGTAATACACCTTTCATGGCATGGTGCGTGCATATACTGCATAGTAAAGTAATGTAGTGTGCACATTTCTGGATACCACGCGTAGTAACTAAAGAGCGTGCAACCTTGAGGTCAGTGGATACCATGCGCAGTAACTAAAGTGTGTGAAATATTAATGTCAGTGAACCTTTATGTATATGATATGCATTATAGGCTAGTGAGCCAATATTATAAGCCAGAATGCTTATGTTTTGGAATCAGGCCAGAGGGCTTAGATGTTAAAGGCCAGTGCACCTATTTTGTATATGTCTCATGATTAATATAAAATACATCGTTTCATGCAGACCAACCACGATAAAAGAGAAGGGGGACTAGATTCCACCAAATAGGGATAGGGAGGGCCTAAAGTGAAGAATAGGGCTAAGCTAGAGAGCTTAAAGCCGAAAACAAATATTATATTAATATTTCTTAAAAGCATAAAGTACAGATAATTAATTTATCCTAAGTCCTAAAGTAGGGGACAAGTGTATCAGAGTAGCTTCCAACATGAAAAGTGTCAAGTTGGAGACAAGCATACTTATTTCCGAGACTTAGTTCCTTTGGGGGAATCGACCATTGTGGGGAAAGGAGAGGGGTGGAAGAATTGTTGAGAATCTTACCATTTTTCCTTTGACCAGAGAACCAATATCTGTGATACATTCCATCAGTCCTTGAGCTATCCTCATATCTTCCTACCACCGTACCCAAACCAGATCGATAACCATTCATGTTGGTGTACCTGTCATCTTGGGAGTAGGATTGAAGAGGCGAGTTCTTAGGCCCGTGAGAAATTCTCTAAGTGAGAGAATTGTTGGGGATCGATTTCCTGAAGGTGCTAAACTATGGCTACAGTGCTCTGAGACTTCCGGTCCGGCCTGTTGTTGAAGCCTTGGAAGGGAAGTGGGGCAGTCGAAGGACTGTTGAGCAGAGAAGGGGCACACTTCCTTGGGTGGGACAGGCATGTGGGGAAGGAGATGTTGTAGGATGTGGTTGAGTGAACACCTGAGAGGGAGTCCTTCCAGTTGACCATGTACCTTTAGCCTGGTTAGGAATCCCTTACCCGGGTGGAGTCTAGTCCCAGCGCGGGGGTGACTCATTGTTGAGAGTGATAAACAGTGTATTCTAAGGCTAGGAGGTTCTTGGATGGTCTACACGTAGTTGGTGACATTCCTAACAAGATAAGTATCGGTTATGTGATGAATTTACATCCTGCATTGTCATTTATGTGTTATTTTATGGGATTTATTGCATGTGTGATCATAATTATCTGTATGTTTAAGGGTATACCCATGTGTACGCTGCATGTCTGTGTTTACTATTAATTCAACCTGAAAATCGTATATTTACATAATGCAATTGTTTGTTTATGTTTTATATGTGAAGCTTCCGCTAGAGCGTTGTATACATGTTTAATTGCATGCAGTTCAATATGTATGTTTGCATGTGTGTATATATATGTATTTGAAGAGAAAAATATATGTGACATAGCTCAGTTGAATACTGGGGTGTTACAATATGTTTTCAGAACTAATTTAAGTGTCTGAGTAGTGACATTCCCCGACATGTTGGTGGTCGAGGGTATGTTACAAACCCTAACTTGAAGTAATCATAACTTTGAACCTGTAATGTATAAATATCTGAAACTGATACACAATGTTCTTCAGTGTTTTTTATGCAATTCCTCCAGGTTTCACTACTTGTAACCTCTCAAAAAAGGAGTTATAGAAAAAATGGCATACCTTGTTGAATTATGGCTTATTCTAGAGAGCGACCTTGTAGAGCGTTCCCCGCACAAAATATTTGTTGAATTGATCTAACATTGTTACAAAGCATAATACAAATTGTACCCTAACCAAAACATTTGGTCTCACTAAATTTGTATCTATTTTGAAGAAGTTATGGCGTTTTTACCCGAAACACTTGTTTTTTACTAGTTTCAGGACTAGCCACAAACCCTATTTTTCACGGAGTGTAACTCCCAAAATACAACGACCCACAAGCTGAATTTTTTACCAAAGATACTTGGGTATGTTTTCTCAATTTCATGGTCTGAATCATTATAGAAAAAAATTTATAGGGAAAATGGTGAGATGACCTCTAAATAACATACCTTAGAAAGCACCATCAAAGGAATTTATCCTTCCTTGCATTTCGGCCTTCTTTTCTTCACATTCCCTCATAAATTTGGCTTAGATATCCTTGGTTACCTCAAAAACCTATAGATATTCAATATGCTCAAGTGTAATTTAAATGAGAGATCCTTGCCTCTTATTTATACTCTCCAAGTAGCTCCCTTAAAAACATCTTCTAGGTCACTTGGCCCACTTTCCTTATTTTAGGGTTAACCCACTTCTAATTTCTCCATTAAATTTATTATTGAAATAATTTATTTTGTATTCACTTTGAATTATAATACACTCATAACTTCACTTTATTATTTACCTTTTAAAATCTCATAAACCACTTTGACTACTTTGACCTTTTGGGGCTTCTAGATGACATATAAGGGTCCTCCAACTTCATAAGGCCATAACTCTCAAACCATGAGGAGTTATGTGATATTCCACATACCACCAGAAATGGAATGACATGTACTATCCATATAGAATATTATTACCTTCAAATATAGAAAAAAGCATACCTTTATCCATCAAACAAACTTGGTTCCATTACCCAAACCTAGGTTCTCCAACTTTACATGGTCATAACTCTCTAACCGTGAGGAGTTATGTGATGTTCTACATACCACCAGAAATGGCATGACAAGAACTATCCATATAGGATAGTTTCCCTGACAAATTCACTGTCCTTCATCTCATTACTCCACAATTAAGCATGGTTTCTGTTACTCCACAAAGCGTCTTCCCATGAGGGTTTTCACCATAAGGGGACCACTTTGGAGTTCATCCATATTTACTTCTTATCAACCATGAAAAAATAATAATGAGTCATATTTACATCAAACAATCTTGGCTCCATTACCCAAAACTTTATGCTATGAGGCTTTCTTCAAGGGTTGACATCAATGACAACCAACCTTAATCAACAATAGTAACCAGAAGTATAAAAGGAATAGGAAGAGGAAGAGTAAGAAGAAGAAGTCACCAACCCATGCTAGTCAAGTTGGAGATGTGCCACCAGCCTCTGCAAGTCATGCTGGGGAAAAATATTCTTGTCACTGCAATTCATACTAGAGATAGTTCACCAACCTCTGCTATTCATGTTGGGGGCAAGAAATCAACATCTACAATTTATCCTAGGATCACAAGTTCAGACATTGCTAGTCATACTGGAAAAATGTCACCAACCTCTGTAAGTCATGTTGGAAACATCCTACCCACCACTGCAAGTCATGTTGGGAGTGGGAAACCATCCTTTGCAAGTCATGATGGGAGCGTAGGTCCAATCATTGCAAGTCATACTAGCAATAGGTCACCAACCTTTGCAATTCATGCTAGAGACCATCACCTAGCCACTCCAAGTCATGTTGGGGGCATTGCTAATGTTGAGAAGCCTAAACGAATAGGACATAAGCACAAGTTCCCTTGTAATATTTGCAAGGGATATCACCTTAATCATTTGTGCCCTGGTATTCTAGAGGTACTAAGAGTGTGCTCCTTGTCTGAAGGCCCCTCTAGTTCTGAGTCATCTTCAGTTTCCCAACAACCTATTCAATCATTGGTTGATGAAGTGGTCTTGCCAATGCAATCTTCGATTGATCCCAATATTCCTTTGGAGGGTGATGCATCTCTTGACCATTTTGTCTCTCAACCTTTTTAACCAGTGGTTCATGAAGTTATCTCGTCGATGCAATATTCATTCGATCTCACTCTTCTTTTGGGGAGTGATGCGTCTTTCAACTATGTCTTTATCATTTTGAGTTCAGAACCTTTTGAACAAGGGGGCATTCCACTCTCTTTGAGTACGCTCCCTCCAAGTCCTAGGATGGTTTCCTTTGATTGGAATGATCTTATTGAGCCTTGTCTTCCTTCTTTTGTACCTTTCTAGATAATGGTTAAAGTTAATTCAACAGGTATTTACCAATGTAGTGTAGATGAAGGAACCTCCGCAAGTATTTTATCCTCCTCGTCTTGGAAAGATTTGGGTTCTCACAAGCTTGTGTCATTTACCAGTGAGTTGTTGGATTTTGATAGAAGACCTAGCAAATATTTGAGGATTTTTCCTCAGTTTCCTATCACTTTAGGTGGGAATATTGTCCTAGTCAATCTATTAGTGGTGTCAGGCCCTTTATACTTCAATATGCTTCTTGGGAGTGATTATGTTTATCCTATGAATGTTGTGGTGTCTACGCTTTTTCGTGTGATGCATTTTCCTCACAATGGAAACATTGTCACTATTGATCATCTTCCATCTGATAATGCCCATATGAATTCGGCTTTAGATCTGGTTTCTCCTTTGTATGTTCTTAGTGTTCAAGTAGACTCTTCCCCTCCATAGGTGAATTATGTGGTGTATTATCCTCAATGTTCAATTTCTTCTAAGAAGGAATATTTACAATCATGTTTTCCTTCTCGGGTCAATGTCTCACTAATTGATCAAGTGTTGTATACAATGGGGGCATGGGAGCCTTTTATTTCCCCTTTTGGCCCAAGTGACCTTGATTTTCCTCTCAATTTTGATCTTATTGTTTGTGAGACCTAGAGCCCTGGTATTGGTGAGTCTTCGAGTCCCAGTTTCTTGGATGTTTAATTGGCTTATGATGAGGCTATCCTTGAATCTATGATTATGGTTTTTGACCTCCTCCTAAACTGGAACCTTTACAGGTTGGTTACCGAAGAAACCCTTGGGTTGATCCTAACAATGGTATCTACCTAAACAACTATTATGCATAAGCCACAAGTTTTTGTGGTGCTTTTTACATATTGTACTTTTAATTTTTTGTTGTGCCCGCACAACAACCTCCCAATTTTCTTGTCTCAGCCTCTATCCAAGACAAGAAATTAGGCCCCCCTTCAATTCTTCCAACCAGAATCCTCGCACTCCCTCTTTTGTTCAAGTGGTTAAGCCCAAGTTATCTTCACCCTACCTCACCTTACCATTTCTAGTTCCTCCGCATATCACTTCTACTCGACAATCCACACTTTTGAAAGTTCCCTCTTCATGTGTTGACACATAACGCATCGAAGAATACACCCTTTATTTCACCTCTACATTGACGCACCATTGATTCCTTCACCAATTAATAAGACACCTCTCTTTGAACTTGGCTAATGCGCCAGCGCACCTCAACTAAACTCCACTGGCGCATGTCTTCCTCACTTACAAAGTACGCATGATCAACACCCAACACATCGGTAATGTTCACATCTTCATCATCGTCGCACGTGCATGTTTCATTGGTTAGTTCATTTTCACTTGCGTTGATGCATCACATAATGGTGTCACTCCCTCCCTTTTGTTTTTTTACAGTGCTTGTCGATGAGTTTCACCTTTTCAGCCTTGATGCATTACCCATTGGAAATTTTCCCTCTCCTATTTTTGATGTGTCAATGAAAGGATGTCAACCCCTCGTCTTCATTGAGTGCATTGATGATGATCTTCTCCCTCTCACCAATGTTGATCAGATCAATGTATCCCATGTTTTGTCTTGAGTCTTACTCCATCCCCCTCCCAGCTTGGATCCCATCTTGTTGCGCTCATCACTCAATCTCCTTACATTTATAATGACTAAACTCTCCATGCCTATCTATAAATTTGGTCATTGATTTCCTATCTCACCCGATCTGCTTCAGATCGCAATCATAATCAAGTTTGTAGTGTCCCCCAATGACTTTCTTCGCACACATGGTGTTGGAGCCACCTTTGTTTTAACCCATCATAATTTTCATTTCGATGCTTGAAATCCAAAGATGGTTTTATTTTTCCCTCCGAGAGATCGATGATCTCTAAGAGCTTGATCACGCAAGCAGCTATAGTTTTTCTACTCTAGAAGCAAGTCCTGCATTTTGCAAGAATGTTTCCTCTTTTTTCTCTACTTCAGAATCTCACAGATCGGATACTATAATTCATGAATTCACAAGTCCCGAGTCACGAAATGGTGAGGTCGTTTAAAATTTTCACTCAAAGCGGTAACCATGGTTAAATATTTCAACTCATGATTAGACGGTGTCGGGGTTTCGCACCTCAGCGTTCGCCAAACCAAAATTTTTACTTTTACAACCCCGGGGACCGAGGACACGAGGTTTTGTCTTGATAACCCAGGTCAAGGATTAAAGGTAAAAAGATAACCGCGGTAAAAGTTGTTCTCAGCATTTCATCACTCGGCACTATCTTTTTCAAAAGTTACAACTTCTGAACCCCGACCCACGAAGTCACGATGTAATTATAACATGATTAATTAATCACTTAATCCAAGATTATCTTCCCCTTATTTAAACCTTGTTATTGCGATCTCGCGGTTTCGCAACTCGGCATATAAATCCCCTAGAAATTTATCCTCGAAGTTTTGAGTTGCAATATGGCGAATAAAATGATTATAAAATAAATCAAGCCCCAAATCATGATTACCTTTAATTAAACCAAAATCGGTCCTCGCGGTCTTGGGAGTTGGAAACTCAAAATGTTAACAGAAAATTCACGATATAACGAATAGTGAGAAATTGAGTAACATGGCAAGATTTGGATTAATTAAGTTAAATCAACACTTATCCCGCATTTCGATGCTTGCACGATTCTCTAAGAAGCCTTTTCACTCCATACGCCAACTGACTTTTAAACCGCCAAAATTTATGGCATTAATGGGGAAATAGGGTAAATCTATATGTAAGATCGGATTTTTACGGAATAAATTTATTTCTAATTTTGAATTGACAGGTTGGTTTTGAAAGGTATCGAGTTTTTCAAATATATGTAAGAGCTGCAGTTCATTGTAACAAATGCATTTTCATAGCACGCAGAGCTCATCACTTCTGAGTGAACTTACTTCTGTATGTATACGCAGTTCTATCGCAGAAGAGCTAAAACGCCAACTTCAGCCATGGCTCCGCGGAAAGTAGCAAAAGCGAATGTTGAGGTCGTAGGACAAGGCTCGGATAATGTCTCCGATACTTCACCCCGAAGTGTCGACTCAGTCCCAAACTGGTCATTTGTTTCAGACATTATGCAGTCAGAATTGGTGGATTATTCAGATGACTCCGACGACAATGAAAAAGATGATCTCAACACCAAGTACAAAATAGTCATCCAATCTGAAATGCACATAGTAGCATCCCGGCCACGGTTGCTTCCTTATTATGACATGGTCCAATGGGCGTTGGATCATGTAGACATACTGACCAGGACTATCATGAATGAGCAGGGAGTCACTATAGGGACTTTTAGACCTGAGCATCTGCAAACCATGTACAAGCTACCTGCGACTTCCGAGTACACATATGGCATTGAGTTCCTGGAGGAATTCAAGGAGAAGGAGTTCACTCAGTATGATAAAACCATGTCCGGTTTGATAAAGGATTGGGTTTTGCACACCGCGAAGTTCAGAGCTAATGACCAAGGTGTTTATTCAGTCGCTTCGTTGGAACCACAGTATAAATATGTGGCCATGATGACATGTCGTCTATACGGGAGAGAGCACACATCGCATTTTTACCTAGCGTGGGTGCCTCTTATGTTTCGAGTCGCAAAAGGTTTCTCTTTTAACTGGGCAAGGATGCTTTCGGATAGCTTGGCCAATCGGGTCACAGAGTATCGGGAGCAGAAGGAGAGTGGGAAGGCGTCATCGTTCTTCATGTCTACATACATCATGGACGCAATCTGTTCTATGACACCATTTCCATTAATGAGTTGGGGCTGGACTCCAGTCGAAGACAAACCCATACATGTATACCATGAAAATCTATGGGAAAACAAAACAGAAAAGTTCACATATGAAATTTTTAACTGGGTGATGGTGCCCCTGCATATCACCATTTTTGGTCACCCACCACCTCGTATCTCGGACAGCATTGCGACAAATCTCAGTAGCATAGTGGATTGGTACGTGGAGGCAGATTTTTCATACCTCAGAGTTTTCAGGGCCTCTATTACCCCGCATGCGCTGCCATTGTTCATTCCTAACAAGTTGGCTTGTCGCGAGGTTGCCCGACAGACCGTAATTGGCGGTGTAAGTAAAGAGCTCAAAGGGTATTCGAAGAATGTGTGGCCATCTTTTCCCATTTGTTTAAATTATTATTCTTTATTAGATTTCGGGCATGCCAAAGCTGAGGCCACTTCCCTGGAAGACCTAAATTTGGTCTCCATCGAATACAAGAAGCATGATCCACAGAAGGTCGTGAGCAATCATTTGGCAAATTGCGGGCTAAAAACATTTGATCATGAGAATTCACCCCCGGATGATGTTTTTCGAGGAGCAAGGTCCTATGAGGAAGTTCTAGTCCAAATTCAATCTTTGGCACTCGAGGATAGGGCCAAGGTACTAAAATTCCAGGGACACCGACGTAGTTGTCTCCCCGCTATACTGCGCGGTGAGGGTCCCGGTATTTCAGAAATGAAACAAAAGGATGTTGAAGGTTCTAAAGACACAAATCCTGACCATGGAAAACACCAAGACAAGGAGGAACAAATAAAGAATCTTGAAGCAGAGGCAAAAACTCTGAATCCACCAAAGAAACAGAATCCGGAGACCGAGATAAAGACCCCAGAACCACCAAAGAAACAGAACCCGGTCAACACCCCAGGAAAATCGGCTAAACAGATTGGAGCACCCATCACATTTGTCACCCCTTTGCAGTCGACGCAGGGAAGTATAGAAGGAGGATGGATTTTCAATGAGGATCTGAGGCCCATAAGAGCAGAAGAACTTCCTCCGAATGAGTTTTTCTTTGATAAAAAGAGAAAAGAAGTAGTAAAAAGAGAATTCTACCAGGAAGGAGAGTCGACTGCCAAAAAGTATAAAGTTATGATAGATGGAAAAGATAAAAAGAAAGAGCAATTTGCCACTGAAATTGCAGGGACGCTAGGATCATATGCCTCGGAAAATCAGTTCTCGGTCAGACTTTTGAAGAACCAACTCAAAAGAAAAAATCGACTAATCAGGACTCTTGAAGCCAGATTGGCCACAACCGCTGAGAATGCTAAAGGTCAGGCAAGCATGGAAATAGAGCAGGCCAGAGTGGCCGACAAAAATGAAATAGAGGTGCTCAAGGCTAAGCTTGAGCAAGCACAGTTGGTGGTCCAAGATGGTCAAGCGCAGGTGAGCCAACAGAGGAGTCTGATTCAACAGCTGCAGGCTTGGGTAGAGATCGCCGAGAGCAGAATGATAGACATTAGGATATTTAAATCCCAAGCTATCAAGATTCAGAGCAGAATCTCTTCGGCACAGCAAAATTTTCTCGCCAAGGTGGGAACGATCCGGGAAAACTGTCTGTTGATAAATCAGGTTTCTGAGAACCTATTGGCCAGAGAAAGGGATGCAGGAGCAGCTTGGGTCACCTTCTAGGAGGCGGTAATAGCCACGAACAACCAGGTTTCGGCGGGTACTCCCAGGTTCACCATTTCGGAGCAAACCCGAGGGAATATTCTGTTGAAGGATTGGGAGCACAACATCGCCTTGGGCAAGGAACAAACCCAAAGGGTAACCAACTCCCTTGAAGTAGATTTTAATTCTATAGACGGCGAGATGCTAGGCATTGACAGCAGAGGCAATGCCGAAGCATTGATGCAAATGAATGTGGAACAGATCTCACTTGATCTAAAAGATAAGGAAGAAAAAGATTCAGCTGATATCTCTCAGATGAATATGGTGGACATAGTCCAAGTTGATAAGTACATGATCAAACCCAGCGCGCAACTAAGTGCCCTCGACATCATCGACTCACAAATGGAAGACAAGTTGCATCAATTAGCCCGAGAATGTTACTTCACCGAGGCTAGATGTTAAGAAAAACCATCACGGCTCATATCCCAGCTAGTGGAAAGATGTATCGCCTACACCGAGTTCGCGCGACGACAAACACCTGGCACCAAGTGAAGATAGAGTAGGCGAAATGGAGCGATTTCTCTCTTCTTGGTCATAACCAAAATTTTGCGACTGTTGAGATTCTATCCGTTTTGTAAAAATTGTATAAATATATCCCAGAAACAAATAAACAGGGCTGGACCTTTTTGAGTCATTTGTAATAGAGTTTTTACATTGTGAGTTAATACAAGCAGATCTGGAGATTCTCAATTATGTCACTTCTGTATTACAAGTTTGCTTCCTTGTATCTCATTTTTTCATTTCAATTCATATTCATAATTGATGTGCTTCATTATACTTTAGTACGACCACTACTATGATGAATGAATTTGGGTTTTCTGTAATTGTTTATTGTCTTTCCTCTGCACCAGCTATTAGCGGGTGTAAGACCAATCTGCATTTTCAGAATTCTACATGTATTCTTTGTTACATCAGTTATTTCCTTACTAATTTCCTCTCCTGTTATATGTGAGATTTCCCTTTGACAGGAGCCTTGCGTAATATACAGCTAAATGTTTTTCTCCCACTTCACACCTTTTATTAATATATAATACAGTTACGGGAATGAGCCTTAGATTTGCATCCACTTGCTATTTCTGCAATCGTAAGTTCTCTTTATACGACCAACTGAGACAACACTTAATCGCTTTTAAAGTATTTTCTACCATTATTGTTCCCCCATGATAGTTCTTGTACCAACCCAACCTAACGTTGACCCTGGACTATTGAATCAAACACACATTGCCTTAAACCTCTTCGATACAATTCTTAAAATGGCAACTAACCGGGCCGAACTCGAATGATCATGGACAGCCATTGAACAAGACATAACTACCCAGGAACAGTTGGAAGCTAGATAGCGCCAACGTAGAAATCTTCCCTAGTTTCCCTTACCGAAGGTTTACTCTTCTTTCTTCCACACCTATTACCCACTTTCGGGTGCCTTGACACTGTACTTTCAAGCCTTAAGTACAGAATCAGGAACAACATCTTTCTGGCGCCGTTGCCGGGGACCGAAGTTATGAAATATTTTTCTCTGGGAAAACGACATTTGTTTTTCGTTAAAGTGTTACCCTTTGATAGTGAACAAAGAGTACACACCTTCTAAGGCTTCTTATATTTCACTTGGCGACTCCACGAACAAATAAACTGGCATTCGGTCAAAGGAATACCAGACAAAACCCTGATGGTACGTAGATTACGCCCGTTACCGATCCCGAAAAAATTCTAAAGACGAGAGGTTCTTTTAGGCCAACCACTGCAGTTTACCAACTTGAAACCCCATCACTGAAGGCTGAGAGTCCTTTCGAACCCCCAACTCTGCTCAGTCCCCGCTTTGACGCTAAAGGTTCAACGCCCATCCACTCCGAAATTAGGAGTGAGATTCATCCCACAATCCCCTTAGCACTCAAGGGAAAGGTCCCTCTAGGAGGTTCGTCGGCTCTTAAAATACCATATTTTCTTCAGTTGAATTTCCCAACTTCACCAAATTCTGAAGAGTGTGTTACACACTCGTTTCTCACACCCGCCGGTTTTCCCGATTCCGTCTCTTGCAAATCCGAGGAACCAAGTCCTCGCGTTCCTTATCCTTCCTCACCAGACTTTCCTCTTTGCGAAGAAAATAAATATTCCCTTTTAATTTTCCAAAATCCCCTTTACAACTTCCCACAAACAATGATGGCAGTCGTCGGAGGAGGAGGTGGAGGGTTTATAGGAGGAGGAGGGGGGGGAGTCCCACTAGGAGGAGGTGGAGGTGTCCCTCTAGGGGGAGGTGGAGGTCAAGGGCCTGCCCCACCTCCCAGATTTTTTGTGAAAGTCACAGCCAAATACGCTCCATTAGTATTGCCCGTCCCCCTACACGATCTTCCAAAAAATTACATAAAAAATTTACCGAAATTCACTGGGGAGGGAGATTTGACCGCTGCTGAACATATTAATTTCTTCGACCAATTAGCAGATATCTTCGGTATCGAGCACGCGGATGTATATTCGAGACTCCTTGTCCAAACTTTTGAAGGTCAGGTCCGAACTTGGTTTCGGAGCCTACCCGCAGCCTCTATCCTGTCATATGACACTTTGGAAGATGCTTTCCTCAGACAATGGGGAGAGTGAAAAGACCATCTCTATTATCTAACCGAATTTGGGTCTTTGAAGAAAAATAACTTAGAAATAGTTATGGAATTCATCCAGAGATTTAATAAACTGTACAATAAAATCCTAGCTGAAGTCAAACCATCTCAACCCATGGCCAAAGTGACTTTCGTCAGAGCTTTCGAGCCAGATTTCGCACTACTTCTGCGAGAGCGAAGGGGAGCCACCTTAAACCGTATGCATGACGATGCAGTAGAGATAGAATATAATATGATGGCTTCGGGTAAACTTAAGGCTAGAGTAGAGACTGGAAACCGAGATACCAAGCGCTTTAGAGAACAAGATGGCCCTTCAGGGTCCAATAGATCCTCAGATGATAGGGTGGATGATATGGCTAGAGTGATTAAAGAGTTGTCAAATAAAATAGCCCGAACGGAACTTGAACAGGCCAAGGATGACTCTTACCCCAAAAAATATTTCAAGAGAAATCAAAACCCTCCTAATCAACAAAGACAAATAAAAAAGGAAGATCAAAAAATACAAGCTCCCTTGAAGAATGAAAATTTTATAGGAGCTAACAATTTTCAAGACTTTGAGGATTTAGATAATGATGTCATGAATTTCGGTGATGACTGTAGTCAACCATATCTGACTCGCGAAGACTACGAAAATTCTCTAAATACGCCAAAGTCGTCGAATGAGAGTGAGGAGGGTGATCACACCGAGATCTGTGAATCTCAATCAGAAACTGAGATAATGATGGCTGATTTTCAACCAAAGTACAATCTAAGATCTAAGAATAAGCCCACCTCCACGAATCAACCCAATAAAATCCTTCAAAGAGGCCAAGCTTATGAGCCTCTTTCGGACAAGACCCCATTACCCAACAATAAAACTAGAAGAGTAAGCACTCAAGAGTCCGAGGTGGAAAAAGTTGGAACTCAAACACAGGAAACCGAACCCGTAAATAAAGATACATCTTCAACTAGGACCATGAATGATAAATCTGTCCAGACAAATAAGTCAGAAAGGAAGAATTTGGAAGTCTCAACTGGAGAAACATACAAGGTGAGCGGAGCTTTTAGTTTTGAAAATGATTTAAACAAAATTAAGATACCAATCCCTTTGGTGGAATTAGCGAAAAACCCCGTTTATCGCAAACAATTACCAAAATGATAGGTGTCTCTGAACCTGAAAGCCAGTCCGATGTCATAAACTTGGAAGATGATAGACCTAACATCACTTTTGGTCCCCATTTTGAAGGGTCCAAAGACAACATCGCCCCCTTTTATATCACTCTGAATGTATATGATCAGTTGCTGCATAATTGTATGTTAGACTCTGGAGCTTCCCATAATGTTATGCCCAAGATTATAATGGAGAAGTTGGGTCTCCAGATCACAATACCTTATGGAAATATGTACTCTTTTGATTCGAGGAAGGTTAAATGCATGGGGATGATAAAGGATCTAGTAGTTACCCTGGTGCAGGTCCCGGTTAAGAGTATCTTGATGGATGTGGTTATCGCAGATATTCCCCCTAAGTACGACATGCTGTTATCTAGGTCATGGGGAGCCAAGTTGGGGGGTTCTCTTCAGTTAGACATGACTTATGCTACAATCCCTGTGTTTGGTGGTCAGTTCACTCGTTTATACAGAGAAACAAGATTAGCATATACGGTCAGTGACCCTCAAAACCCGCACAACTTCCCTATTTACATTGCAGACCAAGATATGGGAAATTGCATCTTGTCTTTTGATGATGGTCTGGATGGTTTCCCGGAGAAAATCGATACGAAGCAAGAAGAGTCAAACCCCATAACAGAAGATCTGTGTAATATTGGTGTCTGGAAAATGTATTTTGACGGTGCTTCGTCTTCTGAAGGGGCAGGTGTTGGAGTGTTTTTGGTGGCACCTGAAGGTAAGTTCATTGTTCCTTTCTCTTATCATTTGCAGTGGGACATAGATTACACTAATAACGTATGCGAGTATGAAGCATTGATCTTAGGATTAGAGGCTGCCAAAAAGCTAAATATAAAAAACTTGGAGGTATATGGTGATGCAAAATTAATAGTCAAACAAGTAAACGGACAGTACCTAGCCAAGCATCCCAGACTAAGAGCATATAGAAATTGTGCTTGGGATCTCATGGAAATTTTTTTCTCATCCATAAATATCCATTTTATCCCTCGCACAGAGAATCTACATGCTGATGCATTGGCAAAGGAAGCTTCGACATTCTCTCCTCCCACAACCTTCAAACTGAAGTATCACATTGAGATCAGATACAAACCCTCCATACCAGACAATATCTGACACTGGAAAGTCTTTGAAGATGACGAACAAATCAAGAAATTTATTGCAGCAGTAGGTGAATTCTCTGAGACTCACGTCGACCAAGAAAATCAGAATGACTCAATGTGGATCATGCAGGAAGGGGAAAACCTTGAAACCTTCCGAGAAAAAATTGTGGATCATCGTATGCTAGTCCTCAAGAGCAATCAAATTCCAAAGGGATTGATTCCTTTGGAAAGAATTTTTTATCATAGCGATGTACCTGTGAAGTCCACTTTGCAGCCCCAACCAAAAGAAGTGGAGGACTGCGATATAGGAACTGAAAAAGAATTCAGGTTAGTAAAGATATCCAAGTTCCTCCCTCCCAAAGTAAAGGTCAAGTACAGAGACTTACTCAGACAATATAAAGATGTTTTCGTCTATTCCTATGATGAATTGAAAACATATGACACTTCCATTATCGATCACAAGATACCATTGAAGCCTGGGGTCAAACCGTTTAGGAAAAAGCTTAGGCAAATTAACCCCATTATGTTACCTGTAATAGAAAAGGAAGTTAAAAAACTCTTGGATGTGAAAATAATAGTACCTCTAGGATACTCAGACCGGGTAGCTAACCTAGTCCCAGTCAGGAAGAAGAATGGAGAAATCAGACTTTGTGTGGATTTTCGAAACTTGAATAAGTCTTCTCTCAAGGATAATTATCCACTACCCAAAATGGACCATGTCCTAGAAAAAGTGGTTGGAGCAAATCGAATGTCTATGATAGATGGGTTCTCTGGGTATAACCAAATCGCCATGAACGAGCAAGATAGAGAAAAAACTTTTTTCACCACACCATGGGGTACATTCATGTATGGAAAAATGCCGTTTGGTTTGATAAATGCAGGGGATACATTCCATTGCGCTATGGACATCGCTTTCGTGGGAGAAAGAGACAAGTTCGTAGTCATCTACCTGGACGATTTGACGGTTTTCTCTAAAACCGATGAAGAACATTTGATCCATCTAAAACAGACTTTCGAAAAATGACGCAGGTTTGGTCTGTCTTTGAACCCAAAGAAATCACATTTCGCTATGAGGGAAGGTAATCTTTTGGGCCATATCGTATCTAGGGATGGGATCAGGATTGATCCTAAGAGGATTGAAGCAATAGAAACTATAAATATTCCCAGAAAAATAAAGGAGATTCAATCTTTCTTAGGAACAATAATTTTTTTACGAAGGTTTATCCCCAATTTTGCTGACATTGTCAAATTGATCACAAGGATGTTGAAGAAGGATAGCGGAGTAAATTGGACGACTGAAGCTAGAGCATCGTTCGCGCATATTAAAAAATTCATAAGCGAGGCACCTGTGTTAGCAAGCCCAGATTATCTGAAATATTTTCTTATCTTCTCGTTTGCTTCTGAACATACTATCGTTGTGGTGCTCCTACAAAGGGATGACGAAGGGTTTGAACGGCCAATCGTGTTTTTTGGAAAGAGCCTCAGAGATGCAGAACTGAAATATGACATAATAGAAAAGCAGGCGTACGCCATGGTAAAAGCGTTGAAGGCGTTCAGAACTAATGTGCTACATTCAAAAATTATCACATACGTGCCCACCAGTTCTGTGAAAGATATCCTGGTACAGCCAGACAGTGATGGAAAGAGAGGGCGATGGATTGCTAAAATCCAAGAATTCGATTTGGAAGTTAAACCGACCAAATTGATAAAGGGGCAAGGCCTAGCCAAACTCTTAGCCGAATCAAATCTCAGGGCTCTTGATATCAATTTCCTGTAGGGAAGCGACGAAGACACAGACCTAAATGAACCAGGTGAAGAAACGAGTCCCAACCAGATCGAAGAGAATTTCTCATCATCAGGATGATACAGAGACATAGTGTTTTTCTTTCTGAACCTAAGATCCCCATACGAACTATCACCATCTAAATGCAGAACCTTAAAACTCCATGCAGTTAAATATTGTATATATGAAAGCCAATTATATTGGAAGGATCCACTCGGGTTCCTGCTAGTATGTTTAGTAGAATCAGAAACCCAGTGGGTTATAGATGAATTCCATAAGGGAGTTTGTGGGGGGCATCACGCATGGAGAGCTACAGCCTACAAAATATTGAGGGCAGGATATTACTGGCCGAAACTCTTTTCGAACGTCAATGCCAAAGTGCGTGCCTGCAACCCTTGTCAAATATTTGCTGGTAAACAGAAACTCCCTGCACTGCCACTCGTCCTAGTCAAAGCTGAAGCTCCATTTCAACAATGGGGTCTAGACTTTATAGGGGAGATTAATCCCCATTCCAATGCTCAACATAAGTGGATCTTAACAGCTACATATTATTTTACTAAGTGGGTGGAAGCCATTCCAACCAAAAGGGAAACAGACTCTGTGGTGATCGATTTCTTGGAAGACAATATTTTGTCAAGATTCAGTTGTCCCCGAAAGATAGTTACCGAAAATGCCCAGGCCTTTAAATCTATGGCTATGATCAGCTTCTGTCAGAAGTATAATATCGTTCTCAGCCATTCCACTGCATATTACCCCCAGGGGAACGGATTGGCCGAATCATCTAACAAAGGCCTGGTGAACATAATCAAGAAAGTACTAGATGAAAATAAAAGGTCTTGGCATGTGCACTTGAAATACGCATTATGGGCGAACCACATCAGCACTAAAAGGTCTATCGGCATTTCACTGTTTCAAATGGTTTATGGGATAGATGCGGTCCTACCTATAAAACTAGTGCTACCAGTGATGAAGTTATGGCAGGATCAAAATGAAGAACCAAATCATGTAACTAGGAGAATTAACCAGCTGATTGAGGTTCAATAGCATAGAGTTGAAGTTGATGAAAAGATGCAGAAGTACCAAGATGATATGAAAGAATTGTTCGATCTTAAGGCAAAGGACAGGGAATTCCTTCCAGGTGACTTAGTGCTAAGATGGGATGCAAGAAAAGAGGAAGCCGTGAAGCATGGTAAATTTGACCACCTCTGGTATGGACCATTCAGGGTCTCGACTCCGGAAGCGAAAAACTCCTTCCTTATGGAAAATATAGACGGAGAAGTCCTCAGTGCCCCTGTCAATGGACGATATCTAAAGCATTACATGACGTAACAGTCGTCGTTAAAAAAAAAAAAAAATCGTAAATAAATAAATTTCATTATATGTTTTTTGTACATACATATATTTTCATTTAAACATTTGCTTTTGATTCTCGGTTTTTGTTCATAAACTCTCAACACATTTCCAATAAGACTCGTATTTGCTTTTGCAGGAGCCTAGTTCTATACTAAAACTAGCAGGAAAAGTAATTTATAGGTCGGTGTCAGAAATGGATCGGCATAGAACAAGGTGATACCTAAAATAGTTTCATATTGCGCAAAGAAATTGAAATGAAAAGGTAAAAAGGAACTTTCTCAAAAACATATGTTATGAAAGACTGTTAAAGGAAACTGAGGTAGCGTCATTCAAACTACAATATAGGCTAAGATGTTAGATAACAGGATTGTTTCTTGGCTCGATAATTTTTTATTGATACACCAAATCTAAAAACCGTCAGTCAAAATGAACTGTCCCCAAAGATATCTACAAGAGTCAGTCTCGAACTGTTTTGACCTTCTGTATTTTCAGTCAATGAATCACTACCTTGTATCCTGTCTATCTTCGGGTCTAAATTTTAGCAAGTCACCATCTTCCCGAGTCATTAGGAAGGGATAAAAGTTTTTCATTTTAAACCTCATGAGTTTCGAAACAGATCTTGATAGGAAAGCGAGTCTTCACAACTACTTGATCTCCTGCTAAGCGAAGGTACATTTAGAGAGATCCTAACTTTCCTATGTTTTTCAACGGTATCGGAGGATTAAAGCTTGCTCAAATGGGATGCCCTTTAAAAAGTTATTTTCCTTTTTCTCCCTAAGAATGAAGATGTTATGAAGGTTAAGGGATGGTTGGTACCGAGTAACCAAAGTAAGTTGACAGACCTCTAATGCTAAATATTACACAGATATCATCCCTAATACAAATTGATTGCCCCCATATTTGTGCTCAAAAAGTAAATTATAAGACAGGTGCTGAAAGGAAATTCAGAAATGATTTCCCTCGTCTCAACATTTAAATGAATTAATATATTCCGAAGTGGTGAAAGGAAATTCAGTAAAAGGGGCCAGATAACTTCTTCGGGGTACTGAACAGGCTCGCTAGCAGTGAAGCAATGTCTAAGATATCTGTAAGGCTGTTATACATGAATATCACTCTACTCTGGTAACCAATACTTCCTAAAAACCTGATCCTCATCCCAAATTCAGATGGGACTTCTCTATTAAAAAACATATAATCTCATTCTTTTGACGCAAGCCGAGAGCCACAAGATCTGTTGAGTCCCCTAGGGTCATTTCGACTGTCTTAAAACATACCTAAAGTTAGTAGTGGGAAAGGGAAAATTGTGAAAGGGACTTCAACTGTGTTTGAGTAGAGTATCTAATTTTGAAAAAACTTCTCAAGGTAAAGAATAGAGTCTTTTCCCCCTTTCGATCCTATTTCCTTGAAACTTTTCCACCTGATTGAGTTTTCGACTCCATTTACCCAATATTGGCACGTGGTCTACTGTTCTTCCCTCCTCACAGGAAGGCGGGATTCCTAGTTGGAGCCTATGTTGGAGCCGCCTTTGTTTTAACCCATCATAATTTTCATTTCGATGCTTGAAATATAAAGATGGTTTTCTTTTTCCCTCCGAGAGATCGATGATCTCTAAGAGCTTGATCACGCAAGCAGCTATAGTTTTTCTACTCTCAAAGCAAGTCCTGCATTTCGCAAGAATGCTTCCTCTTTTTGCTCTACTTCGGAATCTTGCAAATCGGATACTATAATTCATGAATTCACAATCCCGAGTCATGAAATGGAGAGGTCGTTTAAAATTTTCACTCAAAGCAGTAACCATGGTAAAATATTTCAACTCATGATTAGACGGTGTCAGGGTTTCATGCCTCGGCATTCACCAAACAAAAATTTTTACTTTTACAACCCCGAGGGCCAAGGACATGAGGTTTGTCTTGATAACCCAGGTCAAGGATTAAAGGTAAAAAGCTAACCGCGGTAAAAGTTGTTCTCGACATTTCGTTACTCGGCACTATATTTTTCAAAAGTTACAACTTCTGAACCCCAACCCACGAAGTCACGATGTAATTATAACATGATTAATTAATCACTTAATCCAATATTATCTTCCCCTTATTTAAACCTTGTTATCGCGATCTCGCAGTTTCGCAACTCGGCATATAAATCCCTTAGAAATTTATCCTCAAAGTTCTGAGTTGTGATATGGTGAATAAAATGATTATAAAATAAATCAAGCCCCAAATCATGATTACCTTTAATTAAACCAAAATCGGTCCTCGCGGTCTCGGGAGTTGGAAACTCAAAATGTTAACAGAAAATTCACGATATAACGAATAGCGAGAAATTGATTAACATGGCGAGATTTGGATTAATTAAGTTAAATCAAGACTTATCCCACATTTCGATGCTTGCATGATTCTCTAAGAAGCCTTTTCACTCCATACGCCAACTGACTTTTAAACCGCCAAAATTTATGGTATTAATGGGGAAATAGGGTAAATCTATATGTAAGATCGGATTTTTACGGAATAAATTTATTTCTAATTTTGAATTGACAGGTTGGTTTTGAAAGGTACCGAGTTTTTCAAATATATGTAAGAGATGCAGTTCATTGTAACAAATTCATTTTCATAGCACGCAGAGCTCATCACTTCTGAGTGAACTTACTTCTGTATGTATACACAGTTCTATCGCAGAAGAGCTAAAACACCAGCTTCAGCCATGGCTCCGCGGAAAGCAACAAAGGCGAATGTTGAGGTCGTAGGACAAGGCTCAGATAATGTCTCTGATACTTCACCTCGAAGTGTCGACTTGGTCCCAAACTGGTCATTTGTTTCAGACATTCTGCAGTCAGAATTGGTGGATTATTCAGACGACTCCGACGACAATGAAAAAGATGATCTCAACACCAAGTACAAAATAGTCGTCCAATCTGAAATGCACAGAGTAGTAGCTCGACCATGGTTGCTTCCTTATTATGACATGGTCCGATGGGCATTGGATCATGTAGACGTACGGACCAGGACTATCATGAATGAGCAGGGAGTCACTATAGGGACTTTTAGACCTGAGCATCTGCAAACCATGTACAAGCTACCTGCAACTTCCGAGTACACATATGGCACTGAGTTCCTGGAGGAATTCAAGGAGGAGTGCACTCAATATGATAAAACCATGTCTGGTTTGATAAAGGATTAGGTTTTGCGCACCGCGAAGTTCAGAGCTAATGACCAAGGTGTTTATTTAGTCGCTTCGTTGGAACCGCAGTATAAATATGTGGCCATGATGACATGCCGTCTATATGGGAGAGAGGACACATCGCATTTTTACCTAGTGTGGGTGCCTCTTATGTTTCAAGTCACAAAAGGTTTCTCTTTTAACTGGGCAAGGATGCTTTCAGATAGCTTGGCCAATCGGGTCACAGAGTATCGGGAGCAGAAGGAGAGTGGGAAGGTGTCATCGTTCTTCATGTCCACATACTTCATGGATGAAATCTGTTCTATGACACCATTTCCATTAATGAGTTGGGGCTGGACTTCGGTCGAAGACAAACCCATACATGTATACCATGAAAAGCTATGGGAAAACAAAGCAGAAAAGTTCACATATGAAATTTTTAACTGGGTGATGGTGCCCCTGCATATCACCATTTTTGGTCACCCACCACCTCGTATCTCGGACAGCATTGTGACAAATCTGAGCAGCGTAGCATATTGGTACGTGGAGGTAGATTTTTCATACCTCAAAGTTTCTGGGGCCTCTGTTCCCCCGCATGCGCTTCCATTGTTCATTCGTGAATAGCATGCTTGTCGCGAGGTCACCCGACAGACAGTAATTGGCGGTGTACGTAAAGAGATCAAAGGGTATTCGAAGAAGGTGTGGTTGTCTTTTCCCATTTGTTTAAATTCTTATTCTTTATTAGATTTCGGGCATGCCAAAGCCGAGGCCACTGCCCTGGAAGACCTAAATTTGGTCTCCATTGAATACAAGAAGCACGATCCACAGAGGGTCGTGAGCAATCATTTGGAAAATTGCGGGCTAAAAAGATTTGATCATGAAAATTCACCCCCGGATGATATTTTCCGAGGAGCGAGGTCCTATGAGGAAGTTCTAGTCCGGATTCAATCTTTGGTGCCCAAGGATAGGGCCGAGGTACTGAAATTCCAGGGACACCGATGTAGTTGTCTCCCCGCTGTACTACGCGGTGAGGGTCCCTGTATTTCAAAAATGAAACAAAAGGATGCTGAAGGTTCTAAAGATGCAACTCCTAACCAGGGAAAACACCAGGACAAGGAGGAACAAACAAAGAATCCTGAAGCAGAGGCAAAAACTCTGAATCCACCAAAGAAACAGAATCCAGAGACCGAGATAAAGACCCCAGAACCACCAAAGAAACAGAACCCGGTCGACACCCCAGGAAAATCGACTAAACAGATTGGAGCACTCATCACATCTGTCACCCCTTTGTAGTCGACGCAGGGAAGTATAGAAGGAGGATGGATTTTCAATGAGGATCTGAGGCCCATAAGAGCAGAAGAACTTCCTCCGAACGAGTTTTTCTTTGATAAAAAGAGAAAAGCAGTAGTAAAAAGAGAATTCTACCAGGAAGGAGAGTCGACTGCTAAAAAGTATAAAGTTATGACAGATGGAAAAGATAAAAAGAATGAGCAATTCGCCACTGAAATAGTAGGGACGCTAGGAGCGTATGCCTCGGCAAATCAGTTTTCGGTCAGAATTTTGAAGAACCAACTCAAAAGAAAAAATCGACTAATCAAGACTCTTGAAGCCAGATTGGCCATAGCCGCTGAGAATGCTAAAGGTCAGGCAAGCGTGGAAATAGAGCAAGCCAGAGTGGCCGACAAAAATGAAATAGAGGTTCTCAAGGCTAAGCTTGAGAAAGCACAATTGTTGGTTCGAGATGGTCGAGCGCAGGCAAGCCAACAGAGGAGTTTGATTGAATAGTTGTAGGCTCGGGTAGAGATCACCGAGAGCAGAATGATAGACATCGGGATATTTAAATCCCAAGCTATCGAGATTCAGAGAAGAATATCTTCGGCACAGAAGAATTTGCTCGCCAAGGTGGGAACGATCCGGGAAAACTGTCTGTTGATAAATCAGGTTTCTGAGAACCTATCGGCCAGAGAAAGGGATGCAGGAGCAGCTTGGGTCGCCTTCCAGGAGGCGGTAATATCCACAAACAACCGGGTTTCGGCGGGTACTCCCAGGTTCACCATTTCGGAGCAAACCCGAGGGAATATTCTGTTGAAGGATTGGGAGCACAACATTGCCTTGGGCAAGGAACAAACCCAAAGGGTAACCAACTCCCTCGAAGAAGCTTTTAATTCTATAGACGGCGAGCTGATGGGAATTGACAGCGGAGGCAATGCCGAAGCGTTGATGCAAATGAATGTGGAATAGATCTCACTTGATCTGAAAGATAAGGAAGAAAGAGATTCAGTTGATATCTTTCAGATGAATATGGTGGACATAGTCCAAGTTGATAAGTACATGATCAAACCCAGCATGCAACTAAGTGCCCTCGACATCATCGACTCACAAATGGAAGACAAGTTGCAGCAATTAGCCTGAGAATGTTACTTCGCCGAGGCTAGCTGTCAAGCAGAACCATCATGGCTCATATCCCAACTAGTGGAAAGATGTATCGCCTGCACCGAGTCCGTGCGATGACAAACACCTGGCACCAAGTGAAGACAGAGTAGGCGAAATGGAGCGATTTCTCTCTTCTCGGTCATAACCAAAATTTTGTGATTGTTGAGATTCTATCCATTTTGTAAAAATTGTATAATATATCCCAGAAACAAATAAACAAGGCTGGACCTTTTTGAGTCGTTTGTAATAGATTTTTTACATTGTGAGTTAATACAAGCAGATCTGGAGATTCTCAATTCTGTCACTTATGTATTACAAGTTTGCTTCCTTGTATCTCATTTTTTCATTTCAATTCATATTCATAATTGATGTGCTTCGTTATACTTTAGTATGACCACTACTATAACGAATGAATTTGGGTTTTCTATAATTGTTTATTGTCTTTCCTCTGCACCAGCTATCAGTGGGTGTAAGACCAATCTGCATTTTCGGAATTCTACATGTATTCTTTGTTACATCAGTTATTTCCTTACTAATTTTCTCTTCTGTTATATGTGAGATTTCTCTTTGACGGGAGCCTTGTGTAATATACAGCTAAATGTTTTTCTCCCACTTCACACCTTTTATTAAAATATAATATAGTTACAGGAACGAGCCTTAGATTTGCATCCACTTTCTATTTCTGCAATCGTAAGTTCTCTTTATACAACCAACTGAGACAGCACTTAATTGCTTTTAAAGTATTTTCTACCATTATTGTTCCCCCATGACAGTTCTTGTACCAACCCAACCTAACGTTGACCCCAGACTACTGAATCAAACACACATTGCCTTAAACCTCTTCGATACAATTCTTAAAATGGCAACTAACCAGGCCGAACTTGAACGATCATGGACAGCCATTGAACAAGACATAACTACCCAGGAATAGTTGGAAGCTAGACAGCGCCAACGTAGAAATCTTCCCTAGTTTCCCTTACCGAAGGTTTACTCTTCTTTCTTCCACACATATTACCCACTTTCGGATGCCTTGACACTGTACTTTCAAGACTTAAGTACAGACTCAGGAACAACACATGGTATTAGATTGTTTGATTTTTGTTTCTAGACGTTATGACAAAATTTCATTATGGAAGTCTCACCTAGCATCATATGAGTTAATCACAACACATGTTGGTCTTGCGCTGTATTTGAAGCACACTCTGAAACAAACCCATTCTTCTCAGCTCCCAGTCACTACTAAGATCTTTGAACGTCAGTTGGTTGTTTTAGAGGATTTATAAATTTTTAGTATTGAGGCACTACCCTAGTTTCAATGGATGAGCTTAGTCCCTATTCACCATAGATGAAACAGGAACTCATGGAATCAATTTTGGGTGAAAGAGTAGCAATTCATGCGGGACCCAAACTTTCATTAAAAAAATGTTTCTGAGCATAATTTTTTGGCACTCGTCAAAGTGAATTTTTCACCTCTGAAACAGGCTAGTGCTATGATTCCAATGCAACTTATGGAAAAGAAATCTGATGCCCAAAAGTACTAGAATGAATTGATTATGGTTTCTTGCACTAACTAGATGCGTCGGTCATTACAAAAATGAAATGTTTGTATGGCATGGTTAGTCAGCTCAGCAGGAGCACCTCTTTGTGTTCTTCAAATTACTGCAAAATATGGCACCCCAATCGAAGGACATACGAGAAAGTTACAAAGACTTAAAATTTTCCTCCAACATGGTTAGCATGGGTCTACATTATTGGTTTCTCGTCTCCGTGCCAAATTTGCCTCCATGAAAAAATTAATATGAGTAGAACGCTTGTTTTTACATGTCATTTGTTAATAATTTAAATTTAATTTAAAATGAAATCATTTGACTTTACCTTTTTAAAATTGGCAAATTGATCATGTGAAGAAGCATTTTTGTTGTTTGATTGGCATTAATTGATTTTGAACACGTGTAAGGAGATGATTATCATATATTATCTCATTAAACTTACATATAACCTAATGCTTTGATTGAAAGGTACATTAAATGAAAGCTACACATATCGGAGGGCTTACAAGAGATTCGTTCGACCAATCAAAGAAGAAAAAGAAAATGACTCAAACCTTGATTGGCAAATTTAATAATAATTATTATTATTTAAACTATTTTTTAAGGTCACGGCCAAGCCAGACACCAAATTGGTGTATGAGACCTCCTTCACCCAGCTATTTGACTGGTAAAGTCTACGGAGGACATCGATAACTTCTTCACAGTCAATCGGTGGACTTGAAGGGAACTTATTCATAGTTCATCGATAGACTTGAAGGGAAGTCTGCCACAACACATCAGAGCATTTGAGAGAAACTTTAAGAGAAAACCCTAGATTTGGTTGTGGTTGTATATGGTTGACATTTTCTATGATGTGCCTATTATTTTTTTTTAGATTCCCAAATTTCTTTTAGTCAACCATTCGCATGAGAGATATATGCCATGCATTCCATCTCCTACATCTATCAAATTTTTCGTCCTCTAGCCTAAATCCATGGTTTTGCTGGTGTTTGTGTCTTCATAATGAAAAGCCTCAAGATTTATGAGTTAATCCCCATACTCACCAATTTAGTTTTTTTTTGCAACTTTGGAAACAATAAAGAGTTATGAATGATAATTCAAGATTTCACAAAGGAGTCAAAAGGGATAGAGGATGGAGGGTTGATGCAGCTAATTAAAAGGCCTCTATGTAACTTCAAAAATTACACACAGTGGTAGCACCTCTGAATTAGGGTTTTCAAAAATCTATTGTTGGCTTGATCATATGGTGAAATCCCATGTTGCCCCTAACCCTGTCGAATCAACCAAGTGTAGTGATAATTGGAAGGAACTATTACTTCAAGGTTTTTTAGGGCATCTGGAGTTATAGGTACAAAATCATAGAATACACTTCTTAAAATCACTTGTTTTCCTCCATTCATGATCATGCTCGATAAATGGGACATCTCAAGTATCCAAGACATCTCCAACACCTCGCAAACACCATGTTTTCAGAAAGAATGTAAGAATGAACCCAAAGAATCTTGCAAGGGCTATTTTCATTTGTGGATTTCTTGCCCTACTTCAAGGTTCGATCTATAATGGTATTAGTAAAATAAGTTTATTGAAATATTGAAATTTCTATTGGTCATCATTTTTTTCACCTCAACAACCACGACCACAAAAATTTACAAAAATATCATGGCACTTACATCAAAAAATATTTTGGAAAGCTAATACCTAGGGAGGAAATATTAGTTGAAGCATTATGTAAAGGTTATTGGATTGTTTTAGGTAAAATCAAAAATAGTGCCTTTAGATGTACTAGGAGCTTTAACTTCCTTTTAGAGAACAAACTATTTAAGACCAAGCCAAAGGAATAAAATCTACACTCAAACTAGTTCCTTGTGATATGCGCTTATTCGTACTAGAGAGGTTCCCAAAATGCGCGCTGGTCTGCACCCCAAAAAGTTCACAACTTATCCTCCGACGCAAATTGTCGGTTTTCCCATCAACTCATCTGATATGAATCGGATGAGTTAGCATCAACTCCTCTGAATAGGTTGGAGGAGTTAGTATTAACTCCTCTGATACATAAAAAAAAATGGCTTTCATAAAATGGTCATAAATTTTGACTCGGGTATCCTTTTTTCACGTTTTTTATACTGTTGGAAAGTTATTTCTAAGATTTACAACTTTCTAGTTATAGGTTTTGAGAAATTCATAACTTATTTCCATAATTTTTAAATATTAATATATGGTACCTTGTTGGCATCCCCGAAAAACGCATCACCTCAATTATGAGCAGAAGAAAAAGGAATTGAATCCAGTGAAGTTTACTTGATATTTCAATTAGTTAATGCCTCATTTATTTTCATTAAAATGTTTATTCTTGATATTTTATTTGGAGTTTATCTCATCTATTGTATGTTGAATTTTGTCAGGTACCGAGTGAAGGAGGATTGCGCTCAACATTCTCACGATGAAATCTACAACTAAAGACAATGAAGGAGCAATAACGAAAGATGTAGCAGTGATGGAGGAGAAACAAAGAAAATATTAGGAAAATGTATGGAGTAGGGGTCTAGAAACTCCATGATGATCGACTTTCAAAATCTGGACGATGAAGATGCCCCCATACCCAAATTCAGTCTTCATCATGCACAAGACACATATGGCTGAAATCCATGACGACCCACTACTACTAGGAGACAAATTTGAAATGTAAGTGTTGTAACACTGGAAAACGAAAGGTCACCGAGGGAGACGAAATTCCAAAGGTCTTATTGAACCTTAATAAATACTAGAATAAAACCCAAAGAAAGGGCTTGTGGCTCTTCAAACATTGTATACTTTTGAACTACTTTGAGAATACAGTGTCAACTAAAATTGGAGAGTTGTCCTTAGAGTTTTCATGTACTATTGTTGAAATTGTTAATACATAGAAGCCCTCACAGCCAACTTTTGACAGAGAGGACTCTCATGTGTGGCAGTTTTACTGTGAACTATTTCAAGTAGAACGTTTTTTGTTCACATGGATTGTAAGAGCATGTTTGTTTATGGACTATTCTAATGCAATATATGTTATTTTGTAGTTTTGTTACTCTTTCTTATATCACATGTACTAAGCAAATGATTTGTGAATGTATGCATAAATGTGACTTAGACTATTCTAGTTATTGACTTGTATGCATGTGTTTCTAACTGTGTACCTTCATGACAACTATCTGATTGGGTTTTATACATAGTTTAGTTTCATTAAAACTCATTCAGTTACTATAGTTATCTCCTATCTAGGATAGGGTAGATTAGAACTAGATTAGACCTGCATTTACATAGTTTTCATCTACATCTTTTGTTTGCATAACTACCCATCACTCACCCTCATTGGTGGACCAGGTCCCAACCAATAGAACCAACCAGTAATGGTTGTTGGGCTAGAATCTGGATGGGTTCCCTATTCCAAATAGTGAGGGGTATAATTGAGACTTCTTATTGAGGGTAACCCCTTATTGTTGTCAGGCGAATTTGGACTCGTCAACAGATTTCTTGTTTCCAAGTTTTGTATTCCATAACATGTGTTATTATCAAAGGTTTCTATATTAGATTTATTAACTTTTGGGTGAGTGATTTTGGTCATATATAAAGGACTTTGAAGACATTTTCTTTGGTGCATTTTTCCCATGTCAATCCATTATGACAGGTAATGATCTCAAAACTAGCATATAGGTTAGATTTTCCCCTTCATGCATTTTTGAATTATCCATTTCTTGATTCATTTGGCCTCAGGATTGACCCCATTTAGTTGCAACACGGAACCTCATTTACTGTATAGAGTGTTTTAATTCATGTGGTATAGCCTATCATGCATGGGTGGCCTAGTTAGAACCTTTTTCACATTTTGGTGCCCATGTTGAAGTAGTTTCATAGGCTCGAGAACCATATTTAGTCCCTCCATGACTTTGCATCGAAGCCTCATATATTATTCTCAATATTTTTATGGCCAATACCCATGGGGCTCCCTCATTTATGTGTTGAGTTGTAATATCGCGTTTCATTTCACTGCTTACGCTTTTGGGCCTGATGTCAGCTTCAAATTGTTGTTGTTTAGCCTCTTATGCATTATCATCAATTGTTATATTTGCAATCTTTTCCTTTGCAAGTTGACATCTCTATCCCTGGAGGAAACAATCCCTCGAGTGTCCATATCCTGCACATGATTCCTTGCATTAAGCATAGGTATGTTTCTTACACCTGGAACTAGTTTTATTTCCGACGACACTTGTTTCCTTTGTGTATTCTAGCATTCTTTTACTCTTTTTTAGGATTTATAATATGAAAAAGAAAAAAAAAATCAAACAATAAAAAAAGGCTGTGGGAATGAGTCTATTTTACCGTTATTGGCCACAGTCAAGTCACCTCTTAGAAAAGCACAAATTTTTTAGTGCAGTCTCAAAAAGATGGGTTAGTATGGATTTAGGAAATTGAACCAGTTACATAGAGTTATTACTCCTCTGACTGGTTATTCTTCCAGTCACTATGGAGAGTCTATCGTTTCCTCCTAAATCACATACTTATGTCAATGTTCATTTTCATTTCATACTTCCTTAGTCACATATTATGTCGTGTTCTTGTTAAGAGGAAGTTTTATCCTGTGTCGGTCATTCCACAGAATTATTGGCTTTGCAAGTCATCCTTCTTGTATGTCAAGTACATATCAAAATAAAAAGTATAGTTTTCCTATACCTGTGTTGGTATGGAGGGTCCCCATTGACTCCATGTCGATGGGTTAAGATCTTATCAACTACGAAAAATTTCTCTGAGAGTTTGACCTACAGTCACACCCTAGCCATATTTACATCATTGATAGGTGATCTTGTGCTCAGCAGATGGCATTCCATCATTGGTCGTCGACTAAGTGGTTTCCCTTGTGTCTGGAAGCAAGAACATTATTCACACATTGGGATTCGTGCAGTACCTTGGATTTTGTTTATCCCCATTAGTGGTTTCCTCGCCTTTGTTGGCAATCTTCATTATTGGATGCTATTCATAGGGTCTATTATGTGCACTATTTCCATTTGGTGCACGTCAGAGACATACTTCATGGTGTTCCTTTCAATATTCCATCCAAGTCTTTCCAAATATTTGGCCTTTTTCTACTCCTCATGTTGGTTGATGGGAGGTCCCTTAATTCCCTCCTTCTAGCAGATCTCTTCCTATCCACTTCAACAAATCTTGATCTAGGATAGGGATCTAGAGTCATTATTAGTGCCCTGGGGCTTGCAGTTAT
The DNA here is from genome assembly GCA_032191745.1 of Picea mariana. Classification (NCBI taxonomy): domain Eukaryota; kingdom Viridiplantae; phylum Streptophyta; class Pinopsida; order Pinales; family Pinaceae; genus Picea; species Picea mariana. The sequence goes on from JASDQU010100978.1 coordinate 75,748, forward strand.
CGGTGGCATTTCACCTTTCTATTGACAATGGGAATACATAAATGTCCCCTTATCGATAGGCTCTACCAAGTGTTTGACATCAAATCCTCCATTCACACTTTTTATATTATACTAGGTACCTTGATGCTCATTATCATTATCGTTGGGTTGTATCATGTTTTTTAATGGTATACATCAATGACCGGTACACAAATGATGTCTCGCTATGTTTGAATTCAACACATCTATTTGCATAGTGCAGACCCGTACTACGATGGTTGATTTCAAGACCTCGGGAATGTTGTAGCTTCCCCTCATTTATGTTGTCACCCGAGCTGCATTTGGGCAGTACCATGCATCACATAGGTAATTGTGAAGGATCATTTATCTATCTCTTTCCCCTAGATATCCTTCATTGATTTTGAGACATAGATCCATTATGTATCCTTTCGTGGATATGATTTATGTTTGACATGGATCCACCATGTATCTCTTTCATGACCATGATCATTGCTATATCTTGCATGTAGTTGTAGTGTACTTGATGGGCAACCATGCTTATAGTCATACCTAAGCATGGGTATCCCACCTTGAGAATTAAGTATGCTAACTTGTTTATGTCATTGTTTGTTGTCCTTATATTGGATTCTGGTCACCTTCACCCTGGCTTACTTCTCTTTGAATACTTATAAGGTATTTCGGCCATCAGTTGCTCTTATGGCATCACACATTAGAGGGCATATGTTATAGTGTCAATTTCCACCATTGAAGCATTGATGCTCTTTGTAATACCCCAGGTTGAACCCCAATTGTAAATGTACATTTATTTTATAGGTTGTTGATCCAGGATGTTACGGGCCAGAGTGCATGTCTATATGTGTTTTAGGCCAAAGTGCATATGTGATTATTAGGTGGAATATCCTAGATGCTAAAAGGATAGTGAGCATATCATTGTAGTATGTAATCATTCATATTATTAATAAAATGCATCAATGCTACAAACCAAGTTAGACAAAAGTGTATGGGAGGATAGGACTCCACGAGAGGGAAAAGGGGCTAAGGGATTGAGAAAAGGGGTTAAGCCAAGGAATAAAATAATATTATTCCTAAGTCATAATATTTATGTTATAATTTTGTCCTAAGTTCCCAAGTGAGGGGAACAAACCACCAAGTGGAGAAAAAGGTGGTTCTTTGTGTGTCAAGTGTTATAAAGGGCACATGCATATATATTATTGAGAATTAGTGTAATTATCATTTATTCTTGGTCATTCATTCATGATGGTCATTATTCTTACCATGATTGAAGAGTGGAGAGATGGAGCTTTGGTTACCTTGTAAATCCTTGGTGGTATGGGTTTGAAGAAGCAGGGTGTTATACCTATGGAGAAACCTCTCTAAGTGAGAGATTGATGGGGAATAGGTTCCCTATGTGTTAGGCTAGTGGGTGTTGAACTCTTAGAGTTGTCTGGTATCCCAAGTGCTACAGAGCTCTGAGACTTCCTGGTCGACCTTTTGATAAATCCTTGGAAAGGAAGTGGGACAGGTAAAGGATTATTGAGTACAGAAGGGGTACTCTTCCTAGGGTGGGATAGGTTGTGGGGAATGAGAGATTGTGAGTTGGGAACTGTTGCTAGAGTTGGAAATTGATCTTGTGTCATTTTATGTTGTGGTTCGGACCTTAGTTGTCTTAGGAGTATTTTCCCTCGTGGATTCATAGCCCCATCTCGGGGGTGACTTGCTATTGAGAGTGTATGAACAGCAGAGTATACAGCTGGGAGGAACAACTAAATTCTGCACGCAGTTGGTAAATTATAGCAAAATATAAGTGTTCTTTTATGTTTATTCACTTGTTGTTTATTGTGTGTACATTTATGTTATTTATTTTTGTTGAAATTGTGTATAATTATGCACAGGTGTGCATGTTATTGTTAGTTCTTCATAATTGTTTCATATGCATGGGATGGTAGTTAATACGTGTTACTTGTTAGTTAATTTTAATGGTATTGGTAACGGAATTCGGGTGTGAGGCTTGAATCTCTGCGTGTGTTGGTAAACAGTTGTGCGTTGCACAATATTGGTTGCATGCACGTGAATGGCATCAATGATTTATTTCTGGAACAAGAGTTGGTATCAAAGAAGTTTTTGTGTGATGTGACTCAACTTGGAGTTGGGCACGTTACATTGTGGTATCAGAGAAAATTTTAGGTTGTTTGTAATGGGGAATGTTACATTGTGGTATCAGAGCTTCTATTTCAACATCGTACTTTTATGGGCCAGAGATTAGCATGAAGTTGATAAATTTGTCATCTCAGCCTTTAAGCTATATTGAATTTGGGGTAAAATGGTAAAAACTGAGTGAAATTTGGAATTGCACTCAAGATGGTTGTTATGGGGGGTCATTTTTACTTTCAAGCAACCGAATTGGCTTAGACAGGCAAGTCGATAATTTCCATTATGGTTGTGATGGTCACGAGTTGAAAACATGGAAAAATCGGCAAAGTGAAGAAAGGATTTGCTTGCGCTAAGTACCAGTGTTGCACGAAGCAGAGTTGGTAATGCACGTAAAATATTTGAAAATGTGGAAAAATCAACAAAGTGAATATAGGATTTGCTTGCACTAAGTACTAGTGATACACGGAGCAGATATGGTAATGCAAGTAAAATATTCATGTGTGGGTTGAGCGCACTAAATTTTGGCAATGCATGGTGCAGATCTAGTAATGCGCTTAAAATATCGGTGTGCAGGATGGGCACACTAAATTGTGGCACTATGTGGTGCACACATAATATTGGTGTGCAGGGAATGCACATTAAATACTAGTGATGTGCAGTGCATAATTGTTGGTGCGCACATGATATTGGTGCTTAGTATGTGCGCAATGAATTTTGACACTGCACGGAGTAAAATTGTTATGCATGTGTAAAGTTGGTGCACAGTGTGTGCGCATTGAATTTTGTTGTGTAGTGTGTGCATTGAATTTTGGCACTACGTGGATTAGAATTTTTGGTGCATGTGTAATTTTGGTGCATAGTGTGTGCATGTTGAATTTTGGTGCTACACGAAGTAGAATTGTTGGTGCATGCATAAGGCCTGTGTGCAATGTGTGTGTGGAGAAGAACTAAAGGAGCACATTGAGTATGTGTGAGAAATGTGTGCACAGTGAATATTGGCACTACGAAGAGAAGAGTGATGATGTGTGTGAAATACTAGTGCACGTCACAAAAGTTGTGCACACTAGATATTGGTGCACGGCACAAAAGTTGAGAGTGCTAAATATTAGTGCACGGTATAAAGGTTGTGTGCACTAAATATTGGTGAGTTGTACATGCACTAAATATTGGCATTGTGTGTGTATAAATTGTGCATGTTGAATATTGGTGCATAATATTGATGTGCATGCAAGCTTCAAAAAGGAATAAGAGGAGGAAAGTGAAGGAAAATTTTCCACGATAGGAACAGTTTGATTTGGTGACTATCATAGCAGAAAACCAATGATTTTTTGCGCAAATTTTGTATTTTTGAAGATCATAATCTTGAAGGATATTTTTGAGTGCCTAAACAATGTCTTTAAGAGTTCTGTTTTTTTAGATTGGAAGTGTCATAGGCACCACATATAGTCCCTACAAATTAAATGAAAGAACTTGGAGATATATTTACAATGGGCTAAGATGTTCACAAAACGAAGCTCATATGAGAAAGTTACAGTTGAAACCATGCAAGGTAAATTTCAATACCAGATTACTTGCAAAGGCCATAGCTTCTTGCTCATAAGATAGTTTGGGAACAAGGGTAGTCTATGAAAATCGCTTGAGACATAAAATATATATGTGGAGTTATATTAAGAATTTGGGTACCTAAAAGTGCACAGGAGGAGGTAGAAGACACCTATAGCATTCAACTCTAAAAAGGAAAATTAGTTAAAACTTCAACAGGTTGTAACTAACATCCCAGAGCCTGGATTAAGATGAAAATTAGACAAAGGGTTCAAAATGGGGTCATGAAGAAACCTAATTGAGATTTTGTCAAAATCCCACAGGAGAAGGTGTAGGGGTGCATAAACATAGCTCAACTTACACCTGGCTGAAAGATGTACAAAAGGGGGAAAATGGTTATACCTAGATGACTATAAATTTATGCTCAGAATTCAAAATTGAGTAAGAAAGAATTAATTGGAAATGTCTTGGATGGAGGAATCCATATATTCATCTTGAAATTTGAATTGAGAAATAAATTTCTTAGGCAATCATAAGGAATATTTTGGTGTACTTAAAAGGGAAAAAGTGTGCATGCCTTATCCAGAATTTTAGAATCATTGCTTTGTCTAACAAATTGTGTTGTGTGCATATTTTACAGAGCTTAAGTTTACTAATAAAACATAACATAAACAAGGAAATATGCAGATATGAGGTAGGATATTTGTGATGGTTGACTCTCGAAGCAGATACTTCCCTTGAACACTGAGGCACAATAGCATAAACATGACATGGACCAAAACACGATAATGCAATGGATACGGTGACTTTTGTCAGGTGACCCAAAGGAGTAAGGAAACTCAGAGGATTGGCTCAGTGCAGAGGTTCAGCGGATTAAAATGTGTGAAAAGACAAAGTGTCATGTTCAAGGAAGACTGTAAGAGTTACTGGTAGTGTTCTCAAAAAACTGTTTGGATTGCATCTTTCAATTTTTCCCCCATCTAGATAGACGAGCACCTATTTTTAATTTAGCGAGATCGAGGAGGGTAACACATGCTCGATATGACTCACCTTTGGTATGTCTCTCTTCCTTTGTTTAGTGAACTAGAAGAAGTAAGGGTTCGTTCTCATATGAGCCCTTCAATGTGAAATTGTTTAACGAATCCAGAGAAGGTAAACTCGGTGGTTTTTCATATTTAGAGAGTCTGAAAACAACTTAAAGATGACTCCAATGTTGTCATGTTTCGTAATGTTAGTCTCGCGAGGCCGAAAAAGAGATAAATTATCACTCTGAAGATTCCCTTTCAAACCTTTTAACGAGTGGGAAAGGAAGCAAGATCACTCGACAATCTTTTCATGTTTAGAGAGTCTGAAAAGAGTTTAAAGAAGACTCCAGGGGGTTTCTTTTTCATGTAACCATGCGGGTCTGAAAAGGAGATAAAAGTTTACCCGACTGCATTCTCATGTATTTATGAGCATGAGAAAGAACAAAGATTAATCTTGATATGCCCCCAGCTTGAAATTTGGGGGATTAGCTCCAGAATGATCATCAAAGGCTGGAGACATGCCCTTCAAGCTTCAATTCATTCACCAACTTGTGAGTTTGTCACCAATTTCTCTACTAGATGGAGAAAAAGAATAAGGGTAGATGAAGTGAAGGTTTAAAAGAGGTGATTGTTTCATTTGTTAACGAGCTTGACACAGTGTTAGTGTCAGAAGTCACTCCTAGATTGCGGCAGGAGTAAGCCTGAGGCCCATCAGTTTATGTCACGATTTGTTGATAAAGGGTGATGGATGAAAGTGAACTTGAAACAATATTGTTCTTACTCAGAAACTAGGTCAGGCATGCACAAGCAGATGAGGCCTTGATTCAATTTCAGGCAATAAGTTGTAATAAGGGTGAGTAGGAGGAAGACTTCTGTAAGAAAATGTGAAGGGCTACTGTAGGCATCGGGGTTCCAACAGCATGTAGAAGAAAACTTTGAACACAAGAAACTCTTATATTCAAAAGAAAAAACACTAAAAGAACATAACAACGCTATAATAAATCCTTTATCATAACACAGTCACGACGATTCATGTGAATCATTTAGTCATGAACTCTTTCAGTATGAGATCGAAACAAGATGAAAAGAGAGTTGCCTTACATTAAACAAGGAAATTTCATATACAGATACACAGCCAAGGAAACCAGTGCTTCATTAAAACATTATAGTCGGGAGCTCTGCTCTGCCATCCATCCCTTTAGAAATACAAAACCTGAGCATATATACTCAGAGAAATTCACCCCCTTCACAGCAGGGAGGTAGCTGGGACATTAAAGTCCAAATTAGCGTGTGTAGGCTCCTTAGTCAAACTTGGATGGAACTCCTTCATCAGACGCCACTTTAATTCAGCATGGCTCTTGCAGGGGGATTTGCATTTAAGGGTACCATGGGCTGATTGCTCCAAGCCTCCCATACCTTCGATTAATGGGTTGAGCTGAGGTCTCAACCACCTCCTCAATATTCATTTATTGCCTCCTGCAGCTAAACCTGACATTTCATCCCTTTAACCAGCTCCTTCTATCACCCCAAGTGACCACGGGTCGTGACCCTGCACCCATATTCAAAGGTGCTCTTCGCATTTCAGGTTTCGGTGATTCCCGATGAAGTGGAAGAGTGGCCCTTTGTCTCTTAACATCCTGGTAGCCAAAATGTCAAAATGGCTCACAAGCGTTTTACATTTTGTATTTCGAGGTTCGGTGATTCCCGATGCAGTGGAGGAATGATCCCTTTGTCCTTTGAGGTCCCGATAGCCGAAATGCTGAAATGGTTCCTGGGTGGCTTTTACATTTTTTGTTTCGGGTTTCGGTGATTCCCGATGCAGTGGAGGAGTGGCCCTTTGTCTCTTGACATCCCGGTAGCCGAAATGCCAAAATGGCTCCCGGGCGTTTTACATTTTGCCTTTTGGGTTTCAGTGATTCCCAATGCAGTGGAGGAGCGATCCTTTGTCTCTTGACATCCCGATAGACGAAATGTTGAAATGGCTAATGGGCGCTTTTCACATTTCACATTTTGGGGTTTCAAAATGCAGTGGAAGAGCTACCCCTTCGTCCTTTGAACTCCCAGTAGCCGAAATGCCGAAATGGCTCATCATTTTGTGATTTTGTCCATAAGAGATGAGCTCATGCGCCAAACCTTGTGCAACTCTGCTACTCAAACCTACCCGATGATTGTCGATCTACTCCATCTATGGATCCTCGTTGTTGAAAACAAAAATCCCGCTCACTTGATTTTAGGCCCGAAATGGACTTCTTTTGTGTGTTGTACTCAGCGCTCATGACTTTGCAAGAATTGGCGCTAACATTAGGCTCCATGGTGGATAGATTCGTCCCTACGATGCTCTAAGAACTCCTTCTGCAGTTCCAGTTTCCTTCTATTGGGTTATGGAGTCATTTATTAAGTTGAAAATAAACATAAAAATAATAAAGACAATATTTACAAAAACAAAGGAGCCGTCTAAGACTCAAACAAAACATTTCTTCAGGAAATGCCCATTTATTGGGCTGCTAAAGACTTCTTCACCCTCCAAATACTACAACATGTACATGTTATTTAAGAATTCTTCAGAGATTTTGAAGGGCTCGATCCAGAGGGCATCAAACTTGTTGTATTTTCCCCTATCATGCCTGGGTGCATCCCACTTAAGCACCAAATCTCCCAACTTGAATTCCTCCTTCCTGACCTTCTTGTCAAAAGCCTGCTTGATCCTATACTGATGACTATGAGTTATGTCCATCACCTACTCCCTGATCTGTTGCAATTCCACCACTTGATGAATCCTTTTGACCATATGGTCTGGCTCTCCTTCATGATCTTGAAAGAATTTCGCTACAAGTAAAGCGAGCTGAGTGGGAAACACAACCTTTGTCCCATAAACAATCTGAAAAGGTGAGGTTCCCAGGCACTTCTTTGTTGTCACTTGATCGGCCCATAGAGCCAATTTGAGCTTTGAATCCCAGGCCTTCTTATTGTCTTCCAACAATCTTTTTATGAGTTTGATTAGACTTTTATTTGAAGATTCTACCAATCCATTTCCTTGAGGATAATAGGGAGTGGAGTGAATTAGTGAAATCTYGAACTTCTCACAGAACTTAACCAGAGGCTTAGAATTGAAATAAGTGGCATTATCAGTGAAAATTCTGCTGGGATGGCCAAATCTGGCTATGATATCCTCCAAGAAGCTGATAATCACCTTGTGTGAAGCACTCTTGGTGGGGGCAGCTTCTATCCACTTGGTGAAATATTCCATTGTAGTCAGGATCCATCTATGCTAGCCACTTTAAGGAGGATGAATTTCCCCAATGAATTCCAACCCCCACTGTTGAAAGGGTGTTGAAGCTACTACAGGCTTTAGTGGAAGAGATTTGAGTTGATGCTTTCTTGAGAACCTTTGGCATTTGATGCAAGCTTTGACTTCTCTGTAGACATCAGTGAATAAGGTGGGCCAGTAGTACCCAGCCCTGAGAATTTTGTGGGTTGCGGTCTTCCAGAAATGATGCCCTTCACAAAGGCCACTATGGAAATCAAACATAACCTTCTGGGTCTCCTGTGGGTTCAGACACCTCAGAAACACTCCTAGAGGGTCTCTCCAGTATAATACATGGTCAATAAGATAGTATCTGACCGCCTTGAGCTTTAAAGCTCTTGCCTTGCTTTTCTCATTCCATCACGAGGCTTCAACTCTTGCAAAAAGTACAAAATGTCTCTATACCAGGTGCATTATACTAGTGATAAGCCACCGTGAGTTCT
>JASDQU010100978.1:84232-120954 GCA_032191745.1 Picea mariana
TCCATTGTAGTCAGGATCCATCTATGCTAGCCACTTTAAGGAGGATGAATTTCCCCAATGAATTCCAACCCCCACTGTTGAAAGGGTGTTGAAGCTACTACAGGCTTTAGTGGAAGAGATTTGAGTTGATGCTTTCTTGAGAACCTTTGGCATTTGATGCAAGCTTTGACTTCTCTGTAGACATCAGTGAATAAGGTGGGCCAGTAGTACCCAGCCCTGAGAATTTTGTGGGTTGCGGTCTTCCAGAAATGATGCCCTTCACAAAGGCCACTATGGAAATCAAACATAACCTTCTGGGTCTCCTGTGGGTTCAGACACCTCAGAAACACTCCTAGAGGGTCTCTCCAGTATAATACATGGTCAATAAGATAGTATCTGACCGCCTTGAGCTTTAAAGCTCTTGCCTTGCTTTTCTCATTCCATCACGAGGCTTCAACTCTTGCAAAAAGTACAAAATGTCTCTATACCAGGTGCATTATACTAGTGATAAGCCACCGTGAGTTCTTTTGTTGGATGACTCAGCTTGTTGATTTCCTGAGCAAGTGTTGATGAACCTAACCCCCAAGGCCTTGCAATTGGATTCAGCTAGCAGCTTGGCTAAACCCTTCCCTTTAACCAACTTGGTGGGCTTTATCTCCAGGTCAAACTCAAGGATCTTGGCAATCCATTTACCCCTCCTCCCATCTATGTCAGGTTGTATAAGGATGTCCTTCATAGAGGCTGAAGGAACGTATGCAGTCACTCTTGAGTGCAAGACATGGACTCTGAAAGCTTTCAGATCTTTCACCAAGGCATAGGCTTGCTTCTCCAAGATCTTGTACCTAGTTTCTGCATCTCTTAATGCCTTACTGAAGAAGGAAATGGGTTGCTCTCACCCTTCCTCATTTTTCTACAATAAGACCGCTGCTACTGTATCAAAAGAACCAAAAGAAAAAATTAGGAAATCCTTGGAATAATCAGGATTGATCAACATAGGTGCCTCAGTCAATGCCCTTTTTATTTGGACGAAATATTCCCTGGGTTCAGCAGTCCATTTTACTTATTTTCCTTTTCTGAGCATGGTTGTGATGTGTTTCACCAACTCAGAAAAATTTGAGACGAACCTCCTCAGAAAGTTAATCCTCCCTAAAAAAGCCTGAACTTCCTTCCTTTCTAGACCTGGGAAGTGACAGGGTCTGAATTGCCTCTACCCTACTGGGATCAATTCTCACTCCCTCTGTTGATACTATATGGCCTAACATCTTCCCCTCCTTCATAGAAAACACATATTTCTTGGGATTTAAGGACAGACCAAACCTCTGGCATTCCAAGAAAACTTTCATCAAGTGACAGCGGTGCTCTTTATCAGACTTGGAGAAGATTGTGATGTCATTCAGATAGATCACCACAAACTGATCTCTCTCCCCAATAAAGGCTATGTCCATGGCTCGCTGGAATGTTTCTCTTGCATTCATTAATCCAAAAGGCATCTTGGCATACATGAATGTGCCCCAAGGAGTGGTGAAGGTTGTTTTTTATCTTTCCTCCAACATGACTAATATCTGGTTATAGCCAGAAAAACCATCAATCATGGATATCCTAGATGCACCAGTTACCCTCTACAATATGTGTTCCATGTTGGGCAAGGGATAGTTGTCTTTCTTTGAGCTCCTGTTCAGGTTCTTGAAATCGACGCAGAGCCTGATTTCTCCACTTTTCTTCCTCACCGGGACTAAATTGACCACCCACTCAGAATATCTCAAGGGGACAATGATTTGGGCATCTAACAACTTCTTCACTTCTCTCTCCATGACAGGAAACAACATGGGATTTATCTGTCTTAGCTTATGCCTAAATGGCTTAGCCTATCCCTTCAGTGGGATCTTGTGTTCAATGACAGATGTGTCATATGTCTTGAGGTCTTCATAGGTCCATGCAAACACATCAGCAAATTCCCTTAACAACTTGGTATATTTGGCCCTCTGCTCTTTGGTCAAACTGCTTGACAACTTGACAAACTTAGGCTCCTCCTGTGTGTCGATATTGCACTTCGTTGTATCATCATCTCCATTTGAAACCCTACCCTTTACTGCCACATCATTCCCATCGAAAATTCTTTCTAAAGGGACTAGTCCCTTCGGAATGTGATTTCTAGGCAAATGAATAATATGGTGATTAGCAATTTTATATAAAAATACCTCAGGGTGAGGGTGACTTTCGAGATCAGGATCCTGATCAATGTGCAATGCAAAAAATTCATCGACGGACAGAAGAAATTTTTTGATTTCAAGATCATCTTCAAACACCTTCCAATGCTTGATATTGTCCGAAACAGATGGCCTATATCTTATTTCAACCTCATATTTGATCTTAGGCGGTAGAGGGATCTTGAATAGGCTAGCCGAGACAACTAAGGAATTGGCCAAAGTATTGTCCTCTCTAGGAATAAAAGAAATGTTGAAAGCCGAGAAGAAATTATCAATCAGGTCCCATGCCTTATTTCTGTAACCCCTGAGCCGAGGATGCTTAGCTCGATAAGTATTTTTGACTTGATGTATTATCAACTCAGCATCTCTGAACACTGCTACCTCCTTAATTCCCATTTCTTTTGCAGCCCTCATACCTAGAACAAGAGATTCATATTCTGCCACATTATTGGTGGCTTCAAATTCTAGCTTGTATGAAATGGATATGGTTTCCTGCCAAGGGGACACAAGAACCACTCCAGCACCAATGCCTTTGCTAGAAGAAGTTTCATCGAAGAACATTTTCCAAACAGAGGTGGTTGGAGGAGGTATCTCATGATTAGATATGGGTTTCTTTTTTATTTGAAAAGGGGCTTCAGGAGTCTCGGTGATCTGCAATAAACTAGACCCCAAATCAGTGTCAAGTGCAAAGATGGGGTGATTAGTGGGGTTTGCTTCGTCACTGACAATGTAGGCCATCTAAGCTTCTTTGTACAACCTCCTATGTTCCTCTCCAAAGACTGGAATGGTAGCATATGTGAGATCCATATGTAATGTTCCTCCAAGTTTTCTAATCCAAGATCTTGACAACAACATGTCGAACTTGGGGGGAACATCAGCTACTACAATGTCCATGACCACACTCTTCATTGGCAGCTAAAATAAAGAGACCACCAAGTCTTTGATGACTCCAAGGCATTTCACCCTCCTTGAATCAAAAGAGTACAAATCATGATAATCCTTTGTCACTTCCAGTCCCAATTCTTCCATGACTATTTTGGGCATAAGGTTGTGGGAAGCTCTTGAATCCATGAGGCAATTATGTAGCACTTTATCATGTATGTTTAGGGATGTGTAGAAGGGAGGGGATGAATCATATCTTTCTTATACCATGGGACATAGGACGACTATTGTCTTTTCATCTTGAAGATTTACTGAGTCTGTAGAAGGCTGGGGGGACTCAAATTGTAGCAACTTGGAGAGGGACCTTTTGAAGTCTTCATTTTTAACTAGCTCTGAGAGGGGTACGGGAATTCTAATATTTTGAATTTCATGCTCAAAACTAAAGGGGGGAAAAGGCTTAGGAGCTTCCCTTACCTCAGAGACGGGTTCTTTGGTTGTTGGCGAAGTATTCTGAGTTTTCTTTTATTTGGTAGTGATTGTAGCAGGCTTAATAGGTTTTTCCGCTATGAGGGGCTGATCATGGCTATCAAAATTCCCTTCTTTATTCTTTGACCTGAGATGATACCTGTTAGGAGTGTTGTTGGCCTTTTCCCCTTTACCCAACTCATTGACTTGACTGTTCATAAGGGATTCTTCATATACAAATTGAGTCAAATGCAGAAAACGGAAGGTGTCTTCAATACAGTGAATTTCAGGATCGATCTCATCTATCTCCTCTCCTTCCTCATAAGAAACTAGGTTATTTTGGAGAGGGGTTTGAATCCTCTGCTCATCTCTGTCTTTGCTCCTTGGTTCCCTTGGCAAAGCCTGTGGCACATTGTTACTAGGCCTCCTGAAGCCTCTGTTATCAGTATTTTGGGGATTCATGTACATGGGCTTCCCTTCCAACTCCCACCTTTCCATTCTATCTGAAAGTGACTTTAGCACTTTAGTTACCTCATCCGTCTAAAGGGGAATGGGAGAGGAATTGGATGGCGAGGCATCATGTCTCCTCTTGGATATGTCTCTATCAGCCTTATTCCTGAATCGGTCAATAGCCAATATGTTAAATTCTACTTCCACGACTGCATCCTACATGTGAGCCAGAGTAGTTTCTCTCCTTTCCCTCGACAGAAGGCATAAATCGGGATCAAAAGTGCTAGCATAAGTGATTTTAGCAGAGGTTTCTGAGGGCTTTATTTCAGTGGGGATCTTATTGTACATTTTATTGAATCTCTTGGAGAAGTCAGAGATAGACTCTCCTCCCTTTCTCTTCAAAGATCCAAACTCTTTCATGTAATACATGAAGTCTTTTTTGTCTCCCCACTGTCTCAAAAAGGCATTATCCAAAGCCTCAATCTCATCAATATATCCAGGAGGCAGGGCCCTAAACCACTTTCTAGCCTCACCTTCAAGGCTATGGATGAAAATTCTCATCCATACATCTGCATGCATGATAACATGATCATCTGTAAAACTGTAAAAGGCTTCAAGGTGTTCTTTTGCGGCTATGTCCCCTTCGCCTATAAACTTGGGCAGTTGTTTAAGGTAGCCATCTGCTGGAAGGGAATTGAGAGGCTGAGGTAACACAAGGGGAGCATACCTAGAAACTATTATAGCCTCCATTATGGTCATGGGGGGATTTGCTCCTGCCATAGGAATATTAGGTGGAGGAGAACTCGGAGGAGAAGGAGCTTGAATAGGGGATACTGGAAATGAGCTTCCAGGTAGAAGGGGAAACAATGGGGGATTCAGAGAGAAGGATAAAGGGCTTGAGTCAGCAGATGCTTCTCTCTGTGCAGTAGCAGCAACAGTAACAAGAGGAGGAGTGGTAAAGCTAGGAGTGGGGAAATATTTTGTGGTCCTGGGTCTAAGCCAAGGTACAACTTCAGGGGAGAGACGAGTGACAAGGATTTCTCCCTCAAATCCCAGACCAAGAGGGGAAAACTCAGCAGGAACACTCCCGAAATTTAGGAAACGTGAAACTTCAGAAAAAGGTCTGCTAGGAAGATGAGAGGAAGAAAATGGAGTTCCTATAGAAGGAGATGGAAAATTACCTAGTTCAGCAGTGGAAGTTTCTCCTTCAGAGGCCTTTCATTTTCTGAAAATCACCTATGGATCAGCTTTAGGTGTAGCTAGAGGCAATTTTGGATGGGACCGTGTGTGTCTACCTCTGGAAGCCACAACTAAAACAACAGGTTCACCACAGTGGATTCGTAACAATCGAGTCGTCAGGTGCACAGTAGCAATCTCGTAAGGCTCTGATGCCTGATGTACCTTCAGAATCAGAGGCTCAATGTCATTCAATCCCAACGAAAATTTTCAACTTCGTCCCCAGCAACGGTGCCAAAAATGTTAGCGTCATAAGTCACTCCTAGATTGTGACAGGAGTAAGCCTGAGGCGCATCAGTTTATGTCACGATTTGTTGATAAAGGGTGATGGATGAAAGTGAACTCGGAACAATATCATTCTAACTCAGAAACTAGGTCGGGCATGCACAAGCAGATGAGGCCTTGATTCAATTTTAGACAGTAAGTTGTAATAAGGGCGAGTAGGAGGAAGACTTCTGTAAGGAAATGTGAAGGGTTGTTGTAGGCATCCGACTTCCAACAGCTTGTAGAAGAAAACTTTGAACACAAGAAACTCTTATATTCAAAAAAAAAAACACTAAAAGAACATAACAGTGCTATAATAAATCCTTTATCATAACACAGTCACAACGATTCATGTGAATCATTCAGTCATGAACTCTTTCAATATGAGATCGAAATAAGATGAAAAGAGAGTTGCCTTACATTAAACAAGGAAATTTCATATATAGATACACAGCCAAGGAAACCAGTGCTTCATTAAAACATTACAGTCGGGAGCTCTGCTCTACCATCCATCCCTTCAGAAATACAAAAACTGAGCATATATACTCAGAGAAATTCACCCCCTTCGCAGCAGGGAGGTAGTTGGGACATTAAAGTCCAAATTAGTGTGTGTAGGCTCCTCGGTCAAACATGGATGGAACTCCTTCGTCAGACGCCACTTTAACTCAGCATCACTCTTGTAGGGGGACCTGCATAAAAGGGTACCATGAGCTGATTGCTCCAGGCCTCCCATACCTTCCATTAATGGGTTGAGCTGAGGTCTCAACCACCTGCTCAATATTCATTTACTGCCTCCTGCAGCTAAACCTGACGTTTCGGCCCTTTAACCAACTCCTTCTATCACCCCAAGTGACCACAGGTCGTGACCCTGTGCCCATCTTCAAAGACGATCTTCGTGTTTCGGGTTTTGATGATTCATGATGTAGTGGAGGAGTGGCCCTTTGTCTCTTGACATCCCGGTAGCCGAAATGCCGAAATGGTTCCTGGGCATTTTACATTTCGCGTTTCGAGTTTCGTCGATTCCCAATGCAGTGGAGGAATGATCACTTTGTCCTTTGAGGTCCCGATAGCCGAAATGCCGAAATGGTTCCTGAGTGGCTTTTACATTTCGTGTTTCGGGTTTCAGTCATTCCCGATGCAGTGGAGGAGTGGCCCTTTGTCTCTTGACATCCCGGTAGCCAAAATGTCGAAATGGATCCCAGGCGTTTTACATTTCTCCTTTTGGGTTTCGGTGATTCCCAATGCAGTGGAGGAGCGGTCCTTTGTCTCTTGACATCCCAATAGCTGAAATGTTGAAATGGCTAATGGGCGCTTTTCGCATTTCACATTTAGGGGTTTCGAAATGAAATGGAAGAGCAACCCCTTCGTCCTTTGAAGTCCCAGTAGCCGAAATGGCTCATCATTTTGTGATTTTTTCCATAAGAGATGAGCTCATACGTCATACCTCGTGCAACTCTGCTACTCAAACCTACCCGATGACCGTCGATCTACTCCATCTGTGGATCCTTGCTGCTGAAAACAAAAAGCTCACTCGCTTGATTTTAGGCCCGAAATGGACTTCTTTTGTGTGTTGGGCTCAGCACTCATGACTTTGCAAGAATTGGCACTAACACATAGGAAAAGAACTATGCTCAGGGCTCCGGATTCAATCCCCAGATTGTTGTTTCATTTTTTAATGAGCTTGCTACAGAGAGAAAAACTATGCTCAAAGCTTCTATTTCATTTTTTAACGAGTTTTCCACAAAGAGGAAAACTATGCTCGTGACCTCTATTTCATTTTTTAACGAGCTTGCTACAAAGAGGAGAAACTATGCTCGTGGACTCTCCTTGATCATAGCTTCCAAGAGAATAACTCTCTGGAAGGACACCATGTCAAGGGACAAAACTCGATCATGGCTTCCAAGAGATCTTCACTGGATAGAAGAAAATCACTCTAGAAGGAACACATGTCAAGGGTCGCGACAGGGGTAAGGAGATCAGGCTCCATAGCCCTATAGAAGAGATCACCATGTAAACTTCTGGATCCAAATCATCGGAAGTTGAAGGCATGGGAGATGATGGAAAATCAACATCAGGAGGGAAGATAGAGTGTATATTTCCCCGAATTTCTTCATGAGAAGGAAGAAAAGAGGATCGATGATGGTTATCATCCCGAGGTATCTCGTCAAGGCTCAACATTTCCATAATAGACTCATCATAGGGAGAAATTAGGGAAATGTGGTCGATCACAGACGACAAGGAACCTAACTGTGATGGCATCAAGGAACTTTCGGTTGCCAATAGATGTTGGTCAGCCGAAGAGGGAGAAGTGGATTAGACAGCAACATATGATGGTTCAGTTGGACTAAGTGACACGGTGTCACCTAGTGCATCAAATTCCAAGGGACTATGTACAATCCAAGGGTCAGATGATTCCAAAGATTGTTAAGTCGTGTTCGAAATCATATCGACAGTTGAAATATGATGTGTAGTCAATGGAAGTGGTGTAGGGAAGGTACCCATAAGGCTAGAATATTTCAATAAGCCAACACCAATGCTTTCATATGTGATCTTATGGTCTCCCAAGAAAGTAATGTTGTTGGTAGCAGGAGTGGGAGCGTCGGTCATGCAGAAATCCAACTGATCAACGGTGACAATTTTGCCTTGATGAGGAAATTGTACACATCGAAATACTGACAAGGCAACGACAGTCATAGCATAAAACCAACTTCTTCCAAGTAATAAGTTTTAATTGAGGGGAGCATCGACCACCTCGACATCAACAGTGACATTTTTTCCACCCAATTGGATGGACAGGGACTATAAAATCCCAAGGGGATGAAAACCTCGCCCATCGAATGTGCGTAACATTGTTGGGGATTTGTTAAGTGCGGGAGATTTTAAAATTTTCCAACATGCTAAAGACATGACACAAGTTGAAGCTCCCTCATCCAGAATAGTTTGGTGGATTTTTTGATTGTGAACAACAACATCAACTTGGAAAGCAAGTTGGTGGGAGAGTCGAGATGTATAATTGTCCAGGTTAAAAATGATATGGTTGGATGACTCATGATCAACAATGCTGATAGCAGCCAAGAGCATTCTACGTTGACTAGGGCAGTGTTGTAGAACTTCTAACGCAGACATAGCACACGGTGCTTGAGCCAAATCTTCAACAATGTTGTAGTTCTGGGTGGCACGTGAACTAGGATTAAATGTAGATTTATGGATAGTGCTCTTAGGAGGGCATAAGATAGAGTTGAACGTAGGTTTCTCAATCTGAAGTGGTCCATATGGAGGATTAATCGACGGAGGACTAACGAAGGACGGTGATGGATCCGATAAAGTATCGGTACCGTTAGTGACTTTTCCTTTGTCAGGTTTAACCGGTGTGTTGTATGTCTTAGAGAGTGTGGTCAAATTAATCCCATTAAACATATAAATATGTGCACTTGTCGAGGCCTCATCATGAGGATGGCTAGAACTGCCCCCAAGAGAAGGGGTTTGAGAAACCATGAATTGTTGTTGTGGAAAAGGCTAAGTAAGCACAGCGGGTTGTGAATTTCCCTGGAAAATTTTGGCCACTTCATTGCGATGTGGACAGTCTCGAGTGTAGTGATCGTCACCACAAATAATACACGAGAATTTCAGTTTCCATTGTGGTTGCTTTTCGGTAGCAGGCATTTGAGCTTGATTTTTTGGTTGTTCATTGTTATTAGTATTTTTTGATTTATTTTTTGTCTTCTTCTTACCTCCGGTTGTTGTGAAGGGGCATATTGAACTGCATTCACCTCATAGATCTGAGTTTGGGGGGAGGTAGAGGAGAGTGTGTTCGACTAGGAAGTAGATTGAGTTTTGAAGGAACTGATAACATCGTATGCATGAGATGAGGATGATGGCTTAGATGGATAGGCATTAGCTCGAGCAGCATTTAGAAGCAACTCATACAAAGTACTAGATTGTGAATAAACCAAATCTAAGTACTGAGCTCGAGCAATGGTTTCTTCCTCGATGACCGCCCCACCCATAGTGACATCACGAGCGATTGGGAGTAAAAGTGATTTAGTAAACCACTCTGCCAATAATATGTCAGGAATGATTACTTTGATCATCATTCGTCGTCGTCTCCACTCATGGATATGGTTAGAGATATGCACAGAGTTAGTTTGACGAAGGGAGTTCAAGAGTTCAGTACCCATCTCGTAGCAAATAGGTAGTTGAAAGTGAGTGAGGAAAGACATAGCAAGGGAGTTGAAATCATGAAAAGAAGCACGTGGTAGTTCAATATACCACTTTGTTGCTGAGCTCATAAGTGTTCGTTGGAAAAGATGCAAACGTATAGAATAATCCATGAGGGAGTTTGATGAACACCACAAATGGAAAGTCATCACATGGTTATTTGGATCTTCTCCAGATTTTCCGTCAAATTTTGGAATATCGGAAGGAAGTTTAGTTGGAATAACTAGCCAAACTGGTGAATGAAAAATAGGATCATTGGTTAACCGAGACAAGTCTGGGAGATCCAGAGTCGCAAGAAAAGGTAGTTGTTGGTTATTTTGCGGATGATACTAGTGTGGCATAGGGACACTAGTAGGACCATAAACTGGGTTAGGTGGATAATTATAACCAGTAGGTCCTCCTACATATGGTTGTTTCTAACCAATATAAACAGGATTCGATGATGGCTGAGAAACATTTGCATAACCCGATGGGTTATGAGCATTATAAGCCAGGTGATTTTCTTTCCCATAAGGAGGATAAACATTTTTCCCTTGAGAGGGGTAAGAATTAGATACCGGAGGTAGATACACATTAGACCCATGGGGAGGATAAGGTTTTTTTCCTTGAGGACTCCAGGTGGTGTTTGGGATGCCCAGATAAGGTTGTCCATAAGATGGTATAGAAGGAACAGGATTTGATACTCCTCCTTGTGGGTTATGATATGAGTTCCCCCCAACGTGGGGTTGGGTAAATTTTCCTCCCGAAGATACTCCCCAAGATTGTGAAGGGTTTCCAGCAAATGAAGGTTCCCCCCCTGCCAGTGGTGGATTAACGACTAAGGTATGACTAGCAAAGGTATGTTTCCCTCCAGAAAGAACATGAAAAGGGGGTTGTCCCCCAAGAGGGGTAGGCCCGCCATAAGATGGTGGTCTTCCAAGAGGGATAGGTCCACTAGATGGTGGTTTCCCTCCAGTCGGTTGTATTTGGCTGGCAAGGGTCTACATTCTCTGGTGAAAAGATGTCCCAGCAGGATCATGTGGAACATGTGGAGTTGTAGAGTGAAAGTTTGTAAAAGCGGGGGTAGAGATCGAAGTGCCTTGGGAATGAGTTGAGGTGATGAGTCCAAAATTAGGATGGAATTGTGTGAACGTAACAGTAGGGTCAATGACTTAATCGATGGGGGAATTCATAATTTGACTAGATGGCCCAGTTTCAACAGGAGAGTCATGAGGATTAAAGGGTTGTCGAAAGGATTCAAAATGCTCATAGAGATCGTGTCCTGATGAAGTCCTCCATACAGAATGAGTAGGTGTGGGATTTGTATCTATTGCAGTGGTAGGACAAACAGGAATCCTATACTCATCACCAAAGGTTGGTTTTATGGATCCCATATATGTTTTGGTAAAATCTCTCATAGGTAACTGTGGGACCTCCTCATCTATGGCGTTCCCAAGGGAGTCTAAACGAAGCAAAAGTGGTTCGAGAGGAATTGTCCACATAGATGTTATGCAAGGAGTGGGATTCTCAACTGTAACCAAAGCGCCTTCTTGATTGTCTAATGGAGGAGCAACAACACTCCCAGCATCATATTGATTTTCTACATCTCCACAGTAGTTGTCTTCTGGAGGGTTAGGAGGTAAGGGTTGGTAGCCTTCCGAAGGAAGCCCTTGCATCCTACGCGATCGGCAAGACCTTTATCGTCTACAGGCTCAATTTTGGAGAATAACAATACACGCTAAAAACCTAGGGCCAATTAACGAAAAGAAACAGCATACACTAATAAAATCTAGGAATCAAAACCAAGCAAACAAAACTTCTCTCGATGATCGTACTAGTTGGTGATGAAATCCAACGTCACGTGATCAAGTCAAGAAGGGGCTAGGGTATGGTGGAACAGTTACAATGGTGACCTACTTAATGAACTTTCACCTTGGTACAAGCTTCCACGCAATAATTGTGGATTTACCCTCCAAGGAGCTCGAGTGAGTTTGACCAATGTTTGTTCTAGGTACAGTGAGACTTCCCTTCGTCGTCACCTCGTGTAAGTACCTAAATATTATGGCAACTAAGGACACCAACTTGAAGTTAGCCCTTGGGCTGGTACAGTCAACAGTCCGATCTGAACGTATGGGTAGGATAACAAGTTCAAAATCAATTCGAGAGGCTCCCACACATAATCGTGGGTATACCCTCAAGTGACCCCCAATATATGATCCGACCACTACAAACAGTTGAACCACGGAGGGATAATATTCGTAACTCACTGGAATGCAACCTCATGTGTAACCCCTATGTGAGAGGGGGATCCCAGAAAGCCTATACGACAATTGGATTTGACTCTCCCTATCTCAGGATGCTAATGTTTGTTTAGAAAAATTTGGAGAGTTGTACTCACAGCCTAATCCAAAGTGCTAATCCTAGTCAAATGTTCGTGGAAGATCCTAAAAGAAAAAATGTTCTAGATAATTTTTAATTAACGTTCATTTTGCAATTGTTCTTTACTCAAAATGTGTATGAAAGTGAAATTGATGGTGTTATGACTCAATTCCCAAAAAATGCATGAAAGATGATAAGCAATTGTTTCTTTCGATGAATTCCTATTTAAGGGAAGGAGAAAAGTTGTTTTCACTATCAAACACTAATATGAAATGTCCTCAATCAATTTGTTTCTGACTCAAATCCAATGGAATGCTAAAAATTTTAGAAATACCTTCTAATATAAAAACCAATCACTAAAATGTGTCCTTTTTCTTATATGTGAATGATAATCATATGTGGGATTTCTAATGTCAATCAGACTTCAGGATTAAACAATCAGAAGCAATCCTCACACAAAACAAAAATACACTCTCGTTGTGAATTAGACAAGAAGGACAAAGATAACCGAATATGCAAACAAGAACCAAAAACCTCAAACAACAGAGAAATGATGGAAAACTAATCTCAAATATCAATTGGAAAGTTTCACAAACCTTTGGATTTCCTCACAAAAGCTTCCACTCAGTTAGATAAAGGAGAAGAAAATAGCAAGTTAACTCTAGATTGGAAAAGACAAAGAGTGACTTCAAGGCAAGGAAAGAAAATGTCAAATTCCCAAACAAGAAGAGAGTATGGAGAAGGTCAAATGAGTGGGAAAAGGGCCAAAACAAGATCTGGGAAAGGAAACAAAAATCAGAGTTCCTCCCCAGTGGAGTCGTCAATTTCTGTTGCAGGTGAATCCCCCTGTGGACAAGTGGATTCCCTCTTGGTCTCTATACTCCTAAGGCCAAGACAAAAAAGTGCTTAACATGGACACTGACATCCTTTTAGGTCTAATCAATCTAATATACACAGGAGAAGAAGAAATATATGTACCTTATTAACGATTTTTGTCCCTGCAAAGTCTAGGCTGAGCTTAGATCCTGAGCTCCCTGACAGGTCCTATAGAACAAACAAAGATACAATGGACTTCCTACTCTACTGAGATTATCTTAAATATAGATCCATATACTGTAGACAAACTCATGTGGAACAAACATAAATTTGAAAGAAACAGGCCAAGCATTGATATATTGACGAGAACGAGTAAAAGTACTTACAAACCTTTGATGAAGGTGTAGCGGCTTCTTCCAGTTATCCTTGTCCAACCCCTTTTCTCAAGTAATCTACACTGATTGCTTTGATAACATCTCACTTATGAGATCATAAGTGTCACATCTCCAATCTCTTATGTTCATACCACTTGCAGAATCATAAGTTTGGTATCAATCTCTAGTCTCTTCTCTTCTGTATGTTGCCTATGAGATCATAGGTTTCATACCTCCAATATTTTTCATGTACCTTTCACCATGAGAATGCCTCCTTATATAACCTTGGAGAGGCCCAACCACTTGAGATATATTTGGGATAATTTGAGGATTCCTCTCCTTCAGTTGAGGATCCTTCCTAAGATCATGCCTTGATCCAAGATTCGAACCCAACTACCTTCAGATATTGAGGGGATTGTCCCTTGATTTCCTCCAACAAACCAAAAATGCGCTCAGAAAGGGTAGTGCTCCCCCAAAAGGGTGCACAGAGTGCTCAAACACTCCCTCAAAGAGGCCCAGAGAGCGCTAGCACTCCCTAACAGTGGGTAGGGGAGCACTCCTCTCCAAAACCCAATTTTTAGTGGTTTTTTCAGTGGCAAAAGGTTTGTACTCCCTGTCAAATGATTTCTCTTCTTCAAAACTAGTCTTTGGGGTGCCTTAAGTGTCTTTGTGATGTCATTAGAGGCACGACATAGGCAAGATGGCAATATGATGTTTGTGACACTTGTGGTCAAGATGCGACACTTACAACACTTGTAATGACAACACTTGCGACACTATTGAAGTGAGTAATTTTGATGTGTAACAATCATTATATCATACTTCCTTTGAAAGGGCTGAAATCTTCTTACAAAATGTAGCACATGCTTCAATGCTCTCACATAAGTGAAATTTCTTCAGACACCAGTAGGACTACATTCTTCATGATGGAGGGGGATCAACTCTCCCAGTGAATGGGCTTACAAATCATAAGCATGATTGCTTGATTCTCTCCTCCAAGATCTCTCCAAAAGAGCCTCATCAAATCTCTCCCAATAAGGAGTTTAAATAGTTTCCTTAGTCTCCATAATCCAAGGAGACAATATCCAGAAATTTAGGATCTCATAACCACTCAAGGACAAAAATGAGAAAGCATCTCAACCAACTCATGAGACCTATAACTTCCTCATTGAGACTAGGAAACCACTTGTAATAAAGTGAGGAAGATTCCAAACCAACTAATGAGACCTTTAACTTCCTCCTTGAGACGAGGAAACCAATTTCCCCTTAAAATTAGGAAACTAATTTGTGAGTTGAATTCTCACATAAAACTTATTTTCCATTAAAATTAGGAAACCAATTTGTGAGTTGGATTCTCACATAAAACTAATTTCCCACTAAATTTAAGAAACTAATTTGTGAGTTGGATTCTCACATATAACTAATTTCTCACTAAAATTAGGAAACTAATTTGTGAGTTGGATTCTCACATAAAACTAATTTCCCATTTTTACAATCAAATGAATAATACGTGAGATTCTCAAGCAATAATCATTTTTCCAATTTACATGACTAATACATGAGTTTCTCATACTCATTTCAAGTATTAATCATTTTTTTACAATTTAAATAAATATTCATGAGCATTAATTATTCTTTTCCGCCTATTATCAAAAATTTTAATGATTTATCCTATGGTGTGCAAAGTAGGAATTTTCCATGTGGAGATATTCCTAGATCATTATCTAAAGGGGAATCAATAAGGGACCATGAAGAAGAAAATGTTTTTATGCTTGCTATGGAATGAAAAAGAGATAGATCCCGAAAACAACCTGTCTCAAGTGGAAAGGAGCTAATGGTAATATTCCAGAAGGATGGAAGTACCAATGGAGATTATGATGGAAGGTAAAGGTAATGCTAACTACTTCCAGGTAGTCTATATTAATCTGGAAAAGAATACATTGGTGTAGAATTATAGTATGTTGGAAAATTTGACTATGAAACTCAAGTCTCATACACAAATGGGTTAAGGAAGGAGAAAAGCATGCTTCAAGAAAATACAAGAGCTGAAGTGTTCAGACAAGTCTAGTTGAATCAACTTGATCCAGTATATTAAATGGATGTTGAAGCTCCAAATTCAATAAGATAACATGATTGGAAATTTAAATTAGGCTTGTATGATTTAGCTAAAAGGGGGCCAGGGAAGAAAGAAATCATGCTCAATTATTTTAGTAAGAGTATAAAAGGATACAGAAATCCAGTAGAGGTCGAATTTATCTAGGAACATCAGAGAAAGATAAAAATGATGAAAGAGGTTGATGCAATTGTTGTAGCTGCAATTATGATATGGCATGCTGGACATGCATACATAGCACGGAAAGATGGAATGCTTATGCACTCATGAGCATGTTAAGGGTGCATTCTTAGTGCATATAAATATGCATTAGTGAATGTAGTTTTGCTAATATATATATATATGTGTGTGTGTGTGTGTGTGTGTGTGTGTGTTGTAGACTAAGAATAGTCTATTGTTATAAAGGGAAAAAAGGAGGTCATGACAATTGAAAGTTGCTAATCATGATTGTTGTGCCTACAAAAAAGGGAGTGTATTGCATAGCTAAGAGTGTTGATGATAATGTTGTTGTTGATAGCCATCCACATGAGGGAAAACGAAGATGGTTAAATATTGAACATAAGGTTGATAAAGGAGGCATGGGAGCTCCTATTAATACCAACTAAATAGGTAGAATCAAATGCATTTAAATACAGATGTTCAGATATGAACTTGATGCACTTATGTTGCATAATTGTTGAAGGGAATTTGGATAAGAATTCCCTCATCCAAAATTTAACATTTAAATACAGATGTTCAGATATGAACTTGATGCACTTATGTTGCATAATTGTTGAAGGGAATTTAGATAAGAATTCCCTCATCCAAAATTTAACAGTTGAAGTGATATTATTGTGTGTATTTGAATGCATTTAAATGAATGGTATACCATTTGGTACGGTAAAGACCAGGGGCTTGCGATAATTATGAAAGTTGTTTAGCTTTTGAATGCATTCATATGACATAATAGCATGTCATGATTTTATTGGTTAAGAGTTAATAACCAAAGCAAATTAAAGGAGTATAACCTTGCTATAGGAATGAATGTCAATAAAGCTATCCATGTGTGAGACTATGATATGGTTGGATATGGAAAGGCTATGGTTCCACACAAGTATCCTATGGTATTCCTACTTATAATTGATGTTTGGAGTACAACCTTTTTTCCAACATTGAAGAGCATGAAGGAATTATATTCTTGGTGTAGTGTTTGGGTAGAAAAGGAAGGCATCAAAATGGTTGAGCAAGCAATAGGAAGTGTATGGATGATGTGTAGAGACATAGAGACATTTGTCGGACCTTACAATCCACCATGGTGGGATGCATGACTTAGATAAAGGGAATTCTGAAATCAATGCAAGGGTGCATTGAATAGATATGCATGAATAAATTATGAAAGTGTGCAAGTGGTAGAGTTGCACACATGCATGCTAAGATAGAGTTGTTTATGCTTGAAGGAATTTATTGAATGCATTTTTGTTGAATGCAAGCATATAGTATATCTTATAGAAAGGATTATGCTAACAACTGAAATTTATGATTATTACTAACTCATGAAGTTGAGAACATTTCAGGAGTTGTTAGATATTACAACGAAATAGTTGCAGGTTAGAAAAGTCACATGAGGATGGACTATAGGAAAGATCTATTAGGAAAACATAGTAATGAAAATAATGATGGTTAAAAGAAGGAAAAGATCGATTGTTGATAACACATGTGCAGGGAATGATAATCTCATTCCAATTAATAAATGGATTGACAAAAGTGATTGAATTGTTAAGTGTAAACAATTCTGAGATCACTTTGGAGATTTTGTAAATGTTACAATAAAAATGTGTTGTACAAGAAATACTAGCAATATGTTTGGTTGAATGCAAGTTATGACTAATGCAAGAAAAGTGGTTCAAGTAGGACAATGTTAAAATCCATAAGAAAGACTGATGTTTGCTACTACAATAGCCAAGAAATTATGAGATGGAATCTCATACTTGGGGAAAATTTGAATTTCCTTATGAAACAAATTTCAATTTCTAAATGAAATTATCTCATGATGACTTTATGTGTGTGATACATATGAGATGATGGTTACTAAAGCTGGAATTCTTGGGAAGAAATGTTATTATTGGGACACTGGAACCTTACGATTACAACAAAGTGTAGATCCTTAGTGGGGGTCTGGTAATGAGTTGGCACTCTCCTTGTGTGTGAAAGCCTTAGAAAGATGGATTGTCAAAGGATTATGTAGCAGTGAAGGGACTCCTAATCCTGGAAGGGTGAGTGTAGCCAGGAAGATGCAACTCAGGAATGCATATGGCATGGTGGCTAGAATCATGAGGGTGTGTCAGAAAGAACAGTGAGTTGAATTCTTGCTCAAAGTATCTCTCTGGGATAGAGAAAAATACTCACAACTGGAATATGAAGACATGAATCGGGTGCTTGGAAAGAAGAGCACTAGAAGGAAAATAGGCTTCAATAGAAAAGGCATGGAGTGAGTGATATCCAATGGGTCTATTACAATACTGAAGATGCAACATGGGAGCATGAGAACGCTATGCAAGAGGATATGTGCATATTTTTTGGATCTTTTTGAATAATTTTTCAATGTACATTGTATAAAATGCATTGAGGACAATGCATAGATAAGGGGGAGGGGAATGTAATACCCCCAAGTTGAACCCCAATTGTAAATGTACATTTTTTTATAGGCTAGTGAGCCAAGATGTTATGGGCTAGAGTGCCTATGTATATGTGTTTTAGGCTAGAGTGCTTGTGTGATTATTACACCGAAGAGCCTAGATAATAAAAGGATAGTGATCCTATCATTGCAATATGTAAAATAAATCACTGCTACAAACCAAGTAAGAAGAAAGAGTATGGGGAGCTAGGACTCCACGAGAGAAAAAGGGGGCTAAGGGATTAAGAAAAGGGGTTAAGTCAGGGGGGCTTAAGAAAAGGAATAAAATAATATTATTCCTAAGTCATAATATTTATGTTATAATTTTTTCCTATGTTTCTAAGTGAGGGGAACGAATCACCAAGTGGAGAAAAAGGTGGTTCTTTGTGTGCCAAGTGTTATAAAGGGCACATGCATATATATATTATTAAGAATTAGTGTAATTATCATTCATTCTTGGTCATTCATTCATGTTTCTCGTGATTCTTACCACAAATTAAGAGTGAACCGATGGAGCTTTGGTTACCCTATAAATCCTTGGTGGCATGATTTTGAAGAAGCAGATTGTTAGGCTTGTGGAGCAACCTCTCTAGGTGAGAGAATTACGGGGGAATAGGTTTTCCTGTGTGTTAGGCTAGTGGGTGTTGAACTCTTAGGGTATCATGGTGTCCCAAGTTCTATAGAGCTCTAAGAATTCTTGGTCGACCTATTGTTGAATCCTTGAAAGGGAAGTGGGACAACCAAAGGATTGTTGAGCAAAGAATGGGTACACTTCCTGGGGTGGGACAGGTTGTAGGGAATGAGAGGCTGTGAGCTGGAAATTGTTGTTATAGTTGACACCTAATCCTATGTTGTTTTATGTTGTGGGTCATGCATTAGTTGGATTATGAGTATTTTCCCTGGTGGATACATAGCCCTAGCTCAAGGGTGACCTATTGTTGAGAGTGTACAAATAGCAGAGTCTACGGCTGGGAGGAATGTCTAAGGTATGCATACAGTTGGTGAGTTGTAGCAAAAGATAAGTGCTCTTTTATGTAGGTTCACATATAGTTTATCATGTGTATGTTTATGTTATTTTTTTTGTTGAAATTGTATATAATTATGTATGGTTGTGCATTTTATTGTTAGTTATGCATAATTGTTGCATATACAGGGCATGGTGGTTAATACATGTTACTTGTTAGTTAATTTTAGTGGTATTGGTAATGGAATTGGAGTGCAAAGATTGAGTCTTTGCACGCGTTACGAAACAACTTCGCATGCGGCACAATATTGGTTGCAAGCACGGCACAATACCGGTTGTGCATGCGTGAATGGCATCAGTGAGTTATTTCCGCAATAAGAGTTGGTATTAGAGAAGAATTTTTTATGTGGCATGACTCAGCTTGGAGTTGGGTATGTTACATTGCGGTATCGAAGAAAATTTTGGGTTGTTGGTAACGGGGAACATTACACTCTTATTTTTCTAGTCCCTATCCTACTTACATATGCATTTTCCCCATACCTCCTTGAAATATTCTAAAAAAACATGTTTTTAGAACTTGTACGTGCCCTCGCAGTTATGAAGCGTGTGTATATGTTGGTTTCTCCAAGGAAAATCGCGTACATGTTAACAAATTCTTATATATATATATATATATATATATATATATATATATATATATATATCATAATTTAATGTTGAGTTACGGGTTGGGTTAGTTGTCTAACTCCTTTTACCTGTACTCAACCTTTCTCTAACCAACTAGAGATGGAAAAAACAGAGAATTTCGTCCAAGTATAAAGGTAATGATACATTGCGTGTCTAATAAAACAATAGATTGGCTATCCATGCCATGTTTGTAAGCCCATATACCTCCCATTTTATGTTGGTTTTTGACCTGGAGACCCTTGTTTCCAACCTTCTTTGAGCACCTTCCTATTGGACTGGGAGTTTCCCTTATATGCTCCTTGATTATGTCGGTGAATAAAAGGTTGGGACCAACCTTTAATGAGGAGCTTGTGTTTCAGGATTAATCTGTAAGTGCGGACACGAACCGATCTCCCTAGATCCATCCAGATCTAGAACAAAACAGAACAGAATACTACACTTTCCCTAGATCTAGCCTATTGAATGAACTAAGAGATAAGGATTGTAGGCATACCTTGTGAACTCTTTCCTTAGGTCTGTTTTGTTCCAAGCTTTACTCCAATGCTCTTGCACCGTTCAGATCACAGCAGTACAAACCAATCGAAATATAGGCAGATTAATATATTCAATATCTAGTCTATACATATGATCAAGGAATTATGTAATAAAGAGACATCATCTTTATGGGAAAGGGACATATTACTGCATTGAATTAATTGAAAGTGAAACTTACAACCTGAGCCTTGATGTCGTAGGTCTCCTTTCGATGGCTCCTAGCTCTGACACACACACTTGCTCATGCATGAAGAAAATCAACCACTTGTGATGACCTTGCTGTAGTCTCTTGTTGCTGTAGCATCAGTCCTTCATACAGGCTTTCAATAATTCTCCAATCAATCTCTTGCTAGTTTTCTTATAACCTCTCCAATGAGTAATCTCCTCAATATATAAGAGAAGATAATTTAGTTACTTGGATAGGAAATGATCCCAAGATATCTGGAATGCCAGCACTTGAACAACCATTCGTTAGCCAACTCATCCTTCTCAAAGATTCTCTTCTAGAAGGCTCGAGAACTTCATCTTTTTCCTCTTTAAGAAGATGTTCGCACCCTGGCCTTTGTTACAGTGCGAACTATTCGCACCCTAGCTTAATGCAGCCTGCGAGAATCAGGCATTCTCGCAGGCAAGTATATAAGTAACCTGCAAACTTCTTGAAAAACATAGTTTCTAGAGGCAGACAAGTGTAACTTTTCTCAGGAAAGTATTCTTAATGAAGAGCTTGATTTTCCATCATCATAACATCATCACGATGACCAAAATTGTGGATAACAGAATGCCCCCCAAAGTCTGAGAGTGGAATCAGTGACATTCGACGGACTTTGTAAGCTGCATGTGTGTGTCAAGAACCAAGAGCACATCTAATCGGAAACCTGCAAACATCCAAGCATCGGCAGAATATAATATGTATCCCTTTTGAGGTAGGCATTCCCATACTCAGATCACAGACTGATGACATCATAAACAAAGATCATGGCCACCAATCATACACTGTGGATCCATGCAGTCATAATATAGCATAGCCACCAAAATACACTGTGGATCTATGCAACAAATTTTCAGTCAAGACGACATAGCCACGAAACATACACAGTGGATCTATGTGTCACAAATTATACATACTCCATTGCAACCTGGATCATAAAGATGATATCCAGGGTCTTCAACCCCATCGCTTAAAGTACGAATCTGACCATGCGATTACATGTGTCGAAGTCGAACATGGCAGAAACCACTTGATTACCGGTCATTAATGTAACCGTTAACAAGTGCGAGGGAAATCACCATTGATGTCAATGACTCCAAGGTACTAAAGTACAATCCATCGACTGTGAATAAATGAGTTGATGTCGAACAATCGACGGAATCTTTCGATCAGGAGTCAATGATGTAAACCCACTATCGAAAGCGAGGAAACTTGCCATTGAGGCATGCAAGCTCCAAGGTACTAAATGATTTTCTAAGTCTTAATCCCGGATAATGTGCTGATGTCGATGGAACAAGACTCGTCGTAGGAGGGCCTTGATGTATCCCCCATCAATGACATGAAATGAGTAACAGAGT
The DNA here is from genome assembly GCA_032191745.1 of Picea mariana. Classification (NCBI taxonomy): domain Eukaryota; kingdom Viridiplantae; phylum Streptophyta; class Pinopsida; order Pinales; family Pinaceae; genus Picea; species Picea mariana. Next base: position 105,999 of record JASDQU010100978.1, read on the forward strand.
CTGAAAGTGAAACAGAGCATGTAGCAATTGGACTTTGGACACAGGGAAGGCCGACACGAAAGGAATGGATAACTGCAGATGGCCGACTCAATATAGGTTTTATGTGGACTTCTCTTGAACATATGAATGACACGACCCATGATTTGGCAGCATTGACTCAAAGACAACACAGGAAATGATCTTGTGGAAAATTGAATGAGAGACAAATGGATTTCCCAAACCGGCTTTAGATGAAGAATAGGGGGTGTCATGTTCAAGAGCGACACTTACTGCCAATTAACACAAAGATGAAACATATCCCTTTCCCAAATTTTTTCCCACCATTTCTAGCAAGTACCTCTTTATTTTTACGCAAGCTTGAAGAGGATCACATATGCTTGTTGATATAAGCTCATCCTTCAGATGGGTCCCTCAGAGTATTTTTAACGAACCCTAAGAAGGAGTGGCTCGGTCCCATTATGGGTCTGTCAATGTTTGTTTAACGAGTCCAAAGATAGCAAAATCGAAGGTTTTTCAAGATTGTAGAGTTTGGAAAAACACTTAAAAGAGAACTCTCTCAGTTCCTTTTTCGTAAAATAATCCAACGAGACCGAAAAAGGGTTAAACTATCGCTCGAAGGACACATACTTCAAATACTTTATCGAGCGTGAAAATAGCAAGGTCGCTCGGCAATCTTTTCATGTTTAGAGAGTCTGAAAAGAGCTTAAAGATAACTCCAGGGGGGTTCATTTTTCATGTGACCACAATGAGCCCGGAAAAGGGATAAAACGATGCTCGATCACGTTCTTATGTTTTTGGCAAGCGCAAGAACAGATAAAAAACGCTCAAGGTTTGATATCAAAACCATAGAAAACCAATAAAATCACACCACACCGTAGAAAAAATCGTCCATGACCCTCCATGTTCCATACCTGCAATGCACTTACTCATTTCCTCATTAGAAATTAGGGTTAAATAATGGCTAAATATAAAAAATCCACTTTTATATAGTAAAAAAGTAATAAAAATGAATTCATAACTCATTCACCATATCATTTACCCTTTTACTATTTGAGAGCAAAAAATCCCATTTTACCCTCTACCTTCATCGTCGATTTTCGGGAGCTTCGGGCCATCATTCCTCGAGCCGTTTGCGGTGTTTTGGTAAGCTCTCCATCCTTTATCTTTTTATGGTTAAAATTCATGATTTTATTGGTTAACTTTCAAGTTTTTAGTCGAATTTTCAAACCCTATGCGCATGGAAGGATTCTCGCAGGCCTAAGGCAGAGTGCAAGAAGTTCGCACTGTGTGCCATAGGTCACTTGCGAACAGCGCAGAGTTCAAAAAATTTTGTAATGTTTAGCCAATAAAAAAGGTTTATTCCATGAAAAAGAGTTTTAACCATCTTCATATGTTCCCTATGCAGGTTTATAACCATCATAATGGTGCTCGAATGGAGAGAACGGGAACACGAGGAAGACAATACAAACGCCGAAAATCACCCTCAAACCATTGCTTCTTTAAGAGATTGTGGTCTCCTGAAATATTTCCGCATTCTGGGCATGAGAGCCCAAGTTCAATTGCTAGAGTACTTGATCTGAATGTGGGACCCGGATCAACAAGTCTTCAAAGTGGGAGCTCACACTTTGACCATAGACATCGAGGACATCTATTTCTTGACTGGGTTGTCCATACGGGGGTCCTACGTCAGTTTGACCAACAGTCGAAGGGGTGGTTTGAAAATGAGCGAGTACCGTGCCCAGTACTGTGTGCCTGAAGCTGAACGACAGAAAGGGAAGGTGGCCATTTGGGGAGTGATTGATATAACTCTCCATACCATTCTCTTCACTATCGCTCGGATGGCAGGAAGTACTGCCCCACATATGGCTCTGCAGAGCTATTTTCAGTATGCCATCGAGTGTACTGAGCCCCGGGTCTTCAACTGGGCTGATGCAGTTCTACGCAGTCTTAAGAAACAACTGACCAAATGCAGGCGTGGAGATCTAAAACAGTTCGGGTATGGATCTCTTTTAGTGTCCTTCTTCTGTGAGAGGGTCCCGATGTTTAGGCTTCAGGCTGAGTGGCAATTTCTGGGTCCGAGGGACCCAAGGATGCTACGATGGTTCCGACTCATGGCTAGACATGTGGCAGGACCGATCGTCCGTTATGACGACATGTTCTTCGACTGGCTTCAAGGCCAAGTGCTGATGATAGAGGATTATGCATATGCTGGCTTAGATTTCCGTGGCGATCCTGACCTTGCCCTACCTGAGGATACACAGTGGGGAGACCTCGGTAAGAAGTACACCGATTTTAATTTTTTAAATGTTTTTTTATTTTCGATATATTTAAATGTTTTTTGTTTATAGATTTATCTGAAGACTAACACCAAAATTTTGTTGATAACATAGACGTTGGATCATATAGACCTGCTGGTAGTTCTCCTGTTCAGCGTCGAGGAGAGGCAGCGGTAGCAGTTCCNAAATGTTTTTTTATTTTCGATATATTTAAATGTTTTTTGTTTATAGATTTATCTGAAGACTAACACCAAAATTTTGTTGATAACATAGACGTTGGAGCATATAGACCTGCTGGTAGTTCTCCTGTTCAGCATCGAGGAGAGGCAGCGGTAGCAGTTCCATAGTATGTCGAGGACCACTTGACAGTGGAGCAGAACTTAGAGGGCCTTATGGCAGATGTTCCAAATATGCCCCTGGAGGAGATTCCACGACGCGATCAGCGTCACACTGTGGGAGTCTCTGCCTCTATGGGTCGACTGCTCCACAGATTTGCTAGGACATTAGTCTGTTATCGTGAACATCATTAGTGATGTCATTTTGTAGAAGCCATGAGCTTCAATTTTTTATATTTTGGTCTTCGGACAACCATTTTGTAAAAAACAAACTTTGATCGCTATATATATATACATGGTTTATACCGGCTTACTTTACATTGTGTACATTTTTAATGTGTTTGATTTATAAATTGTTCAAATGCCTGTCCAATACATAATTAGCTAAAGCATCTGTTAATGTATTAAGACGTCTAGGAATGTGTTGATATTCAATGTGATCAAAATATCGCTCCAAGAGGCGAATCCGCAAATATACTCTTAATAAAGTAGGACTTCGAATAGAATATACATTACTGAGCTATAGTACTACCAACTGCGAGTCAAGTCGGACAACCAAATGACGAATTCCAAGAGAAATAGCATCAACCAATAGTTCAACAATGGCGCTATACTCTGCGATGTTGTTGGTTGCTCGGCCAAGACATATACCTCGTAGAGATATGAGTCTGTTTGTCGGGGCATAGATTTCCCATGCAGCGGAAGCTAGGTTATGAGTACTACGACTAGCTCCATCAGCGAAGCCAATATAAGGTAGTGAATACTCCGACATCTGGCAATAAAACATAACGTCACGTAAGGGCAGAGACCAGATAACGTCAAAAACAAAATAAAGTAACACACACACGCAGTATGATACATAAAATACAAGTACTCATGCACAAATAACTTATGCATAGTACTTCTGTAAGTACAACCCATTCCTGGGTTCACTCAAAGGTACACCATCATAATCAACTAGCTCATACGCTCCTTTTTCCAAAACTTTGCTGACAATATAGGGACCACGCCACATAGGTTCAAATTTCCCAGCTCCTAGGACATCTTTATCCTGTTTGTACAGAAGAACAAGATCACCTTCAGAGAAAACATGAGGCTTGACATGCTTGTCATATTGTGATTTAACGCGTTTCTTTTGGGCTTCTATTACTAAAGTGGCATCACATCGGGTCTCATCTAATCGCATCAAATACAACAGACGTTCTTCTTCGGCAGAGGTATTAGGTAAGAGCTCAACAGCTAGCTTCAAAGAAGGTATTTCACATTATATTGGCAGAATGGCTTCCATGCCATAAACTAATCAAAAGGGTGTAAATCCCGTGGCGGATTTAACAGATGTCCGATACGCCCACAATGCCGAAAACAACATCGTGTGCCAGCTAGTCTTATGTATTCCTATCATACGTCGAATCATAGTTATGAGAACCTTATTGATCACTTCGACCTGGCCATTAGCCTGTGGATAATAGGGTGTTGAGCTATCATGATGAAGGCCCAACTTCTCTGTAAGTTCTGACATCATATAATTCCTAAAATGACTACCATGATCGGTAACGATAGCCTGAGGGACACCAAAACGAGTGATGACATGGTTGAAAAGAAATAACGCTGCAGTCTTCCCAGTATTATCGAATGTCGGCATTGCCTCGGCCCACTTTGTAAAATAATCAACAGCTACAATAATATAACCATGCCCCCCGGCCGAGTGAGGGTGACATGTCATGAAATCAATGCCCCATTTAGCAAAAGGACCTATTGAGACCACAGGATGAAGGGGAGCAGGATGCGACTGAATCTTCTGTTGATAGGTCTGGTAGGCATGACACTTATGAACAGCAGTAATGCAGTCATTGAACAGGGAAGGCCAAAAGTATCCTGCACGTAAGATCTTCTGGGCAGTAGCATACCCAGACATATGACCACCACACGCTCCTGAATGGCAATCATTCAAAGCTTTCTCAGCCTCGTCAAACTTCAAAAAATGCCGAAAGACAGAGTCAATGCCTCGACAGTAAAGAGTATCGCCAAGGATAATGTACTGGCGAGCCTGATAATGTATACGACGTCGTTCATTACTGGACAAAGCAGGCCGAAAAGTTTGAGTTTGGAGATATATAATGATATCTCCGTACCAAACATCATCAGTNCACGTAAGATCTTCTGGGCAGTAGCATACCCAGACATATGACCACCACACGCTCCTGAATGGAAATCATTCAAAGCTTTCTCAGCCTCGTCAAACTTCAAAAAACGCCGAAAGACAGAGTCAATGCCTCGACAGTAAAGAGTATCGCCAAGGATAATGTACTGGCGAGCCTGATAATGTATACGACGTCGTTCATTACTGGACAAAGCAGGCCGAAAAGTTTGAGTTTGGAGATATATAATGATATCTCCGTACCAAACATCATCAGTACCGATAAGGAAAAGTGACTCGTCAGGTAACGAATCCACTACTACACTTTCCGTGGCAGAGTGGGGGAAATCACAAATTAACTCAGCAAAAACTAAGGATTTCTTCGACGTGGCGCGATCGAATTCCAAGTCAAACTCCTGGAGAATAACAATCCACTTGGAGTACTTGCCCCCCAGCAATTGACGTGTCAATATATGTTGCATGGGGTTACAATGTGAAATCACTGTAGTTTTTCTGGAGAGAATATAATGATGAAAACGTTGCACTGCTTGAACAGCAGCCAAAGCCAGTTTCTCAACATGTTGGTACTTAACTTCCGTTGATGATAGACTTCTACTCAAGTAATAGATAACATGTTCATCATGGTTATCATCCTCTTGAATGAGGACCATGCCGATGGTATACTCAGAAGCAGCCAGATAAAGAAAGTAATCTTGACTATAATCAGGAGGGAAAAGAAGAGGAGCTTTAGTTAAGGATAGCTTTAAAGCTTCGAAAGCATTGTCGGCAATTTTATCCCAAACAAACTCGAAATCTTTCTTTAAAAGACGTGTGAAACCACGAGTAATCTCGGCGTAATTCGGGATGAAACGACGAAGAAAGTTTGCTTTCCCCTGCAAACTTTGTAACTGGCGCAGTGAAGAAGGAGGAGGAAGATTGAGAATTGCCTCAACCTTAATAGGATCTACCTGGATTCCCTGACGTGAAACAATGAAACCGAGAAGACGGTCGGACTCTACGCAAAAGACGCACTTGTGAGGATTTAGACGAATGCGATAGAACCGACAACGGATGAAAATTGCTCAGAGATGAATAGGGTGATCAACTCGGCATAAAGAATGAGCTGGCAAATCGTCCAAATAAGGTTGAACGATATGTTTGATATCGTGAAACGCATAAGACATGGCACGTTGAAAAGTGGCACCTGCGTTCTTAAGACCGAAGGGAATTTTTATGTAGGCGAAAGTACCCCAAGGACAAATAAAAACGGTTTTATGTTGGTATTCAGGAGTGATGTTAATCTGGTTATAACCAGAAAATCCATCCATGAGGGAAAAGATCTCACTACCGGCACAGTCATCGACGATCTGGTCGACGAAAGGGGTTGGAAAGTTGTCCTTGGGACAGGCTTTGTTGATATCCCGATAATTGACGCAGACACGTATACTACCACCTTTCTTATCAATCGGTACAGGGTTGGAAACCCATTCTGTCAGAGCCACGGGGTAAATAAAACCGATTTTGAGAAGTTTTTCAACTTCGAGTTTAATGGTTGCCACTTTACGTGGATGGACAGGACGGAGGCGTTGCCGTACTGGTTTAACTCCAGGGTAAGTTTTTATATCATTCACAACTATAGACGGGTCGATGCCTGGCATCTCTTCGTAACTCCAGGCAAAAATATCACGAAATTCCTTGAACAAAGCAGTATAGGTAACAATTTCCTCTGGAGAACACGAAGCTCCAATGTGAACATTTTCAACAATGCCAGGTTTAATTGAAATATCAATGGGTATCGTGGGAGAAATATTACTGAGGTTCCCTTCCGCAAACACATCACGTGTGGATCCGGGAACGGTCATTGTGACAACAACGGTCGACGGAGTCGAAATCTGCTGGTAGTTCTCGAGAGTGTGTTGTTCCAGAAACAGTATGGAACGATGATGCCCATCATCCCAAGGTGTATCAGCCATGACGGACATGATCATATTGTCAGTGGGAAAGATAACATGGAAAGGATCAGGAGACAACTCCTCCAGAGAGGGTGTAGAAGGTGTTGCTGATTGAATCGCATGATAAGAAAACTCAATCGGGCTTAACGACATGACGTCGCCGAAACGAGAATGATCTCCAAGATCAGGGACTATCCAAGGGTCAAAAGACACAGGAATTTCATGAGGAATGGCGGAGATCATATTAATCGAAGCAACTGACGGGCGTAGAATATCGGGTGGTGGTGGTATGGGAAAAGTACCCATTAACGAAGAGTCTTTCAAGAGACCGACTCCAACATTCTCGTAACCCGGTGGGGTTTTAGATATGAACGATACATTCCCCGTGCGAGTATCGGAATTAAAGAAAGCAAGTTGATCAACTGTAACAACTTTTCCCTGATGAGGAAATCGTAAGACTCGGAAAAGTGTCTACACAACAGTGTGCATGGAATCTACCCAGCTACGACCAAGAAGAAGATTATAATCTAAAGGAGAATCAAAAACTTCCACTTCAACTTGGACGGTCTTACCTTCTAGAGTGACAGGCAATGAGGAAAGAACACCGTAAGGCTTAAAACCAGAGCCATTAAAGGCTTTCAAAGTATTTTGTGATTCCGTTAACGGAGGAGAGCCAATGGCTTTCCAACAAGTAAGAGACATTACACCCGTAGAGGCCCCCTCATCAACAACTGTCCGACAAATGCTCTTGTCGGCGACAATAACTTGTATCTGAAAAGCAAGCTGAGGGGGTAACCTTGGAACATGGTCGTCCAAGTCAAAGAATATCAAATTCGAATCCGTAGGATCAATTCCACCTATAGCTTTCAACAGAGCCCTTCGTTGCGCAGGACAAGACTGAAGGACTTCAAGGGCAGACATCGCTGAAGGTGCTTGGGCCAGATCTTCCACAATACTGTAGTTCTGGGCTGCACGAGAATGAGGATTGAAAGCCGACTTGTGAACAACACCTTTAGGGGGTCGTAGGACTGTATCTAGACTCGGTCGTTCGAGATGAAGAGGACCGTTCGTAGGTGGATTTGGTGGAGAAGCTTGTACCAGATCAAGAGGTAATTCGTCAACCTTCTCTTTAGAAGAAGTATAGTCTTTAGCTCTAGTTGCAATTGCAACATCATTCTTCTTAGAATCACCGGTGCACATCAAAACATATGATGTGGTAGAAGTAGAAGGTTGGTCATGGATGACCAACGAGGCATGTTGCTGAGACAGGAAGGGTTGAGACAAGACAGCTGGCGTAGGTGGTTTTGGTGTTCCTTGAAGGAACTTAGAAACTTCGGCACGTCGAGGACAATCCTTTGTATAGTGATCGTCACCGCAGATAAGGCAAGGGTACCGCAGTTTGTGCTTATCCCGCTCATCAACAGGAGCATTTGTAGTTTGTTCGTTTGGATTATTATTTTTACCCCCCTTATTCTTGCCTCTCCCTTTCTTTGATTTATTTTTACCGGTAGGTGTAGATTGAACAGCGTTCACTTCAGAGGTTTTACGAGGGGGAGGAGCAGGAGACGGGGCATTCAGAACATTAGAAGACGTGGGCTTGGGGGTTGTAGTGGAAACGGAATGTGAGTGGGTATGAGTAGTCCCAATCACACCATCAGCTGCATGCGAGGCAGCTGGATCAGTCGAAGTGCTGGAAGCACCAGGATGAGGTAACTCAGGTAGTAAATTGTAGAGTGTTCCCATCTATGAATAAACGAGATCAAGATACTGAGCCCGACTTATAGCCTGCTCTTCTGTAACAACACCACCCATAGAAATATCTTTTCTAATTTCATTCACGAAAGATTTCGTAAACCACTATGCCAGTAACTGATCAGGAAGTTCGAGCTTGATGAGACGTCGTCTCCTTCTCCATTCATGTATATGGTCTGAGATGTGAGTACCTTTCGTTTGTTTGAAAGAGGTGAGGATCTCAGTCCCAGTATCGTAACGGATCGGTAACTGGTAATGTGTGAGAAAGGCCATGGCTAAGGTGTTGAAATCAAAAAAGAAACCTCGTGGTAATTCAATATACCACTTCACAGCCGAACCGGTAAGGGTCCATTGAAAAAGACGAAGACGAATGGAGTCATCCATCAGAGAGTTGGACAAACACCATAAATGAAAGGTCATGACATGATTATTTGGGTCCTCTCCCGGTTTTCCATCAAACTTCGGAATATCTGAGGGAAGTTTAGCAGGGATAGCAGGCCATTGAGGAGAGTGATGAATAGGATCATTTAGGATCCTAGACAAATTTGGCAAATCCAAGGTAGCTAGAAAAGGCAACTGTCAGTTTACTTACGGGTACTGATGGCTTTGGGGTGGAAGCACCGTCGGCAAACCAGTAGGAGCGTAAGCAGACTGTCCGTAGAGAGAAGCCCCTGGCTGATTCGGTGGAGGCTGGATAGGATAGTAACCCCAAGGATTGTGACCTTGAGTTTGAGCCGGGACCTAGGGTTGAGTAGTCTGACTCGAACCCCAAATAGGATTAGTCACCCCTGGATAAGGTTGGCCAACTGTAGGGATAGCTTGCTACCCCCCAGTACTCTGAGGAAAATTTTGTAAAAATTGAGTTCAATACTGGGCCAATTCAGGAGGTATATTCTGTCCAAAGGGTGAGGTTGGTCCCTCTGCTGTAGGTATAGTCCCACCCAGAAGTTGTGTACCAACCGGAGGTTGTGTAGTAACTGTGTTGTGTCCGGGAAGAAGAAAAGGAACTGTACCACCCTATCCACCAACAGGAATCTGCGTGTTGGGTGCAACAGTCGGAATAGTGCCACTCGGATTAAGATTACCAGGAGGGAAAGGTGGGAGTGTCGAAATAAAACGAGGAACTTCATACCTAGTAAACTGAGGACCACCTGGAGAACCGGCAGGGGTGTGCGGAGGTGTTGGATTGGGAGGATTCAACAAAGCATTCAGCGCATGGTAACCAGGTGGCAATGTCGGAATAACATCAGGTGTTCTCTGGGTATTAATTGGAGGGAGATTAGTTGCAGTAACCTCGGTTTGGGTACCTATAGTAATTGCGAGATGGGCCATCTCGGGAGGAAGAACAAAATGGTAAGTGGTAGTCTCGGGTGTAGCCTCTGTCTCAGGAGACACCGGAGGGTCTATTGCGTAAACAGGGGGTGACTCTGTACCGAAAAGAATTCTTCGGTAATTGCCGGACCAAAAAAGATCTCGGCCTACTACACTGTGAGAAGGCCCAACAGTCGATTTAGAAGATGTAACAATGGTTTCTTCAGAAGGATTTAATCGTCCAGAAGGTCGTTCACCATGACGAACACGATAGTCTTCTATAGTGTTGGTGATTCGAAAATCGTCGAGAGAATCAGTTCTTTCGACTTGTGGAAGTGATGTGGTGACAACAGGAACGTCACTGGTTTCACCGTGTGGTGGGGTAACCACAGGGACTTCAGTTTGATGGGGTGAACCCTCAGGTGTACCAGCAGGTTGAGGATCATCCAGATGTTCTGGAGATAATCCTTGCATTCTACGAGAACGTCGTGGGGGAGCAATTGTAAACAAGTGACAAGTTCCGCGAGAAAAATCCTATGGTCAACTTTGAGAAATAAACAACACTCACTAGTAAACAAAAATCTAAGAAGCAATCACCAAGCAAACAATGCCTTCTAATTTCGAAGCCACTAGTTGGTGATGAAATCCAACGTCGCAACAACGAGACGAGAAGGGGTGGGGCTAATGTGGAAAAGTTACGTTGACGACCTGCTTAACAGACTTATGCCCTGGTGCAAGCTCCCACACATAATCGTGGGTATACCCTCCAAGGAGCCCGAGTGAGTTTGATCAACGTCGATTCCAGGNACAGTCACCTTGGGTAAAAACCTAGAGAGATAAGCCACTAAGGTCACCACAAACAATAGTACAGCCTGGGGGGATAGTCGTCAGTCCGATCCACACGCAAGGGCAGGGTATCTAGCCCGAAACCAACTCAAAGGCTTCCACTCATAATTGTGGGTATACCTCGGAGTGATCCCCGTAATACGTGCAACCTCTACACCGATGTCAACAAAGCAGGGTTAGTAACTCTGCCAACACCAATGCGACCTAGTGCTTGACCCTTGTGTTAGAAGGGCGTCCCAGGACAATATGCTGCCAATGGAATTTAACACTCCCTAACTCAAGATGCTAATGTGTGTTTTTGAGCTTTTGGAGAGTGTGTCTCTTTTCCTACTCCAAAGTACTAGCCTAGCTAAATGTTGGTGTAAAGAGACCTAGAAAAGAGTTACTAGATCAATTTTAATATTACGCAATGTTCTTACAAGCTGTTGTTTACTCAAAGGTGGCGGAAGTGAAACTCATGGTATGTGACTCTGACCCAAATAATGCAAGGACAATGATGAAATATAATCGTTTTCATTCCATGAATCCTAGTTATGGGAGAGAGAGAACATTTTCCGAATCAATCGCAATACTACAATGCAAATGCAATGCGCACTTTCCTTTCAGATGTCAAATGCAAATAATCATTTATCAATGAACAATCTCTAAATGTCTTTTCCAATACTTCGATAAGCTCTAAAATTTGATTTCACAATGTTTTCAAAATGACAAAAACAAAAACTTGAAAGAAAACTTATTGTTCACTTTCCAAGAAGAACTTTGATTAATGAGAAAAGAAAATCAAATCATACCGAATCAAACAAAACAACCCAACCAATTCTTCCAATGAAAGTAAAAACAAAAACAAACCAAAGGAGTTCCTGAATGAAAATGAAAAATGTCCTTTCGAACCAACAAGCAAATGAGAAACCCCAAACACTCAACTCTCAACCAATCACTGGTTCTTAGCCAGCTCAACACACTCAACTCCAGAAATCAGAGAGATTGAAAATGCCAATAAGAGCCAAAAAATGAAAGTCAAGCTATAAAGGCAAGAAAAGACCTTGAAACTCTAGATCAGTTCAAGCAAGCAAACTAAGAAAGAGATATGTAAGCCAATGATCTAATAAGCCAAAAAGGTGTAAATCAACAGATCTAAGCAGTTGATAAAGTCAAAACTTAAATTCAAAAATTTCAAAAAATCTGTTCGCAGGCAAGTAGTAGAACACAGTGCGAGAAGATAGTATTCTCGCAGGCTACTGTGATGCAAAGTGTGAACTATTCGCACTGGACTATATATGAAAAGTGAGAACTTCAATGGTTCTCGCAAGCTGTCAATGGACACAGTGCGAGAATCCCTGAAGATAATGAAAAATTTGAAAAGGTAAGAAAAATTCAAGTTGGCTTATAGACCCAGAAGGTCTCTCAGGATATCCTGAGGACTCAGATACTGACAAAACAGGAGAAGAATGCAAATAGAGCAAATGGCCACAGAAAATTCAAAAAACCATAAAGACAAAGCGATGATCCCCAGTGGAGTCGCCAATTTTGTTTCAAGGTTAATCCGTAAGTGCAGACACGAACCGATCTCCCTAGATCCACCCGGATCTAGAACAAAATAGAACAGAATACTACACTTTCCCTAGATCTAGCCTATTGAATGAACTAAGAGATAAGGATTGTAGGCATATCTTGTGAACACTTTCCTTAGGTCTCTGTTGTTCCAAGATTTACTCCAATGCTCTTGCACCGTTCAAATCACAGCAGTACAAACCAATCGGAATATAGGCAGATTAATATATTCAATATCTAGTCTATACATATGATCAAGGAATTATGTAATAAAGAGACATCATCTTTATGGGAAAGGGACATATTACTATATTGAATTAATTGAAAGTGAAACTTACAACCTGAGCCTTGATGTCGTAGGTCTCCTTTCGATGGCTCCTAGCTCTGACACACACACTTGCTCATGCATGAAGAAAATCAACCACTTGTGATGACCTTGCTGTAGTCTCTTGTTGTTGTAGCATCAGTCCTTCATACAGGCTTTCAACAATTCTCCAATCAATCTCTTGCTAGTTTGCTTCTAACCTCTCCAATGAGTAATCTCCTCAATATATAGGAGAAGATAATTTAGTTACTTGGATAGGAAATGATCCCAAGATATCTGGAATGCCAGCACTTGAACAACCATTCGTTAGCCAACTCATCCTTCTCGAAGATTCTCTTCCAGAAGGCTCGAGAACTTCATCTTTTTCCTCTTTAATAAGATGTTCGCACCCTGGCCTTTGTTACAGTGCGAACTATTCACACCCTAGCTTAATGCAGCCTGCGAGAATCAGGCATTCTCACAGGCAAGTATATAAGTAGCCTGCGAAATTCTTGAAAAACATAGTTTCTGGAGGCAGACACGTGTAACTTTTCTCAGGAAAGTATTCTTAATGAAGAGCTTGATTTTCCATCATCATAACATCATCATAACATCATCACGATGACCAAAATTGTGGATAACAGCTTGGGGTGGATGGCCCTAGAGTCTTTTCGATGGGGCAGTGTCGCAACATGATAGGTATATAGTGTAACTACCAAAACTGTTGAATATTTTTAAGAATCGCATTCCTTTGAAAAACATTGTGTTTGTAATGTTTAATTTGCAGTTATTTCATATATGTTGTGTAGAACACTAATTGCATTGATTATTCCTTTACATTTAATTGGACTAGCGGGTAGTTATTAGTATAACTACCTCTCTGCGTAGGCTTGTATGCTTGAATTTCTTGCAGGTTGTAGGGGCAACTATCGGTAAAGAGAGAGGAGATTCCAAAATTCAGGAATGACATCGAATATAGGAATGTCGATGAGTTTATCCTTCTTATCCTAAAGATGTCTAGTTATTTCAATTGAATCATTTATAATATCTTTGTTGTGTGTTCTCTTTGGAATTTGCTTTCTTTATGGTTATAGATTTGCTACAGTAAGCCCACTAATGTAGGGGATTTTACCCCAAAATCACTTTTAGAAAAGTTGCAGTTATTAAGAAAGTATTGACAGGAGGAAAAATTCCTTCTGTAACAGGGGATTATCACCCGATCAAGGCCCCAATTAGGTATATACTTGTTTGGTGTGGTGATAACCACCGGTATGTGGGCCCGGTTGCCCCCAAAAAATGTTGGATTCGATTTAATATCGATCTGATTTGAAATAATACATCTAAAATGCCTAAAATTTGACTATCTATGTTATACTATATCTAACTAATATATCCTATATAGCTAGGAACAAATGTAATAAGATCAGACATAAGAAAAAATGATTAATTGTTGAATCTAAGGAATTAATTCACAGTATTCAACAATATATTAAGCATGCATACAGATATAGTTATTTTTAGAATAAATAATTATTTGGAAAACTACCACAAATGCACTCTTTTATATAATATATGATCAAATTGAAGAATTGAACTAAATTGCGAAAGTAGTTTCACATGAAAAACATGAATGGCAAATTAGTATAATGCACAGTAATGCAGAAAAATACAGCCTTACATTCACTTGAGCATGTTTCTTGGCGCAGATCCCCTTCCCTCCTTGGGACTACACGACCTCCCGGTCTTGGATCTTTAAACTTCTGAGTCGGATTGACTCTTCAGGCCTGCAATAGACCACGAATGCTCAATACACAGGTCCCTTTTATGTTACCCGCAGGGTCGAACTACCAGTGCCTTCTCTTTTTAGCGCTCCTGGCAACACCCAACTTCACGAGTACTAACTCCGCGCTATACCTTCCCCTTAGGTGACTATGGGTTATGATCGTGGATCAATCCCTTCACAACTTAGGCCTTTGGGAATGTCCTGATCTCCGACTTTGACACTTTTCAAAGTCTCCTCTTCCAAAATCTGGACCTCGTACCATGTGTCTTCTTGGATTTTGACAGCCCAACAATGCTTCGGGTTTCGCGGCTTCACGAAACTCCCATTCTCCTTATGCACAACTCTCCCTAATCCAATCTGATCCAAAGATCTTTTTACAAAAAAGGGGCTCCTCGAGCCTTTCCCTCCAAGCTAAGCTAGTGGTGTCTAATCACCATTCAAAACACTGTTGATACTTAGAACTCATCACCAAAAGACTTCATCCTCCCTTGAAATCCGGCCTTCTTTTACTTCTTCATCTCTCTGAAATTCGACTTGTATCAAATGAATGTATAATAATGTTTATTTATACCATTTATGTCACTTCCTTTTAACATTAGGGCCGACCTGACAGTTTCTTATTTTGTAATTCTTTTCTTTAATTGTCTTCAGGGCCTACATGTACAATTCACTTTGTCATCTTCAAAAATTCATTTCTCCTCAACCATGA